>CM036938.1:79108112-79535161 GCA_020800305.1 Porphyrio hochstetteri | reverse complement strand
TGAGCACCACACGCCTCTCACTCACTCCTGGAGGAGAAACAGCCAGAGCCTCCATGGGTTGGGATAAGCACAATTTATTGACAAAATCACGGTGAAGTGGAACAGTAACAGCTCCTAGCAAATTTCACTCACACCCAGTGATAACACAAAGTACCATTGTGACCTGATAATAACCCAGAATACTATACTAATGCAATGACAAACCCAACACCCAGCCACACTCAGGCTGCCCTGGAAACACCCAGGAACAGCCTGGCCAGCCCCTCCTATGGGGGAGAAATGTCAGGTGGTGTGGAAAACAGCCCAGGGTAACTCAGCTCCTCTGTGCTGGCTGCTTGGGGAAGTTAACTGGCCTGGCCAAAACCAGAACCCCTTCTCTGTGATGAATGGAGACCAGTATGAGTCTGGAAGGCTACCACATGAGAATGAAGGTCCTGGACACCAAGCACAAGGTCTAGAGGTGAGGTACAAAGTCCATTTCACAGAATCACAGAATCACACAGAATCGTAGGGGTTGGAAGGGACCTCAAGAGATCATCGGGTCCAACCCCCCTGCCAAAGCAGCTCCCCAGCTCATATTGCACAGATAGGCGTCCAGACGAGTCTTGAATATCTCCAGAGAAGGAGACTCCACCACCTCCCTGGGCAGCCTGTCCCAGGGCTCTGTCACCCTCACTGTGTAAAAGTTCTTCCACATGTTGGTGCGGAACTTCCTGTGCTCCAGTTTGCATTTCCCTCTCTTTCTGTCTTTGGTTGGTTGTTAAAATCAATATGTGATGTAAGAAGTCTCTGAGTCTAGCCTCATTCCTAACTGCCAGTTCTTCATTACCTCAAGATCTGCTATATATTAAGAAGCTCTGCCCTACACCAGATGTTAGATGCAAATCATTGTGAGTACATGACTGGTCAGTACTGTTCCACAGATGGTATTTTTAGTTTGGGCTGAGCTCTATCAATCCCAGCAATACTAGTTTTGGAACATTACACAAAAGCTTCCATGTAGGAACAAGGTGTAGCTTTCTTGTAGCTGCAGGTATCTGTTTAAAACCTTAATTCATTGACCTTCTGTTGCATGTAAATCACTACACATAGAGGCATGACTAATGAGGTGGAGTTGGCAGAGTCAGCTGTTTGCTGTGATATCTATTACCTCTTTGAAGAACTGTACTTTTGGCTAGCTCCTGTGAAGTTTTCTACCTGCGCATGCCTGCGTTGGCATAAGGGACCGTAAGGGGTCTTCTGGTATGATGACTCTCTAAGCACTGTTGAGTATTCTGTGATGTGACCTCTGAGGAGCTCTGATGATTTTGAAAGGTCCCTTCTAACCTCAATGACTCTGAAATTCTGTTAAATACTTTCTGCAAGTTGTTAACCAGAGCAGTCATTCATTTTTCTCCATCTTCTCTCCTAGATAGCCTTATCTATTGATTGATGTCAGGTTCTCTCCATGTGAAAACAAACAAGCTACCTAGAGATCAAAGGAGTCATTGCATACAAAATCATATATAAAAGGGCAAGAATTTTAGGAACTAAGTCTGTCCAATTTCTCATCTCAGTACTGATGGAAAAGCTTGTGACAAGGATAAAATTGTCATTTGCTTTTTTCACCATGACCTACCTCAGAGAGTTTGGAAAAAGAAGAGCAGGGCACTCCCTCTAAAAGCTAAATAAATTCATAAGGATGTCTTCTCTTCAAAGCATTCCCATTTGTGCAAACTTTGGGCAGTTCTTTAAGGCAGCTGGACAGCAGCTGCACTTTATTTTGTTTGTCTTCTCAGCTTAAAAAAAACCCAAACATTTGATGTTACATGTGCTCCTAGGATCTCCATCTCCAACATCACTATAATTACAATATTGACTTTACAAAAGAAGGAAATTATTTTCTCTCTTCCTGGATGATTTTTTGTGGTTTGTGTTGTTTTCTCTTTTTCATTTGGTTTGGGTTTTTCTTAGTTATCAGGGGAGCGTAAAGAAAGAAGTCCGTTGAGAAGGCACAGAGAGGTATGGTGCTTTCAGTGTTTTGAAACTGGGAGAAACACAGATGTGTGGTGAACAGGTATATCCATCTGAAAACAGACTGTCAGCTCTAACAGCCCGTTTCTTTATGTTGTGGTTTAACTCTGGCTGGCAATTAAACCCCACACAGCCGCTTGCTCAGTCCCTGACAGCAGGATGAGGAACACAATCAGAAAAGTAAGAAAACTTGTGGGTTGGGGTAAAGACAGTTTAATAGGTAAAGCAAAAGCTTCACTCACAAACAGAGCAAGACAAGGGATTCATTCCCCACTTCCCGTGGGCAGGCAAGTGTTCAGCCATCTCCAGGAAAGCAGGGCTCCATCGCACCTAATGGTGACAAATGGCATCACTCTGAATGCCCCCCCCTTTCCTCCTTCTCCCCCCAGTTCTGTATGCTGAGCATGATGCTGTATAGTATGGGATATCCCTTGGGTCAGCTGGGGTCAGCTGTTTCTGCTGTATCCCCTCCCAAATCCTTGTGCACCCCCAGCCTACTCACTGGTTGGGTGGTGTGAGGAGCAGAAAAGGCCTTGTCTCTGTGTGAGTGCTGCTCAGCTGTAATGAAACCATCTCTGCAATCAACAGCGTTTTCAGGACAAACCCAATATAGCCCTGTATTATGATGAAGGAAATGATGCCAGCTGAAACCAGGGCATACAGGATTGTTAATTGGAAATTAAAACTGTGCAGTGGTGTCACAATAAAAACTTGATTTCTTTGGGGTATATCTTGGAAGTTTCTCTTGGGTTGGGATTGGGACAGTTTACTGACACAGTAAAGGGAGGGGGAAACTAAACCAACAGTACGTATAAAAGAATTTACAGACCTGGTGATACACAATTCCGTTCCTCACTGAAATGCAAAACTCCAACCATGCAGCTCAGACCTGTCCTGAACTCAGACCTTCCCCAAGCTGTGTCCTGGAGCTTGCCTCTATGCCTCCCCAGGGAGTGCAAACTTTAGCAAACTCAGCTGGGGAATTTGCTCATGACCTTATTTCTCAATGAGCCATCTCCTACCCTGAACTACAATGAAAATACCATGTAGGCTGATAGAGAGAGAACTGACTTGCAGTTTGTTTAATATGCCTCTTATCTTTCAACATGTCTGCTACTATGAAGCAGAGGCTAATACAGATACAGCTATGTTGTGTCTCCAAGACATACACTGTTTTGCTGAAGGCTCTGAACACAGTTTCTGAATGGAATTACCTTAGTGACACAGCAAAACTTCGTTTTCTGTCAAGAGAGTTGTTGCCACAGTGATAAGATAACCCAGTTTTGTCAAAAACACTAAGTGTCAAAATAATCTTTACACATCCACTCTTATTTCGGTCTTAGTTTTACAAGAATAGTGGATTAGTGTGTTCAGTTTGGGTACCAGTACTAAGCCTGGTGAAGTATGATAGATGTTGCAGAAGAAGAGTTGTTCAAAAGCTATTTTCAGCCTCAGGTCTCCAGAGGTTTGAATAGTCTGGATGAACTTCAACTATGCATCTGAACATGCTGTACAATTCATACTGCCTTCTCACTTATCCTGTGGTTGAGAAACAGCAGTGATGCCTCAGAATCTCTCTACACTCTTGTTCCTTCCTGGGTGCTTTATTGTGCAATGTAGATGTAATCCAGACCCTAGCTAAATACACATGTAAGCATACAAGAATTTGGGGTATTAAAAAACTTTTGTTAAACAAAATAAAGTGTTTCTTGGTTCATTTAAAAATAATCATGGTGCTTGATTTACATATACTTTGGACCATCCTCAAAATAACTGTTCCAAATCTATAATTTCAGCTACTGCATTTGGCACTGTACGATTTAATTGGGTTAAAAAATGTAATCCTAGAAGTACAAATTCTAAATCTTTGCACATTCCTGGGATTCCAAAAACATGCATATTTTATAACTTAGCTTTTGCAAGATCAAGCCCTGAGTGCCTTCCTTGCCCGCTAACTTGGGAAAAGTTGAATGCCCTTACCATATCAGCAGAACAGAGACTCGAAGGAATTCAGAGCAGCCCTGGAGAATCATTACAAATTATTTCATTAATTTGCTTCACTGCTGGAGATAATTTTTTTTTTTCAATTAGATTCCTTCCTCATAGAATCACAATTTCAAAACTACAGTAGTACAAAGTACAACCTCCTCTTAGTTCTGTTGTCTTTATATCTGAATAGAAAAGGCTTACCAGCTTTCTGAAACAAATATTTTATTACAAAACCATGATATAATTTACACTGACCTGGCTTTAGATCAAAACAGGAAGCTTAAAAATTTGATTGTGTCCTACAGACCCCCATGACCACTGTATTCCCCAGTGTCCATTCATGTTTGTCAACCTTCAAGTTACCCGACGCTAAAGTGCCTAGAGAATGGAGGTTGAAGGAAGTACAAAGCCTCAAGATTTCAGTTGAATGTTAAAAATGACAGTTTTGTTACACTTTTAAAAATTATTCTTCTAAGTTAAAGTTTAAACATGCTCTGTCTCCTAATTTATTTATAGACTGGTATATATATATATATATATATAAAATGAGAGAATTGGAAAATTGGTGAAATGTATCAAGAACTGAAGTCATAACCTCTGACATACTGGCACACTAGTGTTTCTGGCAAATAAATACTGGTAGTGCTGGATAAAGCAGTTGCACTGGAAATCGGGTGGTTACACATTGGAACAGGCTTCCTAGAGCCTGTCAATGTTTAAGGCACCGAGACAATGACCTTAACAACATGCTATAACTTTTGGTTACAACTAAACACATTGGAAGTGATACAGCAGAAGCTCTCATAGAAGAAACAATCTGTCTGCTGTCTCAGATGAACAGTGGCTTCTCTTGTTTTTATGTTGTGCCTAATGGCATTGTGCACTTACTGAAAAATCTTTATTGTAATAATGATTAATAAGGCTAACATGGAAAGTACTCAGCTGACTATTATATCTTTAGTAGTATAAGGGAAATGATCTTCCTTGTTATCACTGGAAGAAACTGCAAATTACTAATTCATGGTGAATGAGATAAATAATTTTCTTTTATCGGTCCTTTCTTGGGTAGCATCATGAAAGAGCAGAACTTCTTGTGTATTTCACTAAGGTTTGTCATATATATTTAAAGATATGCAGATGCAGCTGGTTTTAGGGCAATTTGAACTGATATGTATTAGAAAAAGTGTCAGAATTGAGAATTAAATTGATGGGAATCAGAAAATTATTTAAATCTTAGTATTTTGAAAGGAAACAGAAACATGGTCCTAAACATTGATGTTTGCCTATGATAAGGCCCCAGCCTCTGGCACTGAAAAGTCATCTTTCATCTTTTAGCCCTTTTCAGTTCTTTGTTTCTCAGCTAAGACTGCTGAATACCCATTACTGTCAGTCTTAAAGGTGGCTGGATTACATTCTTAAAACACAGAACACCAGGTTGGAAGGGTCCTTAAGAATCATCTGGTCCAACTTTTCTCAGCATAAGCATGATCTAGACAAGACAGCCCAATACTCTGCCCAGCTGAAAATTAAAAGTGCCCAGTGTTGGGGAAACACTGTTCCCCTGGGGAGATTATTTCAATGGCTGATTCTTCCTCTTGTGAATTTTTTTCCTCTTGTGTCCAGTCAGAATCTCCTCAGGAGTAACTTGCAATCTCTTACTACTCAACTTTTCCATGTGAGTCCTTGTAAAAAGGGACTCTCCTCATTTAAATACTGGAACATGGTGATGAGATGTCCCCTAAGCCTTCTTGTCTCAAGGCTGAACAAACCCAGCTCGCTCAGCCTTTCCCCATGTGATAGCCTTCCCAGTCCTTTGATCATCCTGGTGCCCCTCCTTTGTAGGCTCTCCAACCTGTGCACATCTTTTTGTATAGTGGGTACCAAAACTGAGCCTGACAGGCACTGAGTGGGATAATGACTTTGTCTCTGCTGGTGATTCCCTTGTCAATGCAACCCAGCATGCTGTTGGCTTGCTTTGCTGCTGCAGCACACTGTCCACTCATATTGAGCTTGTTGTCCACCAGGACACCCAGACCCCTTTCCTCAGACCTGCTCCACAGCCAGGCAGATCCCAACCTGTGCTGCATTCCTGGATTATCTTTTCCCAGGTGCAAAACTTTACGCTTGTCCCATATTGAACTTCATAAGTTTCAGCCTATATTTCAGCCTAGCTGTTTCTCTCTTCCAAAGTGTCTGCTACCCCACTCGGTTTTATATCATCCACAAACCTAATCAGGGTGCACTTGATCTCATTGTCCAGATCACTGAAGAATATATTGAATAGTTTGATGAAGATTGATCCTTGGGGGGACTCCACTTGTGAGAGGTTGCCAGGTCAAAAATACCAATTTACCATGATACTCTGCATGTGGCCTGTCAGCCAGTTCCCCACCCACCACATGGACCACTTGTCTAGACCATAATACATCAGTTACCATCTCAAAAGACCTCACTTTTCACTAACTCGGAAGACAAAAAAATGAGCTTTTATGTATGAATTCAGTATTTTGTATTAAAATGTAGGCTCTTTCTCTATTTTAACCACAATATAAATCAGCACAGAAAACAATGTAGGTTTTGGCATCTGTGTCATGTTAGTTTTGAATGATGAATACATACCAGGTTTGGGAATTACAGGAGCTGCTTGTGTGGTATGTTACAGTTTTTCCAATGTAACTACAAGTACTTGAGCTTTCCATGTCCTAAATTCTCTGTTGTTCTCCTTGGCATAGCCATTGGGATTTCCCACTAAGCACAAGGAATCTTCCCTTGGGATTCATCTGCCCAGGAGTGTACCACAAAATGACAAGAATGGAGGGCTATAGGGAACAAAAAGACATCACTTTATCTGAAAGAGAGGAGTTTTAGATAATATATTAGGAAGAAATTCTTCCCTGTGAGGGTGGTGAGGCCCTGGCACAGGCTGCCCATAGAAGCTGTGGCTTCCCCCAGCCTGGTAGTGTTCAAGGCTGGGTTGGGTAGGCCTTTGGGCAACCTGGTCCAGTGGAGGGGGGGTCCCTGCCTGTGGCAGAGGGGTGGGACTTCATGGTCTTTGAGGTCACTTCCAACCCAAACTATTCGGTGATTCTGTGATCCAGAACTGTTCTAAGGCAGATTGAGATATCCTTGCATGTACTTGACCTTTCTTCAAGTTATCTAGGAGACACCACAGGCTACAGAAAGTTGTGTATTTCAGTGTTTCAGCTCATTTGATATGAACATTTTCCCTAACATCCAAACACATGAATTTCTATAGTCACAGTAAGGTTTCTTCTTCGTGTTTCTTCTTCCGTTTCCATGAAAAAAATTTTTGCTCTAGTCTATGTGGACTTTTATGTATCAGGCTGCTACAATCACATCCTTGGTCTTCTGCTTCTAAAGAAAACAAAGTCATCAATCTTCTTTGTAATTTTTTTTCTTTATACTCTTTATTCTATTCTCCCAGGCAATTATGTTTTGTTTAAAGCTGGATGCAGAATACCCTCTCAGGCTTCTTGATCCCCTTAAAGAATGTCAGAATTCAGCTCTGTGTTGCTTTGAATGTACTGCTTCCAGTACTTAGTTTAGTTTGTGTTACGTTCCCTTGGAGGCGTTTTTCCCTATCCTTAGTTTACACCTAATCTAGTGTAATACTAAGTAAAATTGTAAAATGCTACCTAGTCTTAATCCTTACTTACATATAAGAACTTCTCTTGAGTAACAATACCTCTTAAAGATTGAGTTAATCACACTAATGATGTAGTTGAGTTAGATAATTTCCAATAGAGGTATGAAATTATATATACAAGCAAGTAAAAAGTTCTTTGTCAATTTTTTAACACTTCTGACACTAGCTCTCTCATTTACTTCATTGGGATTTTTTTTCCCCTTTGGACCAAATGCAGGTATCTTTGGAAGATTGCCATGACATTTTTAGCAGTCTTTACAGGTGTTAAACATGGGTCATATTTGATAAGAAACCATGTAATTTGTTAAGAATTTTTGGCACGGTACCATTAGAGAACACAAAAATTCACTTAATCCAGTATCTTACCTCAAGCACTGTCCATCAGCAAAATCTTGAGAAAAATCTACTAGAAAACCATGAAATAGAGAAATATGATAAAATATGCCCAAGGGGAAATTGCTTCCTAACCCTATTTCTTGGTGGCTGCTTATTATCTGAAGAACGACTTCCCAAAATTTAATCATGTTTTATGCAAGAGAGATTATTTGTACAATTCACATGATGTTTAATCTTTCTGTGAATCCTATTATGGGTTTCTCTTTCAGTTAGACCTGTGGTAACAGATCAGTACTATATAAAGGGTTATTTTTTAAAAACTGTTTGGGTTTATGTTTTTCCTGCTTTCAACAGTAAGAAATGACTTACCTTTTGATTTTGTCAGATGTCCCCTTCATCCTGTATTAGAGGAGTGGGTAAACAAAGAAAACAATTGACCTTCCCTGAA
Organism: Porphyrio hochstetteri; assembly: GCA_020800305.1. Lineage (NCBI taxonomy): Eukaryota > Metazoa > Chordata > Aves > Gruiformes > Rallidae > Porphyrio > Porphyrio hochstetteri. Next base: position 79,526,708 of record CM036938.1, on the reverse strand, counting down.
TGTTTGAATGTGCTCCTCTTCACATAAAAATAATATCCAGTCATGATCTGTTACCATTCCCTGCACCACCACCACCCACCCACCCCCCTCTTATATTTTTGCTGTTTCTGCTTTCACTTGGTGGTATATCGAGTTACTTGAGAATAACTTGATGTCAGTGATGTAACAGGCGTAGTATTCGTTTTGCAGTACACAGCATGAAGTGAGGAGCAGAATATCTCCCTAGTCCAAACTGGTGGGAACCCATGATACTCGCAGCTACTTAAAGTCTTTGTGAGCCTATTTGGGATGAATTCTCAATCTAAACAGAAAAAGTGAAACGTCCCAGGTAGTATGGCTCACAGTTGTGGTCACATCCCACAACCTCTGAAAACTAATCCAAACAATCATTTAATAAGGTCATTATAGTCTGAAAATTTTGATTCAGAATTTTTACATTTAAAGCAGTTGTTTTGTGCCTATTTTTCTTGTCTGCACCTTGTGATATTACCTCTCTTCTTTACAGGATGTAAAGCTAAAACCCAGATCCTCTGAGTCCAATGATACCAAAAAGCTGGTTTGGCTCAGGTGGTGGTGACCACATAAAAGCTTTAAGTTTTCCCTTGTTTCATGTGGCTTTTGAGTAGGTTGGATAACAAAAGTAGTAGGATGAGGGGTAGCACATCCAAACTTACTGTATTTCATTAAAAAAAAAAAAGGAATGGATGATAATGACAAAATAACTGAGTATAAAGAAATGTTCAGCTGACCATATTTTATGATCTCCTAAGCATAAATAGGGGTATACAGAGCCTCAGAAGAGTAAGAACTGTCAATAAAAGTAGCCCATTATCATTGCCAGTTATATGGATATAGTTTTAGGAAAGGCTTCAGCCTAAATAAATGCCAGAGATGAAACTTTATTGACAGCTAATGTTAATTGGCAGGTATTTTAATTTTATTTTATATGACTGCTCTTCTAATGTGATAATTCCTATCCAGTAAATCTGTGAATCAAGAACTGGTAGTAGATGTCTGAGAGAATCTGAGCAGGCATACTCAGTCAGACCAGTATCTAACTCTTACACTCTTACTCCAACAGTGGCTGAAAGAAGGTGCACAGGGCAAGGTATATTAATTCAGGAAATCATCCCTAGACCAATCTCCCAGCCTGTCACAACATGTGATTCTATGGCTTCCTGATGGTATCTGGTATATATGTAACCTTCCATGGACTTCTCTGCCTCAAACTTTTCCAGTTCCTAAGTAAAGTTTTAACATCTACAACATGCTGTGGTAGAAATTCTGTAACCTGCCATGTCATACTTCCTTTTGGCTGCTCTGCTTGTTGTTTGTCTCTTGAATGATTCCTAACACTAAGTTGCTTTCTGTTGTAAATATAGAGGGTGCAGTTCTTCACCTTAATTCAGAGGCTCTCACAATTACCTGTGAGAGTCTTTCCAAAGTTCCAATATATGCTTAATGAACATTTTAAAATATGGTAAAGTGTTTCTATGCATCTGAACTAACTTTAGGCTTGTAGTGTAAACCAATTGCCCAAGCTTCCTCTGCTATCAGTAGAGAACAGCAGTTTCTGGGTGGTGATTCATCCCATTTATTTTAGGCATCTATTTTTGGCTGGACTGAGTTGCATTTTCAAAGTCCTTGTCCCACCCTGAAGGAGGAGTCTGGATGAGCAGCTTAGACAAACTGCTCCACTTTTACAACTAAAAATAGGTGCTATGAATCCCAGTCTAAGTGTTCATAAACAGTATTTACTTTGAACTCTTAGAATTTGGAAAGACATGGCAATCTGAAAGCAAAGGAGGAATAACCTAATGAAGTAACAATGCACAAGTATATTAGCACACTCTTCCAAGGGGCTGAATGAATAAGGCAGTCTGGCAGCAGAAGCAGAGATGTAGAGTACAGAAAAAGTCTTGCTGAGGTCAGCCTCAAGTAGTCCTCCAGAGAGTTGTTCAGGTCAGATAGTCTGCTAAGAGAGAATAAACATTAGAATAGCCTGTGTCTGTTATCCATAACACAGAGCTTGAAAAGCATTTTTTGCTATGTCTTTCACTGTATAGGGTGGCAAATTCGCTTGGTTCAGTGACTTCTACTGATACTGCATCAGGCTAGATGCTCTGAAGGTTTAGCAATGCAGACCTGTTTTGTTCTGGTCTTGTACAAATCATTCCCTTACTAGAATAGGCATTTTCATTTTGATGCACTTAATTATGTTGTATTGACCCAAAACTGTCAACTGGAATTTACCAGATGGACCAACAGGGATTTAACTCTCCCATTCGCAATGACCCACACGTGCTCACTTTTCACACACAAAGCTATCGTGCAGCTGCATTGCTCTGGCTTCCCTATTTGGACTGGTCTGTTCCCATCCATGAATTACATGTTTTTTACATATATTCTCAGAGGTTTTCATACTGTGGTTCATGAATGAACCACTGATGGTCCACTTGTTTGTGGTATATGCAGAACAACTTTGGCTCTCCTCATTTCCAGCTGCTAACAGAAGTATTTGACTGTTTAAAGAAAAGGCCTCAGGGCCTATAGAAGCAGCTGGAAACAAAAAAGTGCAGGCAATTTATCCTCTTCATCCAGGGACTGCTGCTGCGCTGGAGCCAAGGCTCACTAACAGCAGCTGCTAGGAAGGTGATGGCACCTCATGACAAACTCTTGACAAACATGTAAGTTGCTTATTCCTGCTCACCAGTTGCTAATACTTCTTCAGACAAGTGCTTTCCTGTCATGTTTTCAGCCTACATACCTAAAGTCAGAAAGACCTGTTTTCTGTTTCCTACTAACTTTGATAAGGGCTTGTCATAATTTTATGTTCTCAAATTTTAATGCAAATTCAGCTGATACATAGTAGCCTTGCAATGAATAACAGGCTGTCACTCCACTTCCATTAACTGAGATGAGTTTGAGTAAAGAGTTTGTTGAATATTTTTTTTTAGCACTGTGCATAAAGAAATCTATCCATGAATATGTGGGCAGAGAACACCCAGTTTGAGTTTGGGGCAATTTTTTTTTTTCTTTTTAAACAGTATACTTTTAAACAATGCAGACATGATTGATATTTCAGAGTGATGAATCATAGTGCAAATGTGAGCCACATAAGACTTAATTTCCCACAGAACAGTGGAAAACCTATCTGAAAAAAAATTCTAAAAATTAGTATTTTCAAAGAACTGGCTAGTGTATGCACCTCAAGATTTTAGCATAACGATTGTTTGCTATGTTTACTTGCTATTGTTTACTTGTGTGTATGCATGTGTGTGTTTTAGCCTCACCCAACAAGTGTTTTGATGCTATGAGGAATAAAAGTCACTAAACCACATGTCCTAGCCATGTTAATATCTAAATCTGTTGGATCAGATATCCCTTAAAACAAAGTTCCCTGTTTGCTCTAAGTAGGTATTGGATCAAGCCATTTGGTGATTCCTGTTGCATGATGGTACAGCCAGTGAGTGTTGAACACTGTTGATACTGTGTCTGAGTGAATTCCTTAATTCCTAGTGGTTTACCACCTGGTGGTAGAATTTATATAGGACAGGAATGTGACCTTGAAGGTAGAAACTCGGCTTAAGTTTTTAGAAACCTCTATTACAAGGAGAGCTATTTGAAATGTTCCTCATAAACTTTCAGATCTCTTTCTTCTTTATTATATTAAGGAAGGATGCAGAAATAGAGTTTATAGAGGGTCACTGATAGCTGAGTTTACATGGGACAGATATACTTCTAGTGGCGATAGCTACTAGAGGGATCAAGAACAGGTATTATGAGTGTTCCATGCTTATAATTACAGGCACAAATTAGTTTTATGTGCCAGGATGGCATTTATGTGACAACGATGCAATTGAGCTGATGACACATCTATTTCCAAATTCCACTCTTAGTCTTTTACTTCTTTGTTAAAAATAATGGCAAGGCAGACATTCTGCATAGAGCAGAAATCTTCAAAACATAACTCAGAAAAAATAGGCTTTATTTCAAAGTTAATATCCTGGCGAGACTTAAGGGAAGGCTTGACAGGGTTTGTGCATCCAGCTCAGCCAATTCATGTTTCCAGATGGAAATTTTGTGAGACATATTTTGGTTTTATTTGATGACCTCGGACAGTTCAGAAATAGATAGTTTATCCATGTTTCACACTGTGTTCTGGTTTCATTCAAGCAAGAGACTGTCAAAGGTAACAGCTATGTAAAAAACAAACCAGGAGTACAGATAACTACAAATTTGAAGCAGGAATTCATCCACCTTTATTAGCAAAGTTCACATATAGAGCTTGAAAAACACAAACCCAAAATTGTAGCGAGTACTAAACAGCCACAGCTCCATTTGATGCACATTTTTCTACTGTACTTATTACTGCAGCCAGGTGTTTACAAACCAGTTGAACGCACCCATGTCAGCACAATATTGGGAATTTAATTACTTGCTCTGAAATATTTGTGACATGATGGAGACCATTTGCCCAAGAAGGTCACAAAATTTCCAAGCCATATCTCAATATATATTCTATGTACAGGAGTGGATTATCCAGCTGTGGTGTGTTTTGAACTGAGGGAACTGGGCCTTAGTAAAAACTCAGCTTCCAGCTACCACCTTTCATACCCTTTTTCTTCAACCTGTCTTCTGCTCTCAGTTCCTCCTCCATTACTTTCTCAGCAGCAACTTGATTATGCTCTCTATTTAGTTTATAAATGGCATCTTGTTCTTCATCTGGGACTTTATGAGGAGCATGGTATTTGACAAATGCCGCAATTTATAGCTCTGGTTCATGCATGTGTCTCACATGATATTAGCAACAGCTACAGAACTAGAAAGGGACACACAGTCTGGGGGAAGATCTCTTGGTTTAGCCCAGAATGTAGCCTGAAGCCCAAAGCTGGGAAATATCATTGCAATATATTTTGCTATCCTTTGCTTTGCTGGCAAAATTATGTAAATTCTTCTTAGAAAAGGGCTTGTGAATGTGAACTTGTGAACTAATGGACCCTGGATTCTTTTACCACAAAAGGGTCCCATAATATGAAAGGTTTAAGTGAAGTAATGAACTCCTATAAATCCACATTAAAGAGAAATGATGGCATATTTGGATACAGCAAAGAAAAAAAAATAGATAATGTATAAAGTATCTCTCACCACTGCTCAAAATTAAGAGGTAGTAGCTGAGATACGAAGGTGTTCCAGGTCTCCAAAGGCTTGTTGCACATCAGTACATTTATTGCTGTATGGGGCTTCTGTGTTTTTCACAAAGTATCTTCTCTCCTGTAAGCAAAATCTGCCTTCCTACTACATACCTTGTGTGGATTCCCAGATTATATCAGCAAATATTTTCCCCCTGAAAGGCCTGGGTTAACCAAGAGCCTGGTTTGCCTTTTTACTTAACCTCATTTATTCTCACCTCTGCACAACAATAAATTTCAGGGCTAATAGCAGTTCTTCATAGAATCATAGAATAGTTAGGATTGGAAGGCACCTTAAAGATCACCAAGTTCCAACCGTCCTACCATGGGCAGGGACACCTCTCACTAGACTGGGCTGCTCGAGGCCCCATCCAATCTGGTCTTGAACACCGCCAGGGTGGGGGCAGCTACCACCTCCCTGGGCAACCTGCTCCAGTGTCTCACCGCCCTCAAGTGAAGAATTTCTTCCTAATATCCAATCCAAATCTACCCCCTTCCAATGTAAAACTATTCCCCCTCATCCTATCACTCCATGCCCTTCTAAAAAGTCCCTCCCCAGCTTCCTTGTGGGCCCCTTCAGGTCCTGGACAGCCACTGTAAGATGTTCCTGAAGCCTCCTCTTCTCTAGACTGAACAGCCCCAACTGTCTCAGCCTGTCTTCATAGGAGAGGTGTTCCAGCTCTCCAATCATCTTTGTGGCCCTACTCTGGACCCATTCCAATAGTTCCATGTCCTTCTTATGTTGGGGACCCCAGAACTGGACACAGGATTCCAGGTGGGGTCTCATAAGACCTGCTGGCCATGCTAGCCTGTCTTTCTGAACAAACAGGCCTTTCTGGTAATGTCCCACCTCTCCCCTCTTCCTCAAAAGAATCCCTCTCAGTTTGTGCCCTTTGCTTTTCCTTTCATACAAACCCTGCGAGTAGCTCTGTCAGTCAGTGCCTTTGTCAGTCCAGGCACTGGGGTTCCAAAGCTCTGGGACATCCTGTATTTCCTGCTCTTACTAGATTTGCCAGATGGCATCAGTTTACTGGCTACATGCTTTCCAGTGTCTGAGAGCAAGAGACACTGAATACACAAAAACATGGCATGGCAGAATGATAGAAGAAAAAAAAGTGTGGAGAGCTTCATCGCAATAGTAGAAGGGTCTTTAGAAACTACCTTTTACAACATGCCTTCAAAAAGTCTCAATTTAGTTGGTTTTCAACCAGATGAATCAAAGATTAATGGAGTTTTATACTGACAGAGGAAAGAATATGTGGATTTAAAGCAACTGATTTACCAGTGGTGCATACATCAGAGTTCACAGAAGTATGATTCACAGACTTACTCAGATTATCTTCAGACACAGAAAGATACCTTTTGCAGCAAAGGTCCTTTCTTGATTCCTAATCCTTCACTGAAGACAATGATACCTTCCTTAAATAACTGAGAAAACTCTTAGGATACAAATAGATCTTATGCTTATTATGATATTTAAGCATAGCCCTCTTTTACTTCTGCACCAGGAGAATATTCACTGTGTAGTCTCCAAGCGGTTGTATGCGAAACTGAAGCAGAACTGCCAGTGTGTAAATCAACTTTTTGAGTCCCTTTTGCTCTCTCTATTGGTCTGTTACTTTCTTACCTAACTGGAAAACATCAATTTGATATTGCTTCGGTTCTAATTGGTAAGACTGAAGGTGGAGGGAGAAATATTACATATCTCTGCATTTTCAATTGGAAAGAAAAAAGCCAGGAGACTCATGGCAACTACTCAAATTTTAGTTAAGCTTGGTTACTCTCTCTCTTTAAATTGTGTATATTTGTCTGACCCTACCAAGGGGTGTGATGTGCTTTCACCGTACTGCTGCTTAAACTAACAGTTATCTTTGGCAGGTAGCATTACAGCACAGGCTCTTTTATGTGTCTGGGGTTCTTACTGTGGTCGGCACTTCAACTATAGTCCAACCTAAAAGATCATAGGAGAAAACATGTAAATTATTTTTTTTCCTGTAGTGAACAAATGGGCTTAGCAGTTATTAATATTTTACAAGCTTTTAAAGCTTTCATTAGAACTTTGAGGCAGAGCTGCCATTGTTAACATTGCTGATGTCTCCAATATAAAAAATAGCCTTTAGAGGTTACTATTTGGCTTCTTGAAGCAATATTCAAGCTAATTTCATGTTTCTTGTCTCCATAAAATTGTTCTATATATATTTTTGCAGTGGCATTTGGGATTGATCTGAGAGTTGACTGTTGCTGCTGATGCAACAGTCCATGACATCCATTTTGATTTTTGAAAAAAAAATGTTTTAAGGGTTTAGTCTCTTAAAAATAAACCTTTTGGGTTTTTTTTAATTTGCAACTGGTTAGTCTTTTTACAGCTAAAACATGGTAAATCTTTTCATCCTGGCATTTTGGACAGTGTCACAGGAACATTAACTCCTCTGTTCATTGAAATGCTTTGAAGACAACCTCAGAAGGATACGAGCTGGATTTTTCAGCGGTGATCATATCATGACTACATGTCAGTGGAGGGGATACTGCTCCCACTAAAGCCAACAGGACCTTCATATGTAACCTGCAGTTCAGTTCACTGTGACACTTTTCATACAGGTAACTAGTATATGAAAGCCTTTGGCACTTTTCTCTCTATGCCCAACTCCAGCCCCTCAAAGAGTCTATGTACAAACAGCTGCTTCATTGCAGACACTTATTTCATTGTATAAGCAACCTTAATAAACAAAATACTGCAAAACAGTTTAGTTTATACGTATTTTTTCAATATTCAGAAAAAAAAAACCCAAATCAGTATTGTAACAAGAAACGCACCATCATTTTAGAAAGCAGCTTGCTGAAAAGCTGGTTGCTTGATGCGGATTCCTCTTTTTAGTTGGGTTATGGGTGTAAACCCAGCAGTTATCTTTGGTAATTCTGGGATATCACATTGGTAATTATTTTCTATCTAAAATGTAGAGTGTCTAAAACTCCCCCAGAAATCTGTCCATTCTGCTTCTAGAAAGAAACCTGTACTTAGACAATGCTTACTTGTTTTACAGATTATGTAACATACACCATACATTGTCCATTGCAGATTACTTGCAGTGGAAGTAACAAGCAGGCAATTGGAAGTTAAGATTTCTAAGTAAAGAAGACATGAACTTTCCTTCTCTCTTGCAAAATGTTTGGATAGGGAAACATGTTCTTCTTCATTTCCACAATGTAGCAGAGAATCCTGGTTTATCCTGTGAGCAATCCCGAAGTACAGTAGCAAGAAGTCTGATGCTCAGAAAGAAGGGAACACTGCATACACAGAATAGAAACCCAGGTTGATTTTTTTTCTTTAAACTTTTTAGTGTGTTTTATAGAGATGAGGCCTTAGAATTGAAGGTGGGATAAAAGGAAATAAAAATTAGGATAATGCCCTTCAGAAATGCAAAGAATCCTAATTCTTGCTTTCTTTAGCATTTGTAGCAGATAGCTGCTGGCTTAGGAGATCAGAGAAATGCTATAGGAACTGTCTTCGCCCCCATTCCCCTAGGGGCAAAGGTCAGCCTCTGTCTTTTAGCTGTCATTGAACATTTACTTTTTAATTATTTAACAACAAACAGAGATTTCAAAACATGGAGGATGAATATTTCTGTCATCTTATGAATTCTCTTGCTTGCTACAACCCATCACTTTCTTTCAAAAAACCTAGACTGAAAAAATGTAAAAGAGAAACCTGCAAAAAACTGAGATTTTCTTATATATCAAACAGAATGGTCACAGTTAAATTCTTTGATTTGCAGATAAACTTTAAAGTGTAGAACGTAACAAAACTCCATCTATGGCAAAGCCAGAGAATGTCAATGCAGAACCAAATTTTACAGTAAATTCAGCACTTACTCAGATATTTCTCTCAGATTACTGTAGTTTTGCATGGCTGGGTTCTGGTAGAGGAGTGGGCTGCAGGGGTGTCTTCTGCAAGAAGCAGCCAGAAGCAATCTGCAGGCCCCACAGAGCAAACACCAGCCGGCTCAAGGCCGGACCCGCTGCTGACCAAGGCCGAGCCCATCAGCGACGGTCACAGCGCCTCTGGGAGTCACATTTAGGAGAAAAAACTGCAAGCGGTTGCTTTTTGCTGCCAAAGAAGGGAGTGAGAAGATGTAAGGAACTGTGCAGGCACCAAGGCCAGGGAAGAGGGGAAAGAGGTGCCCCAGGTGCCAGAGAGAAAGATGCCCCTGCAGCCCCTGGAGAAACCCGTGGTGGAGCGGGTGTCGCCCTGCAGCCCATGGAAAAGGCCGAGACACCACCTGCAGCCTGTGGAGAGGCCTCTCACTGGAGCAGGGGGAGACATACAGAAGATGCTGCGACCCATGTTGGAGCAAGCCTCATCCAGCATATGCAGCCCATGGAGAGAGACATAGACACAGAGACGAGCAAGAGAGAGAGAGCCATGCCAGAGCAAGTTTGCTGGAAGGATTTGTGACCACGTGTGGGACCAGGCTGCAGCAGTCTGGACCTGAGAGACTGCAGTGACCCATGCTGGGGCAGCTGGGGAAAAGCTGAAGCCCCAAGGGAAAGGACTCACACTGGAGAAGTTTGTGGAGGACTGTCTCCTGGGGGTGGGACCCCACAGTGCAGCAAGGGAAGGGGGTGAGGAACGCTCCCCCTGTGACTAAGAAGGAGAGCATCTAGTGAGGAACTGACTGAAACCCCCATTCCCCCAGTCCCTGCCCCTCCCCGTGCCCCAACAGGGGGGAAGAAGGGAGCGAAACCATGACTAAAGTGAAGTCTGCTAAGAAGGGATTGGTGGGAGCAGTTGCTTTAAGATCTGGTGGCACTTCTCATTACCCAACTCTGGTGTCACTGGGGGTGCAGGGCAGTGTCATTAATTCTTTCCTTTATTCTGTGCTGAGTCTGTTTTGCCCGTGACGCTGATTGCAGAATGATCTCTCCCTGTCCTTACCTCAAATCCTGAGCCTCTCAATATATATTTTCTCCCCTGTCCAGCTGAAAAGGGGAGTGATAGAGCGATTTTGGCATCTGGCCTCCATCCAAGGTCAAAAATTGCATAGATAATGCTGGATATTCTATGACAGCAAGCAAAAAAATCTGTTATTCAAATAGTGTATAATTCATCCAATAACTGAAAAAACTGAAAAGCCAGCCTGTTGGAAGCCTAGTGCATCACCGACTGTATTTGAAACATACTCCATGACCATCAGGGTAACTATTTTTCTTAACTATTCAGAACATGGAAAGGACAAGTGACCTGAAATTAGGAAGAGGTCCACAGAACTATTTTACTGATCTTTTTCCTTGGACGAGGCCTGAGAAAAGCAATTCTTTTCCCCGATTACTGAAAGAACATCTTCATTTAAAAGAAAACTTCTTTGTTTGATTATCCTTGGAGAGGCAAGACCTGTGGAGACTAATAATTGCAAATAGGGAAAAATTTATTTTTTCTGATTTTACCTGAAAATGAAGAATTTTTATTTATTTTCTTGACTCCTAAAAGAAGTGAGTCCTTCTCAGCTGTCAAACACATTGACACTCTCCTCTCTATTGCAGGGATTTCTAAGAGGGTTTTGCCAAAGCTCCCTTTTGCTCCTCAAAAGGTGGGAAGAGTCAAGTGCAGCTGAGTAGGGTCAGGCGCAGCTGCTGCTTCCATGCCATTACCTAAAGAGAGTCATAGAAGCCAGGAAGACACAGAAATTACTTTGGAGGGAAACCTTTCAATGGTCATCACAAATTTTTCAGTGGCTACATCCATAATAGTAAATCAGATAGAGTCAGGGCACACTAGTTAATTGTTCTGGTGCACTATCAGGTTGGTATCCAGCACAGTTTGGCCCTGCAAACCTTCCCTCACCATCACACTATTTGCTACTGCACTTTACAGAACTCATTCTTACAGAAGTATAAAACAGGATTCTCTGCTACATGGTGAAGATGAAGAGTCCTTACCCATGCTATTTCTGCTTGCACTCTGGGAGCCACTATTCCAAAATACGATGTATTTTGGCAGGGACTCCTGTAGGAGGCTTTACTGGTGTCTTCACAGGGTATTGTGTGCCAGTTAGACTCACTGCTGCAAAACAGTCTGGAGCACTTTCAGTGCTCTAGTATAGACACAAACATATTTTTGTCTAACAGATTGCCATCTAATGCTTACCCTTGAATCATTTGGAAGAGTATTTCCTAATTCTGTCCTCAATAGAAGTTGCTGGGAAAGATAACAAGTTTACACCCAAAGAATCAATATAATGCATTCCTTCACCAGGCATAGAAGAGTTGAATACACTCCAATTTCTGAGTCCACAGTCAGTGGAAAACACTATGAGACTGAAACAGCTCTTACTGCAGCTTAATTGTATGTTGCTGATGGGGTAAAGAGAGAAAAGTAGGAAAAAATGGTAGGCACATGGATGGCAAGGGGGACACTGGAACGGATGGCTCTGACAAAGACTAAAATCCAATCTGCATCTGAAAAAATATTGTGCAGGAACTTTAGATGAAATTATCTCTAGCAATCAAGGAATTTCTCATAGGTCAAAGTGGAAACTATAGGCAACGTATAGGCTGTGTCCTCTACATGAATCTCTAGTAGCACAGCAGAAATCTAAACATGACCCATGCTGATTTCTCAACAAGCCCATTTGTTCATTCTTCTTTTCTTCCACAAATTAAAGTCACATCAGATTTTTTTTTCCCCTCTTGCTAAGCTCTTAGTATTGTGCTCAACTTTCCCAAGCTAAACTTATAGTGAGTGAATTAGTAGTGGGAAATGTGTTCTACCAAGAAAAATTTGTTCAGATGAGGGGAGTGAAGTCTTAATAATGATAGTTTCATGTTGGCACAACTAGGATGTAAGTGTTTGTGTCCTGTGAGTGATGAAAAGTTACAGAATACAGGAATTTTATTAAAATAGATTCTAGAATACCTGGTCATACTGATGAAGACTTGACCAACTAGTCTGAATTAGAAGTTATTCACCAACTGTACCATGTGGTGTGGTTGAGCCTAAAACCCTTTGGAACTCTTGCTGTCTCTGTAGGACTTTACAAAGAACTAAAGTAGAGAAGTTGTTTTCACACAACTGTAACTTTGTGTGGCCAAAGGACAAAAGCGATAAAAGGTGACAAAACTACAGTGACAACTTACTTGTGTGACAATTTGAACCTCTACTCATGAAGTGAAAACTGTATCTTGCCTGCTTTATTCTCAGTGTGTTTCTTTGACTATTATTATTATTCGCCAATACATATTCTAACCATTACATGTCATAAATTCCTGGAACTAAAATTAATACCTAATATGTTACTTTCACCAAAAAGTCCATAAAATAGTTTTGTTTTTTTTTTAAATACAATTCAAAAGCTAGAAGACTTTAAAGCTTGGATGTTGAAAAGTAAAACCAAAAAATCTATTTTGCAGACTTCTCTGCTGTGAGCTTGTCTGTGTTTCCAGCCCTATGGGAGTTTTGCCTCATTCTAGTCTTTAAATATTTATCCTGAAAAAAAGGTTTTAAAAAAGAGAGAGAGAGAGAGAAAGGGAGAGAGGTGGAGGAGGAGGAGGGGAACCACTCTCTCTGTAATGTTCCCACAGTCTGCCATTCCCCAGCTGGAATGAATGGAATTCCGATAATACTCTCTTGTTCGGAAACGCAAAGCTCACCCAGACTGTGCAGATACAGCTTTAGCTAATCGTTGCATGGAGCTTTGGATGGGAGAGTGAATAATAAAATAATTAAAACCAGTATAATCTTAGAAAAACCAAACTGGTATGGAAATGACCACTTAATCATTACAGAGGATATAGCCTTAAAAAAGATTGGGTTGAGGTGAGTTTCTGTGAGACCCTTTCTTAAGATATCTGCAGTAACACATCAACCTAAAATGTCTTTGTGTTTACCTTAACTGCATCTGATCTGCACATTGGAGGCTAGCACCGTTTGACTGCCACTCCACAACACACTTGGCTTTGCAGTGGACACTTGGGATTCTTATTTGTTGTCTTTTCTTTGAAAAGCTGTTATGTTTGCAATTCAGAAGCTATTATTTGTAGTAAACCCTAGATATGAAATTCTGGGGTATGTATATATATCTAGGGATGTATATCATGTATATATCCAGGGATAGTATGAATATCTGCATGAGATAACATTTTAAATGAAAGTCTAGGTATGCTATTCCTCTGTTAATTGGGAGCTCAACCTGCCAAGAGCCATGGGGAGTGTGTTTGAAAGATTTCTTTGGTTAGAAAGACATAAAGATCAGCTAAGAAAATCCAAAGTCTGGATATTTGTAGTGATCATAGTTGATTTGGGTCCACGGCCTAAGGAGGGTTTACTTCAAGAGATGTAACCACATGGTTATGTTGTCCTGGTGATAAACAGAACAGCTGATGAGTCACCTGCATGTTCAAAAAGGCTGTATTGTTTTGAACATATAGCTTGTCAGGGAGTTGGCCATGAAGTGTAAGCAAAGCAGAGAAAGGGAAAGGTCTTCTCTCACTTGATGGATATTAAAATAAGTTGCCTGGAGTTTTGGAAGCATTTAATAATGCTTCACCCTCTGAGTTGTAGCTTTAGTATTTTGGATAATAACTTCAATTTTTCATGAGAAGTTGTTGCAGGAAAATACCTGGAAACTGAAGTCATTCCAGTGGGTGGAAACTAATGTTTGTTTTGCTCAAAATGGGATAATAGCAGCTGTAACCAGTTCTGTAAGATTTAGGCTACAGAATGGCACTGACAATGGAATTGTGGAGTTTATAGGTTAGGGTTTCATCTTCTGGCTTACAGGTAGGCAGAATATTCTTCATCTATTGTCCTGATCCTAGAGTCTACTTTGGGGCAAAATAACCAAGAAAAAAGCAACCATGAAGATCAAACAACAGGTGACATTAGTGATCTCACAGGAAGCTCATAAGGAGGAAATGATTAGCGACCTACTTCGCCAGTTAGATACCCACAAGTCAATGGGGCCAGATGGGATTCACCCAAGGGTGCTGAGAGAGCTGCCAGATGTGCTTGCCAAACCCCTTTCCAGCTGTGGCTGCCTCTTCCCTGGCAGTGTTCAAGGCCAGGTTGGATGGGGCTTTGGACAACCTGGTCTAGCGGAAGGTACCCTTGCCCATGGCAGGGGGGTGGAACTAGGTGATCTCTAAGGCCCTTTCCAACCCAAATTGGTCTGTCATTCTATGATTCTATGAACTATTTATCTTGTTATTTGCTGATGCAGCTGTCTAATGCATCAGCATAGGTCAGGAAATAACCTTTCAGATGACAACCAACTGATTCAAGCTGAAACAAGCAAGATGAAAGTGATGCTTGGGAAGGGAAAAACACATCAGAGATTGTCCATGATGTTGTTTTCCACTTGTCCCATAGGCATTCAGCCCACAACAGTGAAAAAGTCTTGCAAATCTTGCAATACCCTTCCCAACAAGTCTCAATGACTGATTTTCTTTTACTTTCTGACTATAGGAAACTTCATTCAGAGTGCAAGCCTGGACACAGCAGCCCATGTGTTTGCCATACTCATGCTGGAGCACTTTTTTTCTGCACTGAACTGTGATGTAGACGCCCAGGTTAATATATAATATGGCTTATGACCTATGGCTGGCTGCTGTGTGCACTGGACTGTGTTCAAGCTGATAGCTGGTTCCTAGTTCACTTGTGATGTCAGTTCAAGCTTTTTGTTCTCATTTCAGCAACAACTTAATAGATCAAGTCTTAGATCTCGAATTGTGAGATCTCAAACATTGTAACAACTCTTTTTAAAGCAATCCATACCACAAAACTGAGGAGGAAGTTCATGAGATTAGGAAGAAATATTCTGTGACATTCTGATTGAAAGAACACCGCCCAAAACATCAGGCACGTAGAGGGTTTGGTTGTGTTTGCAAAAATATCTTAAAATCTTCATTTGTGTCAAAGTATTTATTACAAATATATTACTTTTTTTTAATAAAAGGAAGATGGAAATGTATAAAGGTTTTATTAAACTAGCATTGCTGATAGAGTCATAGACTCATAGAATGGTTATGGTTGGAAAGGAATACAAAGGCGATCTAGTCCCAACACCCCTGCCATGGGCAGGGACACCCTCCACTACTCCAGGTTGCCCAAAAGCCCATCCAACCTGGCCTTGAACACTGCCAGGGAGGGGGCAGCCACAGTTTCTCTGGGAAACATGTGCCAGTGTCTCACCACTCTCACAGGGAAGAATTTCTTCCTAATATCTAATCTAAATCTACCCTCTTTTAGTTTAAAGCCATTATCCCTTCTCATATCATTATGCTCCCTGAAAAAGAATCCCTCTCCAGCTTTTCTGTAATCCCTTTAGGTATCGGACGTCTGCAGTAGGGTCTACCCAAAGCCTTCTCCAGGCTGAACAAGCCCAACTCTCTCAGCCTGTCTTCACAGGAGAGGTGCTCCAGCCCTCTAATCATCCTTGTGGCCTTCTCTGGACTTGCTTCAACAGCTCCATGTCTTTCTTGTCCTGGGGACCCGAGAGCTGGGCACAGTATTCTAGGTGGGGTCCCATGAGAGAAGTTAGGAAAGGTTATGGGTGGATCACTTCCTCCAGGCTCATGACTGAATGTTTTTCTTAATATTTTTTTCTGTGTTAGTGACTCATCCTAAGTTATATTCTCATTGTTCTAGCACATTTCTTGTTCCAAATAATTCAGTTTATGTTCACACCTGCCAATCTAGCTTGCCTCAACTTACTCCACATCCCCCAGTAGAATTGTTGTTAGTACTGTTCATTTTTATGCTGATACTTTTACCAGATACTTTAATATTTTTTTCTAATTGTTTAAAATGTTCTTAATTTTATGACTTTTCCTGTAATAATTTTTTATTTCAAAACGACTTATGTAAATTGCAAGTTTTTAACCAAAACCCAAGAAATATGATTGTTTTTTCTAAGTCTTGAAGGGTGAAGTTTAACAAAAAGAAATTGTTATTTAGGGCTACTAGTGATTTTTTCATCTTCTGGATATTTAGAAATGGATTTTAATTGAAACTTCATATCAAAACACAAAGAAAGTTGGGCAATGCAGCAGTTCCAATTTGTATTACAACAAATTTCCAATTCTGGTCCATGGCTTGAGTGTGAAGAGACTTAAAAAAAATATATCAGAGGGAATTATCTGGATGTTTTAGATATAAAAGTATATTTTTTTCTCTTCTAGATAATAATAAGATAAATTATTTACAAGATATAGGTTGAGGGGACCTAGACCTTACAAAACTTTTGCAGAACCCTATTCAAGGCAATCTAACTTCCTAAGGGTCTCTTTGGAGATCAAATTCTGCATTTAGTTATTTGCACAGGTGAATGTGAGGCCATGAATTTAAGGCCAGAATTTGGCTTGCAGAAACATTATTATTCTTGATGAGTCACAAGAAAGAACTTAGCTTGACCTTTAGATCAGATTGCATTTAAAGGGGGAATATTTAGAGAATCCATCTTTTTGCATAAGCCTTATAAGTGATTCTGAGCCAAACTAAGCATAAATGTATAAAATTGTGTTAAAGATCAAGACTAACAGAGATTTTTTGACAGATAGAGTAAGAAGAAACTATGACTACTTTAAGATTAATGAATTTCTTTGCAGTTTGGTAGAAATCACCTCCCAGACTGTACCATACTCGTGTTTAACTCATTTCCTTACACAAAGGCCCCAAATCTGAATTATTTTGTTCTACATCATGCTGCTCTGAAGCAGAAAGACTTTTCTCTAACCAAATGTACTTATTTCTCTAGTCAAATGTGTAACAAGAGACTTGGCTCAGTTCCTGGGCTTGCTGAGTACAACAAGAACATGATACAAATCAGTCTATGCCACAGCAATGTACAGTGATGCAGTGGATACCCTATAAACCTCCCACAAAGAACTTCTGCCTTGAGTTGACTGAATTCCCTAACATGAAATACAGGGCTTAGGAGGTAAAAAGGGAGCCAAATGCCTCTGTGCAGTGCCTCCACCTATGCAGCAGAATGACACTGAGACAATTTTAGTTAAAGAGTGTTGTTAAATTTAGATAATTTTGCTTATATCAACAGGAAAAACTAAGAAACTCACTAGAAAGTTGAAAACCACTCAGGAGTACAGATTGCTCTTCTCAGAGCTTGAGATCCCCATGTACAGACAGGGAAACAAAAACTGTTTTGTTCTGCTCTGTTACTGACCAGCTATTCCAGGTAAACTTGTATAACTCTTGTTTAAGAACAGTGTGTGATAACCATGAGAGTCATATGTCTTTATATCAGACATGAGAGGTAAGATAGTATTTTTAGAAGCTGTAAAGGAACAAAAAAACTCCATCAATTTGAGGGAGGGGGAGTTGCTTTCAGACACCTAAAACACATTCTCATACAAGCATCTGGTGTGGTGTTACAGACAGTGTCCAAATCTAGAAGAAAAGTGGCTGTGAAAACACCTTTCTCCATCATTGCTTCTGTTTGCTGATTTAGGTGTCCTCTTCTTCTATGTACTGGTTTCTATGAATTCTGTTGTCAAATATGTAACTCACAGGACAGTGGCTTTGCTATACTCTGCAATTAAGGACTTTAGTGACAGATTCCACTTAATTAAGACACTCCAACCATAAGTCACCACTAAATTTTGACTTAAGATTTTTTACTTTGGATAGTGGAAGGTTTCTTCTGTTGCCATTCCCAGGTAAGTGTGCTACTCTAGATTACTGGAACCCATTAGCTGATCTGAGATGGGTCTACAGAAACACTTATAAACTTACCTAAATGCTCTGAACCTCTGAACTTAAATACAGACCTGAAAGTCTCTGGAGAACAGATGACTACTAGAGATGTTCAGCAAATAGTGATTTCTTTCTAACAGGAAATACTGAAAAAAATGGATTTTCTATAGTAGCTGATATTTATAGTTCAGTTGAAGACAAGAAAATAACTTCAAGAAAATGAAGTTAGAAGAAAACAGTGATATTTTTTATCAAAGAAAATCTGGAGGTTGGTCATATTTTCAGCAGTCCAAGGGATATATACCTTATTTACTCATCAAATAATACATAAAATTTATCTAGAGACATTAAATTCTCCATTTAAAAGAACACCTCATAACATATTCCTTTTCAGGAGTAACTGAACCTAAACATTCCTTTCTGTGGGGCTACTATGCTTAATTCTTTAAACATGTTTTAGGCCAGCTATGATTCTGCTGCAAATGTGAACTCAGCTGCGGGTGGTAAATGGTAGAGGTATTTTCAGTTTATTGGAAATATTTGACACTTTTTGTTTGCCTTGGGCTTCAACCCCCCATAAGTGAGTGAAATGGATGATCTTAGGGTTACTGACTCATATTTCCTGTCCTCATGATAGTAAAACTGAGTAAGAACAAATATGGAGAAATTAAGAAACAACTTGGGACCAATTATAAGTTGGGGTGCCTTCAAGAAAAATAATGATGTTCAAAAATAAATACTTTTATTTCATTTTGGAGTCTGACTGCATGATGATATGGAGTGAAATCTTTCTCCTTAAACTTAGCAGCCAATAGGAAGGCATCAGCTGGAATATTTTTAAATAAATACTTTTAAAGAAATACAGGTTCTTTCATCCCTGGGAAAAATGGAAGTGTCTATGTGAGTGGGCGAAACACAAGAAATTGAACTGTTATGGGGATTGTAAAGCCTGCATTATGAGCCATCTTTCCCTCCAGAAAGATGGAATGCAATTCAAACCAAAAGACACAGTCCGTTGTAGGCATTCACCAAACATCTTGCCATATGCCACATCTTTTCCACGATGGGTACTTCACCTATGTTGTGAGCATAGTAGCAAGAAAAGGTGATTTGAAGTGAAATATTCTGCCATATATCCCCGGAACAAGGATTTGAGACTAAAAGGTTATGATGGATTTTTACTTCCTATTGCATATGCAGATCCAAAATGCTTTTTCAGAGTGAGGATTGCTCTCAGTGTTGGAAATAAATATGACTTTACAGACCTGAATGCAGGAATGAGATATTGTCACATATTAGAATATCAGAGGTGCATCGCAATGTAGTATTTGTTGTTAAGAATAATCTCCAATCCACGTTTTGGTTATTCCTACTTGGGTCAAATGTCACCGTTTAATCCCAACCAGCAACTAGGCACCACACAGCTGCTCACTCTCACCCCTGGGTGGGATGGGGAGACAATCAGAAGGGTAAAAGTGAGAAAAATGCTGGGTTGAGATAAAAACAGTTCAATATGTAATGCAAAAGCCTCACACTCTGGCAAAGCAAAATAAGGGATTCATTCACTGCTTCCCACCAGCAGGCAGGTGTTCAACCATCTCCAGTTGGTTCAGGTGATTCCTATTATAGTAATTCCTACAATATGCAGGTCAAATGATGGGTTACAACAACGTAAAGGTATTTCCATTACAGTACCCACCCCCGATCTTTTTGGAGCAGACCATTGTGTTTAACACTGCAATGAACTCCTCCTCTTGCCCCTGAACCACCTTGAACTTCTCCAGATACTACAATACGTTAGGGGTTACCTGCTCCAAGTAGAGCCACAGTCTCTCCAGGGGTACACCTGCTCTGCCACAGACTTATCCACAGCCACAGTTGCTTTGAGGTGCATCTGTTCCAGCGTGGCCTTCTCCATGGGCCACAATGCCTTCAGAGATAAACCTGCTCAAGTGTGGCCTCACATGCAGCCTCACTCCCTTTAGAAAGGAACCAGTTCCAACACGGCCTTATCCATGGCTGCAGTCCCTCCAAGGGTGTACTGTATCTGTTGGGATTTTGTCCATTGCCACATGCTTTGTTGTGTTCAACCACCTCCAGGAAAGCAGTGTTCCATCACACTACATTTTAATCACAGAATCACAGAATCGTAGGGGTTGGAAGGGACCTCAAGAGATCATCGGGTCCAACCCCCCTGCCAAAGCAGCTCCCTAGCTCATATTGCACAGATAGGTGTAACACCATCACTCTGAACACGTTCCCCACTCCTCCTTCTCCCCCAAGCTCTATATGCTGAGCATTTTGCTATATGATATGGGATATCCCTTGGATCAGTTGGGGTCAGCTGTTCCTAGCTGTGTCTCCTCCCAGCTCCTTGTGGCCCCCCCAGCCTACTCACTGGTGAGGTAGTGCAAGGAGCACAAAAGGCCTTGGCACTATGTAGGCTCCTCAGCAGTGACAAAACCATCTCTGTGTTATTAGCACTGTTTTCAGCACAAATCCAAAACACAGCCCTGTACTAGCTGTGATGAAGAAAATTAACCCTATCCCAGCCAAAACCAGCACAACCACAGAACTGAATCCTATCAGCTTCCATCCCACCAAACTAAATATATTGACTTTCAGCTCAAACTGCAGAGTATGTAATTCTTCCTAACACTTTTTGGAAAAGAGTGTTTGTTGTAACACTGGGTGATGAGAGAATCCCAGCTTGAGGTGAAAGGTTCTGTGTCTTGGACATTGTTCCAGCTGTATATATGTTGTTTATGTGTGCACATTTTCAAATGAATAATCTTTGAGAAGGTATATTAAGGGCTGAAAGACATTATTGCTGTAGGGTCCATGTACTGAATAGCAGCAGGGAACTCCAGGGAACTGTCATCTCCTCTTTACAAATCCATTAGACAGAATCCATCTGGCTCCTCAAAGATGTAAAGGAACAGTTGACTCACCGAAAGGTCTATCCAAGAAACCCCTAGTTGCACGCACTGCATACAACAGACATCCTTCTGGGGCTAACTATAAACTTTGTGTCTTGTGGGCTGTGATATTTGAACGATGTTTATTCTGCTGCTCAGCCAGTCTCTCATGTGCTCTTCACCAGAGGTTGTCTGATACCTCTTTTCCCCCAGAAATTATGACCCTGCAAAGGAACAAAAGCATAATGAGAATTCATTCACATCAAGCTTTCTATGAGAATAATGAAGGCACAGACAAAAAGACTTTTCCTAATTCAGCTTTAAAAGATTTTTTCCAGTTTTAGTGGGAGAGAATTCAGCAACCATCAAGAGAAGCAGACAGAATCCTTAGTGCCAAAGTGAAGTGCCTGTGTTTTCAAGATCTTAACACGCCTGAAGGGGGATGTGGAATAAGTCTTCTGGATATGTCAGCAAGACCACAAATAGCTTGAGAAGAATTAAGTAAAATTTTAAAATAATAGACTACAGGTGGCCTGTGGGAAGACCCCCAGTACACAAGGAATATGTTTTTGGCTTGTAGCAAGAAGCCTTGCAGCTGTGTTTTAGTTAGATGGCATGTAAAATGGAATGATAGCAGTTAGAACATATAATTATATGATTAATTTAGAGAATCTAGCTACACTAGAAATTCTTTTCCCAACTACACCTTTGATGTGTATCTAAACTCATAATTCTTATCTAGAATATAGAAAAGGAGTGATCTTATATAGGGGCAGGATCAGATAGCAAGATCAAGTAATTTTAATCTCTGATTCCTAATTTTCAAAAGTTAAGCAAATTTGAAACAGCATTATAAAGGCTGAATATAATCAGTGTATTTTGTACAAACTGCCATATTTTAGTCCTGTCTTCAGAAACAACTAACACAACCAAAGATTTCAAATTTGGCAACTGTGTGCCATGTATTAATCCCCACAGGCCCCAGAAGGATAATTCTTAGACCTACAAACCATCTCGTGCAACCTCATTTCTTCTTTTTTTTTTTCTTCTTTCTGAAAGACTATCCAATTGCTTAGTGCTGTGCTGGGAGTACCTGGGGAAATAGTAAAAGGAAATACAACTGAGAGCCACTGTGGCTTGACTCCTCTCCAGATACTTTGAAAATATTTTGGCAAAAACAAGATTTTAAGTAAAACTGTTTCCTTTGGTAACATACCCAGAACTGCAGTTTTTACATTTTTGTGCTTAGTATGGAGAGCCAAAAGAAAAAAAAAAAGCCCTTGTGTGAGAAGGTTGTACACGTTGTACACGTGGTAGTAATACTGGTGGGGAAGGGGGGGTGGAATTTTGAACAAGATGCAGAAAGAAGGCAAGGAGAGAATATATTTAAAATATTTATCTTCTACTGGGAAAAAAAACTACACAGTGTTGAGAGAATTAAAATCTTTTTGAGTACCTCAGGCTTTTAAGTGGTGACAAGAGCAGCCTGATGATTTGTTCATCAAAGGATGGCTGTGATAAAGAGAAGCAAACAACGATTTCTTCTTTTTTTTTTCTTTTTTGTTGTCATACAGTGTCAAAGAGGGAGCTCTTCAACTGAACAGACAGTAATAAGCTGGATTTCTTTTTCTTACAGAGATTGCTTAGACTACTTCTGATTAGTTTTTCTCTCTGAAGTTTCAAGTGAGGATATAAAGAAGTGACGTGAAAAACTTTCTAAATGCATTATCCATATAGAGTTTTCTAGGTATCTAGGTAATTAGGAGAACTATGAATATTTAAATGAATGAAATGAAACATTAATGCCTTTACCCTTCAGGACTGCTCACTTCCTTTAGAAGATCTTTGTGTTTCTTTGACTGCCACTGATTACAAACTGTATGGTTGCATGCACAATTTCCGTGTCTCACACTTGTAGTTTCATTGCTGTCCTGCTCTTTACACTTCATTTGCAAATAACATAATGATTTGCATTCAAGAGAACAGTGCTACGTCAGTGCTATTATTCACCATATGTTAATTAGCCAGATAAGCATAATGTAAATGCTTCTCTTCAGTTGCTCAGTTCCAAATAAAAGAAATTAAGACATCTTGCCATAGCCTTCAGACAGATAGATATCCGTGTGTTTCCATTGTTGTTATGTCTCCATTTCCATCCAACTGGTTATGAGGCTTTTTTCAAGGCTGGAGTACTGGTTTTGCTCTAGAAGTGCACACCTTATCACAGCTGCTCAGACTCTTCCTGCTTTGGATGTAAATGTCATGGGCTAACCCCTGCTCACATCACAGTTTGTCTTCAGCAGGACATATTTTTGGTCCTGAAGCCACTTGTTACCAGGTAGGATTCAAAGGGTACCATTCTTTAAAAAGAGCTGTCAGGTGGGACTCAACTTGAGTGGGATTACACAGGTGCTTACTTTTGGTTTTGTAAACTGGAGCAATGTGGAATATTGTAGTGGGAGAAGTTACCAAGCATGTGAGGTGTGAATTTAGAAGTAGTGGGAACATGAGGCTGTGAATCGAGAAGAAAAATGGAAGAAAGGGTTGGTAATGAGTGCATGGAGTTGATGAGAGCTGGAGGGAATTGAGTATATTTGGGGAATCTTTGAAGAAGTTTTGTTAAGCAGGGGGCAGGAGGAGCACACCGATACAAGGCTTCAAAGGATAGTGATGGAGCTGGCTTTTGATCTTTGAAAAGAAAGGCAAATGAATGTATCCCTTTAAGGAATGTAGTTGAACTCATAGGTTTGATTTTCATTTGAAGAAAGAGTTTGAATTGATTCTTACTTAGCTGAACCAGTCAGAACTAATATGAAATGAAATGCAAGAGGCTCTTTTCAGGGGAGAAAATTCTACTAACATGAAACAATGTATAATGTCCAGTAACTGGCAACTTGCCTCTTTCCTGTACCATGCAAAATCTTTTTTCTCAGAGGCTGAGCTTCATTGTTCTTTGTACCTTGTTGAATTCCTTAGTTATTACACGCTGAAATCTAGTATGTTTAACCATGTCTGTGTAGCCTATTTCCAACAGTTCTTTAATATACCATGTTTATAAACAACTCTTTCTGCTACCTGAACCTCTTCAACCTAACTGCCTTCTTTTTCTTGTTTTTCTTCCTTTCTTTTGTTTACAGTTTATTTACTCAGGTGACCTGAACATGATTTTAAGGACAAATTGTGTTGGAAGAGATATTAACCTCACATAAGTGAGTACACCAACATCGAAGGGAGCCGTCCCTGTAACGAGTCCAGACCCTTCTGTTGGTAATCAGGGGAAGGAAGGTTTCAAATGCAAGTGCTCTTTGAAGGCTACCTTAAGTGAAACTCTATGAGCACCTTCTTTGGGTATTTAAAATTGAAATTCTCTATTATGTTGCTGTCTTTCAGGAGAAGATTACAAAACAGCCTACAATTTTGAGCTGCTTTTCAGTTTTCTGTTTCTCAGATGCTTAGGGGTGGACTGAGACAAGCTGATTTTCTTAATGAGGACTTGGAAAAAAAATAATGTGATAATTTGATAGGCCAATTCAGGAAAGAGCCTTAGTTCAAACAGAGAAGAGTTAATTTGTGAGAAAATACTGTGTTTTCACATAACCAGTACATGTGGGTCAGTTGTTCCATAAATGATGAGTGTGTTCCATTAAAGTGTTATGCCAGGAAGCTTTAATTTCTACACCTAATTCTTTCATGAATTAATGCCAGTTTGTCAAATGTTCATGTACTGTCTTTGAAAACAAAGCTTTGATGGATAAATTCCCTGGATTATTTGTTAGTGGTCTGTTTTAGTGGTTTGCAGCATGCCGTGAAGAACTGGGGGAATTCTTCCTGGAATTCCTTGAAGATATATTTCTTAGTCATTTGTATAATTATTCTGACATTATCTAAGACTTGAAGCTCTTATTGTTCCAGTTTAGATAAACTATGTTTTTAGAGGTGTACTTCAGGTACTTGTAGTGATCACTTGGAGCAATAATCCATTCAAACCTCAGGCTGTGCTAGAGGCTGGACCCCTTTTCCACAACAGCACTAAACTTTGAAAGTGTGGGTCACATCCTCACTCATGTCAGCAAAATATCACAGTGGTCACAGCTCACACTGTGTTGTTATTCTCAGCCCACTAACAGACAAAGCATTCACTAATCTGTTTTCCTCTCTAAGCCACAGCTCATTTACTTTCTTTTTTCCTGTCCTCTATGCTTTTTTCCATTATTTTTTATATATGTATATAAAAAAAATAAGATATTGAGCCCATAATTCACCTCTGTACATACATATTTATATGTATGAAGCTCTGGACTTACTTTCATATTCTGGAAAATGATGTCAGCTCATGCAAATTTTTCCATCTTGGGCAATTTAAACATCCTTTCTATTGAATCTCTCCAGCATCAGGTGATCCCCCAAGACCCTGGCCTTCAACTCCCACAGGCTGACAGGTATTCTACTTCAGTGAAACTCACATTCACTCTCAGATATCCTTCTAACCCCATGGAATGAGGATTCTGTACTACCCTCATTTTCTACTTATTTTTCTACTTCTCCACTTACTCCTCTTTTGGTCGTGTTCATCATCCCTATAATCCAAGATTTCCCTCCCCTGCAAAGGCTCTTTTCTCCCTCCTTTCCCTTTCCTCTGAGATGGTCTCC
Organism: Porphyrio hochstetteri; assembly: GCA_020800305.1. NCBI lineage: Eukaryota > Metazoa > Chordata > Aves > Gruiformes > Rallidae > Porphyrio > Porphyrio hochstetteri. The sequence continues at coordinate 79,501,245 of CM036938.1, read as the reverse complement.
AATACCACCAGTATCTGCCACGTGAGGAGCGACACAAATGAAAAAACTCAAAGTCACATTCCCTTCAGTTTGCAACCTTCCTATGACATACCTGCATCTCTGACAGTGATGAGTGACTGCCATTCATCCCTTTACAAAGTACAACAGGGACTGTGTTGACTTTCCAGATCTTTAATAACACTGACTCCAGACACAGGTAGCTCTGCATGTATTGCTTGCAACTGTGGAAAGTTTGACAGAGCACGCGCACTCTACCTGAAGATAAAAGGAGGTATATGATATACTTAGAGTTCTTGAAGGTGTGCAGTCCATGTGTGTCTTTGCTTCCGAACCTCATTCTGCTTTGTGCCTTTGTCTGTCTCTACTCTCTGATTAGATTGTGGAAGGGTAGGCGTGGGATGACATTCTATCATATGCATCATCTCTGGGTGCAGGATTGGTGCACCATATCAGGTGATAACAAGATTATCAGCAGTAGAAAAAATTCTAAGCTATGTGATGTGTATTTGACAGACTGTTATCTGTATGTGTGAGATACACATACCAAATAATTCCTGGTTTTGATTAGTAGCCTCTTTTCTCTCAGGCAATTTTGTTAAGGATAATTAACACTTAGAGGGAAAGCTGTTTGAATTCTGGTAATATTTATTCTCTTCTTTATTTCTTTAGGCATAAAAGTGCATTGAGATAATGTGAAATTCATAGCTATTTTATTGTAAGGGTTTTCTTCTTTTTTGCCAACTCATGTTTTCCTTACATCAATAGTTTCATTGGGAAGTACTTCTACTGAATTGACATTCCACCTGTTGGATTACCTCATAAATAACATGTACATATTCAAGATGAAGATGCCCTAATTAATGTTAATTTAAGTGCTAGTAGTTTGACTATTAAAAAAACCTGACTTTGTTTGCATTTTAAAATAACCTAGACGAAACAGACTCTTTTAATGTTTTTCAAAAATCACTCAGAAATAGATGTAGATCAGTGTGTGCAATGAGAAACGTTAGACATCCTTTTACTACATAATATTTGAAGGCAGATTTTTTTAATCAGAGGCAAAATTGAGGGAGAAGCTGACACAGAGACATCTGCCGGTAAAGCAGCGGAGCTTGAAACTTGTGGAATGCAAGCACTCCGATAGCCTCCCTGGGAGGATTCTTGCACTGAGATGAGCCTCTGCATCTTGATTAATCTATTTGGTTCAATTCATGGTGCATTAAACTACCTGTGCTAGAAGCATAGGTGTTAAATGAATAAAAAGTCCTATGAATGTTGAACCAGCCTTTGTTCCAGCATGCCATCTTTGAATAAAGTTTATTGTCTCCCTTTTAAAATATTGAAAGAAAAGCAATCAGATTTTACTGCAAGTGTTTACTGTGGGAATACTTGAGTAATTTCAAAGCAAAATACAAAAAGGAGAAGAGTCCTAAAATGGAAGCATCATTTTCCCAGTCATCCATATCAATCCAATTCTAATTACACCAAGAAAGAAGCTGAAAGATCCTGCAGTCTTCAGAGCACAGAGGTGAAGTTTTTAGCACCTTCTTTTTCGTAACTTTATAGATAATACTTCATCCCTAGCAGAAAATGGAAGCTGGCAAATGAGTTAATGGGCTTCATGGCCATGAAACAGTAATGCTGTCATGGCTTGAAACTTCTTTGCTCTGACTCAGGCTGAAAAGGAAGTTCTTCAGACTAGGTACAGATTTATTTTAAGGGATGGCTCCTTGGTTAATCTGAGTCACGTTCAGCCAGTGTTTGAGTAGAATCCCTCTTCTTATGAAAAAAAAATCACTTTTCTATTGATGAATTAATATTTCCCATTTTTACACCAGAGAAACAGGAATTTAAGGTGTCAACAAGGACACTCAGCCCAGTTCCAGTTAAAATGTCTTGAGTGTCACCAGCAATTGCTGAAGACACCTCTGCTCCCACTGTCTTACTACCTTTTCATCTTATGTATCAAATGGGCAATGCAGTGTTAAGCTAGGGATGTGCAGGGGAAGTTGTACACTCATTAACATTGCTCAGAGTTTTTGTGTATAGATGTACTCCACACTTTTTTCTCTAGCTACTTTAAATCATATTTATCTCAAGCCAAATCAAGACAAGATGCAAATCCAAGCATCACCCAGGGTATTCAAAATAGTCAGCATAGCTAAAAATGCTCCTTAAAGACACAGATGAAGAAATGGAAGTAAATCTATAGTTGATCTAAGTGTTTTTTCTAAGAAGGGCCTCTCCTTCCAGCCAGTTTTCAGAGTTTCAGGCTGTGAACATGTATTGCCTCTTCTCATGGAATATGCTTCAGTTCAGTTTTGGGCCCCTAACTACAAGAAGGACATTAATATGCTTGAGTGTGTCTAGAGAAGGTCTACAAGGCCTGGTGAAGGGTTTAGAAGACAAATCTTATGAGGAGCGACTGAGAGAGCTGGGACAGAGAACAGGAGACTGGGGGGAGACCTCATCACTCTCTACAACTACCTAAGGTAGTTGTAATGAGATGGGCATTGGTCTCTTCTCCCTGGTAGCTAGTGACAGGACAAGGGGAAATGGTCTTAAATTGCGTCAGGGGAAGTTCAGGTTGGATATTAGGAATATTTTCTTTACTGAAAGGGTTGTTAGATATTGGAACAGGCTGCCCAGGGAGGTGGTTGAGTCACCATCCCTGGAGGTGTTTAAAAGAAGAGTAGATGTTGTACTTGGTGACATGGTCTAGTGTTGGACCTAGTAGGGCTGGATAGATGGTTGGACTCAATCATCTTGAATGTCATTTCCAACTGAAACCATTCTAGGATTCTATGCTCAGTGTTCCAGCCATTCTTGCCTTTCCAGTCCACTATCTTTACGAATATTTAATCTCTCTCCCTGAAACTCATCTGTTTCCTCTGTAAGTAGGAGATAGCATGACTAATATCCAGGACCATGTATCAATTTGTGTATTACAAATGTCGATGGTATGATAATTTTAAAATTATACTATTAACAGCCCTTTGTAGAGAGCATGCACAATATTAAGTAACTTCTTAGATACAAATGTCTTGAGAGTCATGGATTTCCAAGCTCAGTGTTTAAAATACTCCGTGCCCTCACTTTTTTGTCTCAATGCTCACTATCAAGGTGAGCATTGTTGTTAATGCTCTGATGTTAACCTCTAGTTAACAATTTAAATAATGAATCAATGATGCAACCTTTTTTGTAAACTTATTTTTGGTAGATCTTCAAATATATTACTGTTTCTCTTTATTATATTTAGTAAGCTATTTCTTTAAAACAATTTTTTTAATTTAGATTGCTCCACAGCATTTCCTATCAATGTCAAAGTTAAATTCAAGGAAATTGCTAATACTGGCATCAAATCAACTGTGCTAACACCAAATCATGGTTCTTGTTAGCCAAAATCATAATACCTGAACACCTCAGCCCCACATAAAATTTAGTTTTATGCCAGCATGTAATCACCTACAATCCACCTCTCCTCTTCCTGTACAAGGGAGAACTCACTGTAAAATCCCAGGAGTACCTAGAGCCTGAAACAGTACTGAAACATATGTGTACCGAGACTGGTGTTTGTACTTTACCTGCTGGACTCAGAGAAAATTAAGGTCTCCGAGGAAACATTTTTAAAAGGATACTGATTATCATGCCATATGAACACTACAAAAAATTCTTCCCCCACTATTTTTTGGAAGACTTATGTATTTAACTCTCAAGACTAAATTCTGTTGCCAAAACTTAGAAGAAAATATTTTAACTCTTTTTGTTTTGAAACTCAGTATAGAGTGACTCTGTTCTCTCTCTGATGTGCTACCAATTTAGTTTCAGCTATAATTTACTTATTGTATTCTTATCCTCTTATGGTTTTTTATGTATCTTTTTTCCATATTATATTTCAAGAGTAGCTCACAGCTTTAGCTAAATGACAGTTGAGAGATCATCTTTTTTTGGCCATCTGAATAGTGTAAATAGGGATGAATTAATTAGGAGTTGCCATGCTAGCTTGTCTGGGACAGAAAGCAGCAGCAAATGCTTGTGATGAGAGTCTAAGAATGGCCCATACAGACTGATCTTTCCTCTAGCCTATGCTGACATTTCAGAAGGACTTTTTGACTTGAACAAAATTTCAGTGAAGTTACGTGATATTAATTTATCTGATCTGTCTTTTCCTACCTTAACTGACACAGGATTATGACCTTCAAACAAAAGGGAGTAAGTTCTTGCTCCTTCACCTTCATAGAGACTGAGTTGCAGCTGAATACCCTCAGCTCCCCGGATTTGACTTGCCCTTCTTGAAGACAGGAGTGATATTTTCTTTTTTCTATTTCTCAACAATCTTCCCAGAGTACCACAATTTTTCAAAAACTATTGAGGGTGACCTTACAATGACATTGACCAGTCTTGACATTGACTTCACTTGCCCGTGAGGTGTGTGAAAGAGAAGCTGATGAAGGTGTTTTGGCAGCAGCATGTTGGAAGGTTGGAAAGCCTGTGTAATTCTGCACACAGTTCAAAGGCATGGCTGATGCCAGTCCTTTGGAAAGCCCCTATGGGACCACAGTTCAGCCACCATAAATATTTCTTCTATCTTCTCCCTCCTTCTAGCTTACCTCATTTTTTACAGCAAATGGCAGAGAAACACTGTAGACCAAATGGAAAGGTTTCAGAATGGTGCAATTGGATATCAAGACGTTAAAGCATGGTCATCCAACCATTTCCTTATTAGTTGGAGACTTTCCAGAAGAGACTGCTGTTTAACTCACATACAATACCCAGTCATGTAAGCACTTCTAATAGAACTGAATCTGGTTTGCTTTGTAATGGGATGGACAAGGACTGTTTACAGTGCTACATCTAAACATAAGAGTCATGGGAGAATGGCATCTCAGGGCAATGCTGATCTTCCACAAACGAACCATGAGAATAACCAACTCCTGAGCTCTGATTCTCCCAGGATATAATGCAAGACATGCTGTTTCATGAGATTTTGCACAATATAATTAAACATAGTGTGGCTGGAAATATTACCCCTCCTCTACCAGTAACACCAAGAAAGAGAAAAAAGCCAGAAAAAGGAGGTAGAAGCTGTAAAAATCAGAGGCTGGGGCTTTTTCTGTGGAAGTGGAAATCTTCTACTTCTCAGCATTATTTGACTGAGTGGTTTTGTCGTATATTGTCACAAATTACAGCTGCGCTGTAGGTATCTTCTCTGAAGGAATCTGTGATCTCTGAGCAAAATTTGCCCTTCCCATGCTGATCTGTGGCACAGTGTAAACTATATCCTTACTGAGCAATCACATGGTCTTGATATTTTGACCTTTTTCTTCCCCCCCCCCTTCAACAGCTGCTGACTGTTTTGTGTTTTCATATTACTTGTAACACTTCTGATGTGAGGCTCCAGTCTTGCTCACAGATGTGCACAAGGGGGTCATCTTAGACTCTCAGGAAGAATTTCTGCTGAGAAAACAAACTCATTTTAACGTTTAATCTCTACTTACATAGATGTGTTCTGGAGCAAGACTAAATAACAGATGTTTTGAAAAATCACTGGAGGCTGGTCTTCTACATTATTTTTAATGGCTTCAAGCTTAATATTAAAAATAGAATTAAAGGACGGTTAAATCATGGATTTAGCAAAAAAAAAAAAAAAAAAGAAGAAATTCAGATGAAAGGGAATTGCCTATGAAGATTTCTTACCTTGCAAACCAACCCGATCCAGCTCAAGGCTGTATATTGAAATGGATATATTATGGCCTTATTTTCTTCTCATCATTTTCCTCTCTCCCTCTTTTTGTCTTTCTCCTCCTCCATGTAGGAAGGAGACAAAAATGAGAAGTCTGTCCTGTGACAGCAGGGCAATCCAAGACTGGGCACTGTGAGCCTCTTAGTGAGCTGGAGCATCTCCATTAGCACCAGATGATGCTGGGTATGCTTTTCATTACTGACTGGAGAAGCAGCCCGGCAGCTGTGTCAGACCCTGAAGTCCCAAACAGAAGCTCAGAGACCAGACCTGGGTTTCCCACTTTCTTATTTCTCCCACAGACTTAAGATTTTTGTGTTATTTCAGCATAATCCATGTAGGTGACTTTATACAGCATCGTTTCCTTTGGTATTATCACTTTAACTGTCAGTTAATTTTCTGTGTACATATACTATATGGGACTTATTAGTAAAAGAGTAAACCAAGGCCCATTTTATTTGCAGCGTGGTTAACTGTGGTACTCATGGCAGCTCCTCTGAATATTTTTGATGAGGTCTTTAAGTACGTGTAATACCGAAAACACATTCCCATTCAGTAGGTCTCGTATAAGACGTTAAGCCCAAAAGGGCAAATAGCTTCTAGAAAAATTCCATAAACATTAAGCATATTTATGCCATAGCATTAAGCTTGGCCAACTTGAACCTTACTGTATTGTGGTATAAGAGGCATCTTGTTTGCTTTTATTTACCTTCTCAGTAGTAAATGTATTTTGGTTAACCACAATGGCAAACTTAGGCAAGACGTTTGTGTCAACAGGTCCTTCTTCTCAACAAAGTAGCATTCTTAGTTTCTAGGGCAGCAGACTGGATTCTGAGCCATAAGGTGTTTATAAGTCTTGTTGTAAATCTGAACCCATAAACATGTCTACTTTTCTATTAAACCTGCTGCTGTGTTTGGGGCACAATAAGTTCTCTTTTAAATCTGATGGTAGCAAGTATGTTGTTTTTTCAGTTTTGATTGCTGTTGATTTAACAGTTGCCAGCACCTCCTGCCAAGCCTTTGACCTAAGTCACACTCCCTGGTGATGTCATTAGCGGTGCCTAGAATGTAGTAGTTGATGGTACCTGCTGGTAGGCAGTAAAAGGTTTCGAACATCCCTTGTTTTGCTGCAGGCATACTTAGGAACATTAGTAAGAAACTGGTCCTTTCCAGAGCTGACCTCTAATTATTCATTGTTTGATAATAGATTAGGCAAAGATTCTGGCCTGGTGAAGATTTAATTGGGACATTTATTTGCTGTTCATAATACAGGCTTTCAAATACACCTTGAACACTGCTAACAATGAAATGATTTCTGCAACATTTCCTGCATTCTTCAGGCACAGCAGGGTACTTCCCTCCTAGGGAGGACAGCAGAGCTGTTCCCACGAGGAAAACCTATTTGCACTGGCAAAGTCAGCGGGCCCAGTGCCCTTGGTGTATTCTTTTCCTTCTGAGCCTGCTCAGAGTTGTACGCTGAATTATTTCTTCTGAATGCTTCAAATAGCTCTGACTCCTTTATTGTGCAGTTATGAACGGCACGAGGTTGTGCTTGTCAGTTCTGTGTGCTTCTTGAGGCTGCAGGAATCTGCTCAGCTGAAGCAGTGCTTAGGATCAAGGTCTAATATTGAAGTTAAAGTCACACATGCACTTTCATGTCCAAAGTTTACTGTGACTTAGTTTAATAAAGTACAAAGTAGGAAGGAAGCTTAACAATGCTTATCTTCCTCTATTGTTTCTATCCCCATCTCAAAGTCAACTGTTAGGACACAAATTCATACATTTCATTAAAGGCACCGCCACATGACATAGCACACAGAATTTTGTTACTTCAATCCATGTAAATGAAGGCTGGAACTGATCCAAGTTCCTTAATCTCAGTGGACAGCTGCAACTGCAAAACCAAAAATCAGTGTGTCCCGGAGAGGCCTCAAATTTTCCTGAGTATTTTTCTAAAACTAAATCAAGGAACAACTGAATTTCAGTAATAAATTCCATTTAAAACGTGGTTAAGTTTCTACAGTGTTTGGAAAAAATGCCTATGCTCCCAAATGCCTGGATACTTTTCTAGTTTCTTTATAATCAGTTTGCATCCTCTTTCTCATGCATCAGGTTTCACAGTTTCCCTGGATAGCCTGAATATGGTTATCTGGCAATTTTAAGGTCTCACATTCACACAAGACATTTTCCTAAAAACACTTGCTGAGAGCTGTAGGAAGTAGACCGAGAGAAATTATGGTTGGAAACAAGCAAGGCAAAGCTTTAAGGGAAGAATCCTGACCAAACATCTCATCTTCTAAAGTTCTAAATTACACTCTCTTAGTAAGATGAACACTCAAAAGTCTTAATATATGTGTACTGTACCTGCATAGGCACATGCATATGTGTATATGATATGTGTATCACAACTCACATCCTCTGAAATATTCCTAAATCTCAGTGTAAACTTGAACTCTTTGTGGAAATCTATTACAAAGGGATACTTCAGCTTGCCAGGTTCCACCGAGGAAAACTTCTCAGCAAAGGAAGGGACAGGAGCATATCCTTTATGAAGTTTGCTTCTGGCCCTTTTGCAGGGACTGCAGATTTTTAGAAGGGCTTGGACAGGTCTCCAGTTTACAGGACACGCACGAGTTTCAGGCATTTGGCCTGAAGTTTAAAGGAGGATTCACAATAAAACTTTGTGCTGTCACACCTGTCTCATACTCTGTCTTCTAGATCATGAACCTGGGTGCCTTTGCTAAACAAAATCCTTTGGGACCAGGCAGAGCTTTTCTGCCAGCAGCTACTTTCAAGGTCTTCCAGAAGATGACAGTTGTGTGCTAAGGATCTGTACCAGACGTCTCAGTTGTTACTACAGAACAAATAAGGTCAGGGAACTCTTACCTGAAGGGGCCTTTATGCCTATTTATAAGTAAAGGACAGAGATGGAGTGCTCACCTGCCGCAGCACTGTCAGATGGGACTGCAAAGTTTTAACAGATTTGGAGAGGCAGCACTTCAAAGATGGGAAGCAAAGGCTGCAGATACTGAAGTACAATCATAAAGAATTATTAAAATTAAATAAAAATAGGATAAAGGAGGTTTTGTTGCCTTTTCTCCCTCTTTAGAAATCTATGTGCTTTCCTTCACCATCAGATCACTCTAACTCTCCCATAAATCCCAGGCCTTAGAAGTTCCAAAGTGCAGACTTCTCCTCCTTCAAGTATAAGTGCATTTATGAGCCTCAGACCTCTTTCAGTGACAATTTGTGGCAACTGGTGTGGTTTGAACCAGAAGATGTGAGGCTCCAGTAAGACAGTGCACAGGAAGTTTGTCCTGGTTTCAGCTATGATGGAGTTAAACTTTTTTTTAGCAGTGAATGGAATGCCATGTTTGGGTGTTAGCATGAGAATAGTGCTGATAGCACCCTGATGTTTCCGATTTGTTGCCGGGCAATCAAGGACCTTTCTCAGCTCTGCATACTTCCTTACTAGTGAGAAAGGAGGGGACGCAGCCAGGACAGGTGACCCGAATTGGCCAAAGAGGATATTCCATGCCAGTTACATCATGTTCAGTATAAGGGGGGACTAGGGGGAAGAGGGGGAGACAACGCCAGGACGTGCAGTTTCTGGGGACGGTCGGGTTGTCCGGGACGGGCTCTAAGCTGTGCGGCCTGAGTTGTGTGGTTTGGTGAGAAACTGCATTGTGTATCACCAGTTTCATCTATTTTGTGCTTTAAACTCCTGTTATTGTTATATCTAGTTTTCTGTTATTGTTTAGTAAACTATCCTTATCCCAACCTGCGTGGTTCTGGTTTCTAGGTTGTGGTTTCTTTTCCTCCTTTCTTCCTTCCCTTTTCCCCCTCCCCCAACTCTCCTTCCCCCTTCCTTTTAAAAGTACAAGCGACTGTGTGGGGTGCGGCCCTCGGCCGGGGCAAAACCACGACAAAGTTAGAGGAAGGAAATGCATGAAGAGCAACTGGATGGCAAAAATAGTTATAATATCCTGAAGCCTAACAAGAGGAAAGAGACATACTGAAGCATGAAGCTGATTGAAGAGAATAGGATAAGAGCAGAAAGCACAGCAGAAGCAAAAGAGACAAATTATTTCACAGAATTCTGCCTGAATAGAACGCCCTCTTAAATAGACTTGTCTTAGAGATAAAGAACTGAATGGGTATTTGGGTTGGTATTTCGCCTAAGGAAGCAAAATGCTTGGAGCAATTCTGACTCGTCTGTCTGAGTCAATCCTTCATCAGATAGCTGCTAGGACAAGAGCTATTTAACGTTAAAGTGTACTTTTGTGCTGATCTAAACAAATTGAAAACATTTTAATTTGTTTTTCATGAGCAACACAGATGTTGTTTGGCAACTTCATACACAGCACCATAGATAAAAGCCGTAACAGCACAGCGGAAAGGGATGAAGTCTATTTTTTTTTTCAGCAGAACCAAAGATCTCCAAAGTTTTATACGCTCTTTTCCAAGGAATGAGGGGAGATTAAATGAGTTTGGGGTCTCAGAGTGTGTAGTTTCATCCATCTCACATGGAAACAAAGGAAAAACCTCTGGAGATCTATTTCTTATGCTGGAAAATCCAGTAGGCAGGGAAGTACATTCTTTTAAATCCACTGAACAGTTTAAGTTTATTCAGTTGTACTGCATATGTATTTTCTGCAGATGTAAACCAGTAATGGGAAGGCTAATATCAGCGTTTGCATCAAAGTGTAGTCTGCATGCAAATTGCAGCACAGAAACTTCCCAATTTTTGGTAGCTCGATGCCGTAGTCCTTACACCAAATGCTTTGTTTCCACGAGGATTTGAAGAGTTTGCAAACAAAAAATCATGCCATTTGTTCACCCAGAGCATAAATTGCATGGTATTACCCACAAATTAATTTTGGAGTGACACTGCCTCTACTGCCTCCCTTTCTGCTCCCCAGCCTACAGAAACCTACAGGCAGTTAAACTAAAAGCTGCGCTCATACATTACATGGTCGAGGTCCAGCACTTTCTCAAGCACTATCACTCAATGCTATTCCATTTCATTAGCCTTAACTACATCCTCTTAATATCTCACTAAATAATTCACACGATTTTTCAGCCTTTTTGGCATTTAAGCCTTTGAATACCGTACTAACAGACAATTAATGTCTCCCTCTAGATATCGCATAGCCAAGCTATGTATATATTTAGCTGTTTTATCTTTCCTCATAAATTCAGCCATTTAATAATTGTTTTGCTGTTCTCTGAATCCATTCCAGTTTGGCACAATCATCCTTATAGTAAGTTGCACAAAACGAAATGTATTTTGTAGGTATGGTCCCACCAGAACCAGATGGACAGGGTTATGCAACCTCTCTTCCTCATGACCTAATGCCCTGCTGCCTGTAATTAAATTTTTTCTCTCTCCTATATTCCACTGAAAAGCCATGTCAAATGTCTTATCTGTGTCTCTCTCAAAATCTTTTTCCATAACTCTCCCTTCCTTTCTTTCTACACATTTCTCCTTTTGTCCTCATTTGGCAGCAACTCATTCCCCAGGATTGTTTACATTGTATGTTTCTTGTTATAATAGAAGAATGATAATGGCTTAAGATGCTAGTAAAAGATTCGAGAAGTCTGTGATTACTTTCCTGCTCTAAAGAAAAGGAACACTTCTGTCACTAAATGGTGCTGTAAGCATTAAGTGCATTTTGCCACAGCAGAACACTGATGTGTGCTGATATTGGGGCTGTTCAAATGCCATAGATAAAGTCCTTTTTTGTTGTCCTGTTTTCAATTTCAGTAAATATTTGAATAGAATTTTCTGTCCCTTGCAGTGTTTACCCATAGCAATTTATCTGGGATTTCATAGTACCTACATTAAGCACCTGCCAAATATCTTCTTCTGTTTAGCATGACTCTAGATATGTTGATACATAAAATAAAAGGCACGTTGACAGAAGAAAATAAATTCCGAAATGTCTATATAGTGTCTTGATGTCTGAGCAACTGTTTCTCCAAATAAGCGTTTCTGAGAAACACAGACTCACAAGCAACTGCTGCTGGTCTTGTGCAAGGCAGTAAAATTACTTGCATTGTCTTGCAGCTTGCTGGCACTTAGAGCTGGATCTGTGAGCCTTTACAGTGACTACAGTGGGTGGGCTGGCTGTTCCTGGCAGCAGTTTCCAAAGCATTAATGCTGTCTTTTGAGTATCTTGCACTGGAAAACGCCCTTGGTATTTTTTTAGCAGGTAAGATCATGTTTATATCTATAAGCTGATACGTACGGTGTATGTGCATCTGCATACAGGTCTGAGAGGCTGAGAACTGGCCACCAGTATTCAAAACCGTTTTCAGCAAAAATATTTACTGATATTTTGAGGGACACCCTTTATCAGTCAGACATTCAAGCCCATCTGCAGGCAGGAGCTCTAGTTACATAGGTGTCTACTCCTTTAAATAAAAGCTCAGAATGCTATATGCATAATTCCAAGGGTGATCTCATAAGGAAAAAAAATATTGTGGAACTTACAATAAAACCATGAAAGGAGATAATAGTGATCTCTAGTAAGTCTTTGTCAGGACTAAATGTAAACCCTTCCCAAAGTGAGTTTTGCTGCTACCTGAAGTAAAACCTTCATGCTCACATGGATGTTCTCAGGAAAAAGTGGTTCTCTGCACCAATGAAAGATCCTGCTTTGCTTTCTTGGTTTTTTTTTCCCATTACAGAAAGCAGCTTCTTCACTGCTGAAAATTGTGCATCCATATCCTCGCTAAATAAGTCTTACTCTGTAAATGGAAAGGTTTCAGCAGCAGCACCCAAAATGTCAAATATCTGCTGCAAAGGTTCGTTGCAGAGTTTTGAGATATTTTTCCTGTTGTCAGTCTGGACAGTTCAGTTGCAAACAAGCTGCTGTGTGAGCCCCAGGCAGCACGTTTGACTGTAAAATATCACTGCCTTTGCTTATGTCACCCAAAGCCAGCATCATTTACTACAGTTGAGCTTAAATGTTTTCTTTATGTATGTTTATGCTAGTAAAAAAATGTGCACAAGTGCAACGATTTAAGTGCATCTTAATTTTCTACCTCTCCCAGCTAGCAGGCTCTGGGGAGCTATTGGTGGGTAAAAGTGAGTAAAAGGTTACCTTGAGCCTCTGAGTAAAATATATGGGCACATCGACAGCTAAGCATCCCTTGGGCCACTAATCTAGCAAACCACTGATTTCATCCTTTAACCCTCAAAATGGGTCTTGTCACATGATGCTTAATAAAGAATGCTGGACTTTACAGGCGCCTCACTTTCCACAGCCACAAAACAGGCTTCACTGAACTCCTCAGGATCTTATGATACTTCACTTTAGCTAGTGTAAGTGTTAAAAGAGTGCCTTGATGCCTCAGATAATGAGAGGAATAAGAATCTGCCAGTGTGTTGAAATTGAAAAGAAAAATCCCTAACGTGTTCTTAGCAAATTTTTCTTTTATTATCTGTGGGCTTGCAGAAAATGTCTCTAAGCCCTTCTTTCAAACCAGGGTTCACTGGCACAATGGAACAAGGTTTTAATTTGTGCTGAAATTAAGCTGGCAATAAAGAGAATCTTACCTGTCTGAACCAATCCCTGTTTTGACATATGGCACTGGCTGTTGCTTCATTTGGAGATATCACAAATGTTATGTTTTCTAACTGATGGCCTAATTACTGTCTAGTGATTAGAGTTTGGCATAATATACTATGTCTTTTGGATTGCTTTAGCTGTTAATGCTTTGCATGAACATTTCATAACTTAAGATCATAAAATGGCAAGCTGAGTTAATCTGCAGGCGTGAATGGACCTGAAAAGTTTAACCTCAACCACATTTTTCCAGCTGGTTAACCATTCCCAGTAACCTCCTTCTTACAGGACATGCATGTACTTTCAAAGTGAGAAGTTATATCACCAACGCCACTGAAATATAAATTTCTGTGCACATGTTGAATGACAGGCTTTGTGCAGGCAGAAACCTCCTCCACCTCCCCATTGACCTTAAACATGCTTTTTTGTTTCAAATGGTACAACTGTTTTGGCAGTTGCAGATATGCCAGGAGCCCAGCTTTATCTGGGATGGGTTTTCTTTCTACAGGTTACAGCTGACCCCACCAGTATCTCAGCCTGGATAGCGGCAGAGGGCCGATGTCCTCCCAGCACAGCAGAACCTCTCTTGGCTGCTTGCTGCCCATCACCTCAGCCTTACACGTGCACCTCTGATGTGCAGGCCTGCAGCTCCTGGCTGGTCCCACATCTCAGCGCTGCCGGTACATGCAGGAGCAGATGCAGACGAGGAGGTGAGCGGCCAGTGAGGGACAGAGTAGTGGCTGCCTCCAAACAAGAAGAGCCAGAATCTCAGAAGTCACAGTGAATGTGCTGAGGCAGAGTGCATGAAGACTCAAGAGCTGAAAGGAAATCCAAAGGAGACCCAGTAGAGAGAACAGGAATAAAAGTACACTGGGTTCATCAAAGTTATAGAATAGGTTCTGTGTTTTTTTCCGTGAAATATCTGGGTTTGCCACCAAGAATGATGATTTGCTGCAGACCTTTAGGATGGTGATGTCCCAGAGAAAACCTGTGTTAAAAATCACTTCGCAGCTAGTAGGCTGGAACACTTGCCAACAAACATTTTATCTCTAGATTATCCCTGCAACCTCAACAAGACAGATTTTGTTCTGGAAGTCAACTCAGAAGCATGAGACTGAAGAGCAGGGGGGACAACATGATTGCTCAGAGCTGCTCATGAAGAAAGACTTAATGCAATCCCGACTACTGTTCTGCAGTGCAGGAGTGAAAGTAAAAAATGGGCCAGAAATGTTCCCTCCTATCTCCAGTATGTCCTGGCAAGTCTACTCTGGAACAGTAGTCAAATGATGTCTGTCCCCCAAACATACCGCTTATTGCATCATTATTTGACACCAGCAGGCCAAAGCAGAAACCATTGGCCTAGTTAATTAACATGACAGTATTAATTAGGCTGGACACAGTTGTTTCATGGATGTGAAGAGCTCTTTGTAGCTGTGCGACCATTGCCCATGTCAGCCACGAAGACTTGATAGCATTTACCCATTTAGGTACCTCCGTTCCAGGGTAGCCCAATCAGGACAGCTGACCCCACTAGAAGGACAACAACAGGCCTGGAGTGGGCCATTAGTTTTGTACTAGGCTGATGTGTATGCAAGACCTTTTTATTTCAAACTTTCATTGTTGGTCTGCCCAATAAATGGGCAGCTTCTAACCAAAGACCCCTGCTCCCTGTAATATTTTTTTTGCCATAAGAACTCAATTTTAGGGAAATTATTCTGCTTTCCTGAAAAATTATGAAGGGATTATTTGGCCTTGTTGCTGCAGGAATTGGTCACCTCTTCACACAGCTCTAAGCATTAAGACAACAGAAGAGGACGGAGCAAGTAGACAGATTTTTACATCTGTTGTGTGTTTTTGCATTTCTTAAATGTTGTAAAATAGAAGCTTCAACAACCAAGTATCAGAACCTTTACCCCAGATTTTTTAGGCTGAACCATTTTGACATCTGTCTCTAGGGAGTGTTTATGTGCAGTGTAAAAATGATCCGGGCTGCCAACACATCAAAAACCAAGAAGAGCAATAAAGGTTGGGCTATTTTTATTTGTTTTGTTCAACTTGCTTCATAAAGAGACACCTAGCTGGCTAATGCAAGTATATATAAACCTGTTAGATGAATCCCTACTTAAACATAAAATCCAGGTTCGTTTTTCAGAGCGACTGGTAGGGAATTACAATATAATTCAATCATGATTATTTGGACAACTTTCCACTCTTTCAGAGAATGCTAATAAATCATAAAGGAGTTGTGGCTTTTAGCAGAAATGATTAATGATAGCAGAAATCTGATCTCGCTTCTTCACTGGCTCGTCTTTAGGCTTGGGAACAAAACCAGTACCCTGTGCAAAACATTGTTTGTCCTATATGTTCCATAATCCAACTTGGGCAGTAATCAGGGCACCAGTCAGAAACAAGGCTGCCCAGGATTCAAAGCATGCTGACAGCTGGTGTAGGTTTACTTAAGTAGAGAAGTTTTCAGATGGAGAACAGATATGGACAAGGAACAGGTCAGTCCCCTATCAGGGGTAAGGTAGGAGACATCAGATATTCCCTGAGGTATGGCCATAGTAGGGAAACTGTGCACTGCTCCTCTTTGCAGGTTAAGTTTTCTTCCTGTTTGCAACAAAAGTTTCTGACAATCAAACAGAAAATGAAAAGGAAAGATCTCTGGAGAATGTTTCACAAAGATACTCTAAAAATTATTTAGCAAAGCCCTTGGCAATCATTTGAAAAATAATCATAGAATCATAGAATGGTCTGGGTTGGAAGGGTCCCCAAGGATCACAGAGTTCAAACCCCCTTGCCACAGGCAGGGCCACCAACCTCCAGGCCTGGAGCTACACAAGACTGCCCAGGGCCCCATCCAAGCTGGCCTTGAACACTTCCAGGGACGGGGCATCCACTACCTCTCTGGGCAGCCTGTTCCAGCACCTCACCACTCTCTCCGTAAAAGACTTCCCCTTAATGTCTAATCTAAATCTTCCTTCCTTTAGCTTTAATCCATTCCCCCTTGTCCTGTCATTGTCTGCCCTTTAGAAAAGTTGATTCCCCTCCTGTTTCTCTGCTCCCTTCAGGTACTGGAAGGCTGCAATGAGGTCCCCCCACAGCCTTCTCTTCTACAGGCTGAACAAGCCCAGCTCCCTCAGCCTCTCTTCGTAGGGCAGGTGCTCCAGGCCTCTAATCATCTTTGTGGCCCTCCTCTGAACCCTCTCCAACAGTTCCACATCCTTCTTGTATTGGGGGCCCCAGATCTGGACACAGTACTTAGATGGGGCCTCACGAGGGCAGAGCAGAGAGGAACAATCCCCTCCCTGTCCCTGCTGGCCACCCCTGTTCTGATAGAGCCCAGGATACCATTGGCTCATGTTAAGTTTCAGCAGTGTGCTCTTGCAGCTCAGAAGGCCAACGGTATCCTGAGAAAAGGAGGATCTATTTGTGCTGGGTCACACGGACTGGTGTATCCTTAATTTTTGTATGCATGCAGCAGTGCAACTAATGTTAGCTAGTATGGAACACAGGTATGCCTCTCTGCTACAGTTTCTTCCCAGAATCTCCACAACAAGGAATATCCCACCCATCAAGACCAGTGTTGCTTTTTACAGCAACAAGCATTATACAAACACAATTATTTACCCTTCAGCTGTGACTCCATCAGGAATCACTTCCTCTGTCCTCTTTACATATCACAGCTTCTCCCACTCAATTTACCTTTTGAGGTGGGGTCAGGAGATTACCATCCACCTTAAAAGTAAATAAAATTTGAATGGTTTTGAAACGGTTCATTCCACCTAGGTGTCTTCAAGTGTACAAACTGAATGCCAATGCATTCCAATATTTGCCCCCACAGCTGAATGAGGTGGCAGCCAGAGGAGCAGAAACTTTGGAAAGCTTGATAGGATTCTTTTTGGCCTCTGTTATTTAGAGCTGCAAGGACCAATAACATTAAAAAAAATTGAAAAAAACCACTGTTTGAAATCTCACTTGAACGCATTCCTGGGACATAGGCTATGAAAAGATGGGTCAGTGGTTTTCAAATAAACCATCTGATGCAAACATTAAATATGAGTCTTGTGCCTTATTGAAGCAGTCCTATAGGAGACTACATAATCCAAGAACTTGAAAGCTGCTGAGGACTAGCCAGTGACTCTTCCTTAAAAAAACCCAGGATATTCATCTCCTCTTCTGTATATGTACTATGAAGATGGGAAGGTTGAGGACAGCCTGGATCCAGCAGATAGCTGCGGTCATTAAAACCGTCCCCTTGTTCACCCTTCAGGATTACGTGATGGAAAGGGAAGGGCTGTGAACTGCAGGCTGCTGGTGGTACAGCCTGTGTTAGCCAAAGAGGCCTGCACAAAGCTGTTCAGTGATCTGAGAAAAAAAAATGCATCAGTCTTCCTTTGTTTCCTAGAGGACAGGATTATACTTCACTGTGAAACATAGGCTGCTGATAGCGCTAATTGTGAGGCTTATTGGCAGCTTATTAAAATGTCGAGAATTAAAGAAACATTTTGGGCTGGGTTCTGATTTGGTAACACCAGTGTAAATTACATTAGGGCATATCTCTGCTTACACAGACCTGAAAATCCATACTTTTGATTGGAACAGCTGCCACACGTATTGGTTTCTTATTGTTATGGCTTTTAATCACAAAAATGCCTGGGCCGCAGTGATTTGAGGAAACTTGCACTCTCTCTGTAGCTGTTATGTAGGTAAATATTGTGGTTTAAGTGCTAAAATGCACATAGTTGGAAAATAATTATCCACAGCGTTAGCTAAGAAAAACTTGGCAAGCATTCTAATGCCATAGAGCTGGAAAGTTATAAAGCACCTTTATTTTCTTAAATAAGTAGGATTAGATAAAGTATGTCAAAGTCACCTTTTCAATTAGAATTAGATAAAACTATCCTTTTTTTTCCTAAAATGAGGAATATTTTCTCAAAACTTTGAAATTAATTTGTCAGTTTACATCTACTTAATTCTGCCTCTCAAGGAAGCATATTTTGAGGTCTAATTAATAAGACAAGACAAAGCAAATGCTACAAAATATTTAAAGAAAATAATTAATGTGTATGCTGAACCAAGAAAATCAGACCTTAAGTGTTATTTTCTGTTGATTTAAACAGACACAAACAGACCAGGCTTAAAGTATGTTTAAATAAACATTTATTATAGCTGTTTACATAAGTATATGAGATAGGCATTTGAACACGAATATTAATATTGAATATGCCCTATTCTGCTCTCATTGAAAAATTCCCTTAGGTTCAAAAATTTTCTGCATTAGAATAGTTTCAGTTTTGGCATGATTTTTGAACGGATACATTCCTGGAAACAGCCGTCTGTTAACAATAATCTGTAAAACACAAAATAAAATATAAAATTCAGCTGGAGAGTTTTCACTGTAGTTCTTTCTTCTTCATTTTAATAACTAATATTCAAAGCATTTTACTATCAGTAGTAAATGACCACTGGTTTTAAAACAGAACAATAATTTCTAAAGTTGCAAATTGTGAATTTGTAAGCTTTTCACACAGAAAACATCCAGTATTTACCTTTCTGTCTTGATAGCATTCACAGACATGATTCAGAGATTTTCTAGTGTCACACACAAAACTTTTTATATAGATTTTTCTTTGCTATAGCTTAATTAAGTTTGTTCCTCATTGTATGGTAAGATAAATAGCATTAATTCCTAGGCAACCTTAGCTAAAACAAATATGTTTTGTACTTTGTGGAAGAAAGGGGTTACTTTATCACTATCAAATGCAAAGTGTCCCAAGTTTGTTATCAGTGTACAGTGACTGTTTTCCTTAAGATGAACTTAATATCAGCAACCTTACAAATGAGCAAATAAAAACCAGCCACTGATAAAAATGTGCTGAAAGCGTTCCTTTTGTCAAATGCAATTAAAATGCACCGTGCTTAGTGCTCTGTTGCATTCTGCAGCTAAACAGGATTACTCCATTTGCAGTCCACTCTGTTTTAATTTCCTAGGATGCAGTGGATGTCTGGGAAGACTCAATAGTTCCGGTGACAGACACTGGAGATCTGTTATCTTTAAATGAAGTGTTTTAGGGCCATTCCAACCTGAATTTGTGTATCCAGGTCTTTTGGTTAAGCCCAGAGGAGATCCAGCTGGTGTTCTGGCAGCATGAACGTCCTCATATTGCCTCCTCCATGTGCTCCAATGCTGGCTTAGATAGTGCACCTGTAGGACTGAGAGGGAATTTCCCTCCCCACCCCACTCATTTGCTTTCAAACTTGACCTGTCTTGTTCTGTTGGGATTGCCAACAAAGGCTTAAGTCATGGTAGTGATATTTTTTTATCTTTATGCACTGAGAACAAAACTGAAGTTACTAATTCATTCTATATGTAGCCTGGAACAAACATGAAGTCTTAATATGCTTTGCCCCCTTCCAGTTCAGCTCAGTGATCTAAAGCCAAACAGTTCTGTTTCTCAATTCCATCATTCCAGAAAAAATGGTTTTGTCCAGCTGCATTACTGGGAAATGATAAAAGAACACAGTGGAAAACAAATACAGGGTTTGTTTCTTTCAAGTTAAACCCAGGCAGTGCTTTGAAAGAGTTAAACCAAAATGTGACTTAAGAATTTGTTCAGACGACCTCTCAGTTCTATAGGTTTCCTCTGGAAATTTCATGGGCTTCTGCCAGTCAGCTGCTGCAGATGCTGAATGGATCATAAATGCCTCCCTCAGCCTGGGTTCCTTTCCTTGGTGCCTTATGCAGGTTATAGAGACAGCTTTCCCCCCACCCCCCCCCATCCAAATGGTGTTCACTCTCCTCTGTTTTAATATTGATGAAAAGACATCACCGCGAACCTTCTTCTAATTAAAGTCCAAAAAGAGAAGAAAATAGTTAAGCCCTTAATGACTGTTTCTGTTTTGAGTAAAATTTAACATATTTCATAACAGAAAACTTCAAATGAATCTTCAAAATTAAATTCAAAAACACCCCCTCAACCCAAAACCTTTGTCGTGAAAAGCAGGACTGTGTGAATCTGATTTTCATTGCACAAACCAAAACAAATAGGAAAAGAAAGAAGTTACCTGTAACTTATGCCTGTGGTTGTTCCTCAGACCCTGAAGAGAAGCAGAATCAGTGCAGGGCAAGCTGAGGGAAAAATTCTGCTGAGATTCAGGCTTCTGCCAGGCAGCACTGTGCAGGGATGGTGCTCATACCTTGTGGTTGCCTTCTCTCAAAAGACCATGGCGTCCTGTATGGAAAGACCAGACTGATGTGGTTCTGTCTCAGGAGGCTAAAGCCAAGGCTCAATGGAGACATATCCCTTGAGGCTCTCCTCAGTGACTTGTTTCACATTCACTGGGCATCTTCACTTCCCAGGAAGTTTTTTAAAAGCCTAAGCATGATCAGATTCTTAAGAGATGCAGACAATTTTTTAAATAGTTAACTTCTATGAATCACATTTCATGATGAAGAAATGTCACCCTTCAGCTCCTGTGACTATCAGATGTCATGACCCTACACCTACAGCTGTCATTTGATGCAGTCAGGAAAAATAGGGTCATTCAGAGGGTTGCTTTCCTGGGGCAGAGTCTCCAGCTTGGAAAATAAACATCTTGGCTTTTTCTTGACATTTTGTTTTGGTAGTGACTCGAATGCACTTTGGCATTTGTCTAGTAACAGGAGATAATTGCAGCAGGGCAAGACGGTCTCAGAGGGCCCTTCTGTTAAACTTCTGGAGTTCCTGTTTGGTTCACTTGCTGCCTCTTGATCTTCTCAGTGATCGGCCATTCAGTGAAGTATCATGCAGCACAACAGATGCAAACAATCTACATTCATTGAAGACTTCAGTTGGGATAATATTTTCCTTTTGTATTTTGTTCTGTCTATAAATCTTCTCTGTGGAAGTTTTTAAAAAAACAAGTAAAACTGATATGACATCTTAATTACCTATTTATTTTATATCTCAAATTATACATCCTACTGCTACAATATGAAAGCAAGCGAACTTAAAAAAACACACCAAGAGAAGTCTATAGTTACTTTACACGCTCTAAGGTGGTGTTTTGCATTTTTTTTTGGTACCCTAAAATATTGCCTCGAGACTTTGAAAAGAACTCTGCCATCTGTATCTATCATGCTGTTTGCCAGAATGGCAGCCTTATCATATTACTATTTTTTTAAGGGATAGGTTGCTGGCCTATCACTCAATTCCTATCCTGTAGGCAGCTTTTTGTCTGGATTTAGCTCTTTAATCTCACCAGCTATGTGGATTTCCAGGAATTTAAACTCTCACCAGTCTAAGCCTTAATGGGTTTCAGAACTTTCCTGCCATTCCAACACATTAAGAGTCTCCAGGGAAAATGCCATGTTTATGTTGCACTGTACTACCTCTTGAAGACTGCAGCATGTTCCCTATGCTGCCTTACTATGATTATACAGTCATGACCAGACTGTCACCTGGCCTCCACTTTGTTCTTAATTTCCTCTGTTTGGAAATTCACTCCATATGAGAATGAGAGGAGAGAAAAGGTCTGAATTCACTTTGATGTCTGGCCATTCCTGGGTCAGGCTAAAATGGCAGATGTACTGTGTTTTGTTCTTTTCCTCCTGCATGATTCCAGTAAGAATCTTTAGCACGAGTACTGCAAGGAAATCACAAGTCATCATTCCCTCCTGATTTTGCTGATATGCTCTAAAAATAATAAAATGGAACAAAAGAATAATGTGCATCTTTATGTAGGTGTCCATAATGATCTACTGACAACGTGATCTTTATTAACAGCCTGCTCCCTGTTTTAGTGTAACAAGTGTGCAGTGTGAGGTAGACATGTTCACAACTTTGGTAGGTGAGTTGGCACTGGTTTTTTTGGAACCTGTAGGGATGTAATGAGGTGCAAATCTCCAAAGGCTTTATACTTCGGTTGGGTTTCCATATGGATTTAAAATGTATTCAAACATCTTGAATAAATTGAGAGGAGAGCCGCCTTCCATAAGACATTTGGCACTTTAGATGCAATCAGAAACCAAAAGTGGAAAAGACTTATTGAAATGGTTTTAAACTTCAAAAAACAGTGCGATTTGGAGGTAGTTATAGGAATGGAGGAGGCCCAAGGAAATACAGAAACCTGTCTGCATGTGACCATCCAGTTCAGACCTCTGTACCACCAAATCCCTCCACCCCTTTAGCCAGCTTTGTCAGCTTCCCCCATGCTGAACACTCAGAAGCGTTAGAGCACCAAACTTTATTCATCTTATCCTTCTTTAATATCAACATTAGGTTTTGGTATAAAGATGAATCAAAAGGTTTTTACTTGCCAAGAATTGAGTCCAGAGTTCTGGATTTCTTCTGCAACAGCAGATAATTTTGATCACACCTCAAGCATATGCTCTACTTTATGTATTACTTTCTCATACAGTGGAAATCCAGAGACATGTGGTTAGGCCCTGGCAGTAAAAACAGGGGTGCTGATTTGGTGATACTTGATTTTCAAATGAAGTCATTAGAAATTTATCTATATCTCTATATCCACGTATCCTGAACTTAAAGATAATTCCTATTTTTTCTTACTGTCAATCTCTTAAATCATCATTCTGAACACCCTGTTTTTTTGGAACTGTGGTGGTAGATTTAAACTTTGTGTCTCAAGCCCATTCCTGGAGTTAAATTGAATGCACAAGTCTATCCATATTGGACTGAATCTGATCTCACACTGAGCCAGGTCAGAGGTAACTGTACTGAAGTCAATGAAATTGACCCTAACTTTTTAACTTCTGTATCAGTTGAATTTATCTTACTTCAATGAAATTGATTGTGATTTACACTGATTGAATGAGATCAGAATTAGACCTCATGTTAAAGTAATTATTTTTCTTTTAATTTTAGTAAAAATCCCAAGACAGCAATTCAGAAATAGGATGAGATTTTTCTGCTAAAAGTGCTGGTTAAGTTTCTTTAAAATAAACACATGAAAAGGTTTGTATTCCCTCTATATAGAAATGCATGCTGTTAGCTAAGAGAGAGGAGAAATATTCAGCAGCATTAAATTGTATTTTACAGTTCAATCATCTGGAAGATTTCCATATGTCACATTTATATTCACTTCCTATATAATGCAATACAGATTTTTTTACGTGCATCAACCTTGAAAGAAAATAACATACGGAGAAGCCTGTACAGTTGTTTTGTTTAATGAAATGGTATGCTTTAGTTTTACAAACGAATTTTAATGAGGAGAGTGCAAGACCCCAGTGTTTCTTTAAATTCACATTTTTCCATTTTCATTGCCCAGCTCAAGCTGTGAAATAGTCCCAGAAAACCCAAAGGTTTCATGTATTCCATCCAAGTCAATGATTTATCAAATTCAGTAATCACAATGAATGAATGTGAGGCATAGAATCATAGAATCATAGAACAATTTAGGTTGGAAAAGACCATTAAGAGCAAGTCTAACTGTTACCCTACCTCTCTGTGTCCACTACCAAACCTTGACCCTCAGCACCATATATGCACGTCTCAAATACCTCCAGGGATGGTCACTCCACCACTTCCCTGGGCAGCCTGTTCCAGTGCTTGACAACCCTTCTGGTGAAGAATTTTTTCCTGCTATCCCATCTAAACCTCCCCTGGCACAACTTCAGGTCACTTCCTCTCATCCTAACACTTGCTACTCAGAAGAAGAGACAACACCCACCTAGGTCCAGTTTCCTTTCAGGGAGCTGCAGAGAGCAATAAGGCCTCCCCTCAGCTTCCTTCAGGCTAAACAACCCCAGTTCCCTCACCTGCTCTTCACCAGACCTGTGCTTCTCTGGACACGCTCCAGGACCTCAATGTCTTTGGTGTGGCCTCACCAGTGCTGAATACAGTTGTACTTTACTTCATAGTCAAGACTCAAATATCCCAAAGTGCCCTTCTATGGTCCCTGTGCCGGTCCTAAAAATGCAAGTCACTTAAATTCCACTTTGAAATTCTTCCTGATAGCCAACTGCTGTCGTTGTAACCTAGGATGGAGTATTAATGATGGGTTTCTCAGCTTCGTCCAGTAGCACTTATGGTTAAAATGTGCAGCAGCACATGCTTCTGTTATAGAAAGGATGATGATTTCAGGGACTGTAGGAGGTGACCAGATAAAGAATGAATTGTGAAATTCTAATAAAAAATTTCAAGCCATAGTCTGCCCCCAGTTCCATTGGATTTTATAAATCAAGATTCAGCCTGAAGAGTTCCATGTAGTTTATGTCAAGGCATCTTGAACTGACGAAGATATTGTGGAGCCACATGAGCACAAGGTTTAAAAACACAAAGAATTATATGTAGCTATGTTTGTAAAAACAAATGCTGCAAACAGATTAGCTTTCTAAGTCAACCATCACATTCGAATCCAGTGGAAGTAAAATCAGCTCCTATGGAAATGTCTGGGTGGCATTCAATACAGTTCACAGAAAGTAAGCTGGACAGACAAAAAGGCAGTCCTAGTTCTCTGTTACTGCTGTCCCAAAAAAGCCTTCGTTCTGGGGCTTGATTCCCTGGATTTAATGGAGGAGGTTTGGAAGTATACCAGTATCCTTTCAAGATGGTTAATTATCATGAACCTTGACAGTATAACATTCAAGTGTGTCTGGATGCGTGAGGGCATGTGTGCATACACAGCACTCTGTATCTTGTTTGAATTAACCACTGCATTATCAAAACCTGGTCCATTAATTTGCTGCTGAGTATCTAGGCAAGAAGACTGTTTTTCAGAAAAGAAAATGTTACAAAAGACCCCTAAAAGGGCCCAGTTTCTACACTGGAATTACACCTATTTGCAAGCAAAATATTCTGAAGTGCTGAGAAGTGGGAATGACCAGTAATGCAAGAAGACAGTGATCCCACCAGACTTTGGGGCTCTGTACCTCTAGGTAGACTTACTGTTCGTTGTTCCTGGAGAAAGGACAGACTAGGGGAGACAAACTTCAAACACAGGACTATACTTCATGTGACAAAGCAAAACCACTTGAACTCCCCTTACTCTTCTTCAAATAATAAAGAAAATGTTTTTGTGTTCTTGACTGGTTAGTATTGAAAAATACCTTGCAATGCTGAGTAACTGCTGAGTCACATGTGCTACTAATGGATGTAACACTCTGGCTCCTGTCCCCAAAAACCTCAGGACTTTGTCAAGATAGAAACCTATACTGATCTGGGGGAAGGACAGCTGGGGTCTGGAAGCAGCCCCCAAACTGTGTCCCTGATACCATAACTGCTGCACACCTTGCAAGGACTGGTAAGGCCCAAACTGCATTGAGTTGGTTTATTATCTCAGGTTCCTCATGTATAACAATTCCCTAAATCTCCTTTATTGCACAGTGTAAATACAGCTGAAATATTAGGCTTTTTGGACATTTGGGGCATGTAGGTGAAGATATTTCTCTTCCACTTAGAGAGGGTTTCTCAAATTCTACATTTTGAAGTTTTGTTTTAAGCAAAAACCTTCTTCAGACTCATTGGCTTGATTGTGGTTTTGCATCAAAATGTGATTTTGAGCTAAGTGACCAAGGCAGTGACCATAAATCAGCCCAAACTGACTGGAAATTTTTGAAGAACAGTTCATGACCTGCATAAGCCTGGCCTCAGGTTTGCAATAAAGTCCAAGATAATTTGCTACCAAATGTTTCATGTGACTCCTAAGATTTCACATCCACTTCCTTAACAACCAACTCATAATTATTTAATGTTTATGTAGCTGCACCAGAAAGAGGGGTCACACTGAAGCACAGGCATGAATTTTAAATGTTAGGCTTTATCTAGACAATGCTGCCTGCTACCTATAGCAATATCACTGTAGATTATGAGCATTCACTTGGCGCTGCCTGCTGCTGTTGATATGATGTGGTCTTTACTCCCTTCCCTATATTCTGCTGACAAGCAGCTAATCAGTCCAGCCATTTGCTGAGTGAGTTGACAACTGCAAGAACCAGATGTTAAATTCTAGAATTTATTTTTCCAGTAGGGTCATTTAGGTCTCTGATTTGTTTCCTAGCTAGCTCTTCTTAAGTCTTTTATCTGCCTTCTTGGCTGATTTCCATCAAAACAATAAAGCATTTATTAGTCTTAGTTTCCCCATAATCATCATCTCCGACTGCAATTCCAAGAAGTCCCCTGTGTAACGATGTGAAGGTTTTATTTTCCTTGCAAAAGCTGTGAATGAGGTACAGATTTTGTTATGTCAGATACAATATTCATATCTTGTTTATAACTGCTCAAAAGAACATACTGTGAAGTTTCATTCACAGAATTGACACTTCAAATTTATCAGAACAGGATTTACACTCTGAAGTTTGTACAATTACAAAAGTTATCTCTTACGGGTTGAGGAACAAGTTTGTTTTGAGTGGAGTGAATCCACCCAAATCTCCATGGGGAGCAAAGAAAGGGTACAAAAACCTGGGATAACTTTTGCAATCATACTGATAACAGTCACCCTGAAAACACTGGGGAAAAAACAAATTGAACACCATGCATTTTCCTAGTAATGATTCTTATTCTTTCCTTACCTTCACCCAGAGATTAATTTTAAACAGAAAAAGCTCACAGGATATACATAAACACCTTTTTAAGAGTGCAGTTTTCAAACTCCCCATATTTTGGTTTTGCATGGAGGAAAACATGAAAAAAACTTGCATGAGATTTCAACACTTATTTGTTAATATCTAACAAACCCTAAGTGCTTCTTCTAATTACCATTGCCATCTTGGTAGATTTGCCTCTCTGAAGGTTAGCAGTTCTGCTGTGGAGAAGTAGCTGGTTCTAACAATTACTTCTTAATGAAATCTTTGAAAAGCTGGGGCTTTGGGTAACCTGGTCTAGTGAAGGCGTCCATGCCCATGGCAGGCGGGTTGGAACTAGAGTTTGGATGGTTGTTATGAAAGATTTTCTGTAAGCACCGAATTTTTGATTAAATTCTTCAGGTGAATGGATCACAAAGCATCCTAAAAGTTATGTAGAAGGAGACTAAATTTATGGCATGCTTGACATAGCTTTACATACAGTAATATGATGGTACAATCTTAATGTACAGGCAATATTACCAAAGATACATTAGTAGTTCTTCCCGCCAACTAGACATTAAGTGTATTCAGTGGTTCAGATGCAAACCCTGGATCAGAAAGTCCATGAACTCCCAACTGCCAGCAGCAGACAAGGTGCTTCACAGAATCTTTTTAACACTGCAACTCCTCATAAAATCCTTTTCCTTGGCTGTACAATACTGGTTACTTTCAGAGATGAGCTACAGGATAGAGGGCTTTTTGGTCTGAATCACGCTAGTGGTACTAATGTTAAACTTCTTTGCTTGGGAATGTTGCTCTGTTGTCATTATTGACCTACATTTGCATTGCTGGGTTGCCAAACTCTGATTCAGGACCAATATACAAATCCAAATGTCTAAAATTAGTAGTGGTGCCATCCTCAAGCAGTCAAAGGTGCAGTCAACGTACAAAGCTTGGAAGACAGTGCAAAGAAATACAATTCAAGGAATTGAGTTCTCCTCCTTTTAGTCATGATAAGTGGAATTTCTCCTCCATGCTATTTGAAGACTTGACAACCAATTCATTGAATAAACATGGCAAAATCTGTGTTTGTACAGTGGTGCTGGTAGTGACATGCAGTATTATATTTTCTAAAGGACATTTTCTGACAGTAAGGATGCACCTCCTCCATGAATAACCCCTTTTGTTTGCACAGATTCATGTGCATCATCATTTTTCAGGCCTTGTTAGCATTTGTTATTTTTCTAAATTCATGACTACTGTAAACCTGCTTTTGGAGCAGAATCAGTGGTACAGGTGGTAAGTGTCTTTGAAGAGGTTGTCCTATGTCTAGAAAATAAAAGATTAAAGAAATTGAAGGGGAGGGAAAAAATAACACGGATGAAAGTTTTGACTATTGCATATAAATCTCAGAATTATAATTTCAGACAATTTATTCTGAAATATATGACAATAATTAATTAACAGAGTATGGTGTTGGTTGACCTTTGCCTGAACATAAGCCAGCAATGTGCTCAGGTACTCAAGAAGGCCAATGGCATCCTGATTTCTATCAGGAATAGCATAGCCATCAGGATCAGGGAGGTGATCATGCCCCTGTACTCAGCTCTGATGAGGCCACACCTCAAACACTATGTACAGTTTTGGGCTCCTCAGTACCAGAAAGACATCAAGGCCCTGGAGCGTGTCCAGAGAAGGGCGATGAAGCTGTTGAAGGGCCGGGAACACAAGTCTTACAAGGAAAAGCTGAGGGAACTGTGACTGTTTAGTCTGGAAAAGAGGAGGCTGAGAGGAGACCTTAACACTCTCTGCAACTACCTGAAAGGAGGTTGTGGTGAGCTGGGGTCAGCCAGCTCTCGCAGATAAGTAGCAATAGGACAAGAGGGAATGGCTGCAAGTTGCACCAGGGGAGGTTAGGGTTAGAAATGAGGAGAAATTTCTTCTCAGAAAGAGTGGTTGGGCATTGGAATGTGTTGTCCAGGGAGGTGGTGGAGTCACTGTCCCTTGGCGTGTTTAAGGAGAGGTTGGATGAGGTACTTAGGGACATGGGTTAGTGAGTGATATGGGTGGTAGGGGAAAGGTTGGATTAGATTATCTTGGAGGTCTCTTCCACTGTTAATGATTCTCTGATTCCATGAAACAGCATCTTTTCATTCTAGGAGGTGTTGTGAAAAAAAAAAACACACACACACACACACACACACACAGGAGAAAGACTGATTGTTTCTTAGACAGTTCTGCTAATGTCCTGATAGGTCTAGTATGTAAGACAGTTCCCAAACTACTAATCCTCTTCTGTTTAAGTGCTAACAGTGACTGTTGAAGGGGACCTTAATGCCATTAGCAAGCTGATGAGGCATTCAAAATTCAAACTGAGTCATTCAAACCTCAGTTTGAGTTTTCCCCAGCATGTTACTCTCCTCTGTTGTGTTTGGCCAGGATGGTTTCCAGGGAAATGGTTCCTTAAGCTTCAATCAATTTTCATCCCTTTGTTTCCCTCTGTTTATTCCTTCTGGATCAAAAAATCAGTTACTATGTTTAAAATTTTGGTGGATATCTGTTGTTCAAGGGTCCTATCATTTCACATGACAGCTAGATCATGTGCATAAACCTTACAGGATTTTTCTTCCTATGTAGGTCACAAACCTTTCTTTCTTTCTTTGTTCTTGCCAACTGCTTTCTGTCTTTATTAATAGACAAAAAGTGGCTTTACCTAAATCCTCTTCTGATGTGCAAGTGTTAAGGCAGTTCTACAATTCTCTGTACTATTGCATATTGCAGAGGTTGAGTTGGTGGAGGATAAGGAGGCAGTTCTCCTATGCCTATCCTTCCCAAATATGTTGTGTCCTTCTGTTAGCAGGACACACCTTTGAAAAGAAGATTAGAAACATTTATTTTCACCAGTGAGTAGAGGTACCTCCATCCTCCATTCCAGACATCAGATGGAAAATTCAGTCAAACTCTTGTTTCATATAGGTTAACCATAGGCAGATGAGGTGACAGCATGCTAACCCAAGGCTCTTTCACTCGGTTGTCTCTTCTGGACCCTGTTTAAATCATCATCTCATGTAATACTGAAAATGCCTAGCACAGCCTTCTGATTTTATTTTCAGTAGTAGGCATGTATGCACCTACTAGGTCTAGGCTTAAGACCTTCACCCATCAGGTCCTGTCAACGTCTAAAGAAAGTTCTGTAGAACTCTGCATGGGAACAGTCTGTACCAGTAGGTTTCTGCCATGGTAGCTTTAGTGGGCCTGGGAAATGCAGTAATAGAAGCTGTTAGAGCTTGTTTATGTGGCACTAGCTGCATCTCTGCTTGAGTCTTTGCTGGCATATTTTTCTGTCTCCATAGTATGATTTTGTTACTCTGAAAGCAGCTCAGTAGGCCAACAAAACTTTGAAATCGAGACCATATATTAGCTTTACTGTATGTTCTTTGATATCAGAAATATGATAACCATTCTTTAAAAATTCTTTGTTCTGTTTGTTCAGTCACCAAGGTCAAATCCACTGCAAATTGTACACTAAGCGAACAAACCATCAAGGAACTTACTTTGATTTTGCTGTTTTACAAATCATCAAGGAAGCCTTGAAGACTAAACAGCTTTCCACAGCTAGAGAAATGTGCTCGTAGCCCCTAATAGTAAAATATCATAGAAAAATAGTGGGGCTTTTTATATGTATATACATATGCATATATGTATTATATATGACTTGATGTCAGTGGGTAAGCCACATATTCACCTTTGGTTACCAATACTTTATCAAAACATTCTATTTAGTAAGTAAATAATTTGACCAAAGTGGGAAAGCAAATCCCTGTCCATACAAAGTCCTCTCCCCAGCAACAAAAGGTCTTGACTTAGTCTCAGGAAAAGGTATTCTCATAAATGTTTAGTTAAAAATATTTTCATAAGTGGTATTATACCGTGTCAGCAAATATTAGCATCTTGATATTAATATACATTTTTTTCTGGTCCATCTTATTTTTACCTAGAATCTTATTTTCAGTAGCTGTAAAAATGGGCAAAAAGGCATGCTACAATTGAATTTGCTTAGTTTGGCCTAGTAACAAGGCAAGAAGTAGTTCCTAAAATCTGCAGAGTAAGAGACAGAGAGAACATTCAGAATGATCTTTATTTCAGAGTAGTAGCTCCTGGTATAGTTCTGAAGATTACGATAAGTACTTATTTATTTATTTATTATATTTATTCATAATAGGTTTATTAATCTTTTCCACTCTTTGCTGTCTCTTACCAGGCATGCTGGCATGTAGAAGCAGGCCTATGACTATTCATTTCATGACTAACTGATGCTTCTTTTGGTCCGTATGAATTCATAGAGGAGAAAGAAAAACTCTCTGTTCATCCCACCTGCCACAAAGAAATCTACAATATGAATCTACCAACTTAAATACGGTAGATATGCATGACTAATATGGAAAGGCAGATTTATTTATTTATTTTTAATATCTAAATGGCCAGATTATATTTTGAGTTACAGTCATATTTCTTAAGAACCGTTTCAGTCTGGTTCCTCCTTTCCTGAAAAGGCTTATATGCAAAATGCCAGGTGTTAGTCAGTGTGAAAGTTCCACTTTAAATTACACAAATTACCACTTAGAGGTCTTCTTCTACTCCATGGATGCTAACAGATACATACCCTCCTGTTTTCAATGCCATTGTATGAGGAGGGACACATTCTGCATAGCAGATGTGAACAGACCAGTACTCTGTAACTCAGTTCAGCTACTGGGGATGACTTCAAAGAATCACGGTCAAATTCAGGTCTGGAGTTCATAGAAATTTCAAATGCTTTTCCAATATACCAGAGAGAACAAAAACCTGTAAGTCTGTAAAACAGCCACAAATCTTGTAAGAAAACTTTTTTAAACTGCAACACATCCAGTAATTTTCTTCCTAGACTGTTATATTTTTGTGAACAAAGAGCTGCCATATGCTTTCAATTAATATCACCTTGATTTTAGATTAAAACAAGTAAGGAGAAGATTCAGGGTACAGCTGTCCAGCTTCCTAAAGTGATTCATTATAGCTCCCTTGTAATCTATAGCATGAATCTTAAAAACAGAAAACAGGTTATTTTTCTGAAAGTTGTGACATTTATTCCTCCTGTTGTGATGGTAAAGGAGTCATGCAAAATATGAAAAAAGTAATGTTATATCTTTGACAGAATGCTAGCAACAATTTCTATCATCCCTTCTGGGAATGTTTCCATTTTGTGTCTTTTCCAGATGTGGATGTCAGAGGAAGAAAATGACATGAGACAAGTGTCATTTCATGCCCTGAGTATATCACTTTACATTGTGACTTTTAGAACTATTTTACAGAAAGCTCATTTCTTCTTGTTAGAGAGAGAAAATAGCTATAAGAGACAATTAGAGGATCAAACTGCTCTCTTAAAATGTACCAGAAGCTTAAGAAATCCATTAAAATGTGACTTTTAGAAGGACATGAGCAATTGTTATTTGTAATATCCAACTTTCTAGTCCTATTATGACATTCTTCATAATTAAAGCTTATGATCCATTGGGCATAGTCATTATTTCTGAATGGCAAGATGTGATTTATAGCCACACTAGTAATAATTTTGGTAGAAAGCTGCTTCTTTGGAAACAATACAGAAAAATAGACAAGTTGTCTTCAAGGCACTGAAGACCATAGGACTATAGAATGGTTTTGGTTGGAGAATCATCCAACATCCTCAAAGATCATCTAGTTCGAACCCCTTTTCCATGTGCAGGGACACCCTCCACTGCTCGGTTGTCTTAGCTTTCATTTATAAAGAATTGCAGTACTCTGACTTACAGAATGAAATAATAGCTTTGAACTGTATCAGTAGGTTTTGACAATGCAAATAACTTACAACTTTTACTGATCAGAAAATCTGGTAATATGATAGAATAACGGACTGGACAAGAAAGGACTTTTGCTCATTTTTCTTTGTCTTTCTATATCCACCATGCTGTAATGAATGACTGACTGCAGCCATGATTTTTGAGGAAGATAATATCTTTTTTAAGAGCAACTTCTATGAGTAGAAGAAAGAATTAAGGCTTTAGGCATACAGATTCTTAAACAGAATCAACAATTTCTAAGCAATAATAAATACTGAGAGCAATTGCTCTGAATTTAACTTGTGTTAAGCAGACAACTTGAAAGAGATAGTAGTTGGTGGCATTGGAGCAGTAGGAGGTGTTAGTGTAGAGACATGATTGTATGGTTATCTTGAAGAAAGCCAGAGACATAATGTAATTACTGGCCACTGAACACCAAGAGGATGACTGGAGGCATCGAAGTGTCATAAAACCGGTCTGCAATCAGTATCCTCTCTACAGCACCCAGAGAACTTTCTTCAGAAGACTGACTGTCCTCTTCAAGTGAGTCTCCACTGAGGACAAAAGTCAGTGAGAAGTCATAGTTGTAAAAGGTGTTTTGTGAAAAGTATTCTTACATCAGTAACTGTATTCTCAGTATAAAATCAAAGTTACTGGGTTTACAGCATCAGTGGTAGCTTCATTGCCAACATCTTCCATATGCTACAGACATTGACATTTTCTTCTGAATATTTTTAATTATATTATCAAGTTCTTACTTTGCTGCTTCCATTGCAGATCTGAAGACCGTCATGCATCTGGTAGACTGGTTTGTTTTCTCCAAATTATCATTTAGTTTAATTTTAAAAACCACTTCTTCTTCCTTTGAGTTTTGCCTTATTAGAAGAGTTGTTAAGTCCACAGAGGATTTGGTCCAAAGCCCAGTGAAGTTAAAGGACACTGTTTTAAATCAAAATAATGATTGAGATCTGGATCAAGCTTGCAGTGAGCTAAATTAAATCCAGTATTTTTGCAAAAAATGTTGTACTTGCTTGCTAGATTCCTATCAGGAGACAAACTGAATTTGCCTTTGTAATCTGTTTTACCATCTTAGATACTCCAGTTTATCACTGTGTATTTAAACTTCCTGTAATCATACTCATTTTGGCCAATAACAGTGTAAGGTATTTGCTTTCTTTGCTATTTTTATATGCCTCTCCTGATTCTAAGCTCTTTCATAGTTTAAAATTCATAGCTAAATTTACAAAGCTTCTTTTATCCACTTATTCAATTACTCTGATATTGGAGTGCCTATTAAAAGCAATAAAACTAATACTGCAGACCTTGAGACTCCATCTTGACTATCCTAGTGTCTGTTTTCACTAGCTAAGAGGCCATGCTCCTTGCAAGTATTCTTTAAGAATTACATGTTATTTTATTCAGTTTCATGCACTTAACTTGTTAGAGCTGATTTCTTACTAGAATAAACAAGATGAGTTAGCACTATAGCTTTTTATGCACATATTAAAAAACTCCAAAACTAATGAATAATTCATGTTCTTAAGAATAGCTGATGCTTTATGATAAGAAAATTGTACAAAAGGAAGATTCAAAATACTTTTTTTTCATGTTTGTTCACCGAATCACAGAATCACAGAATCACAGGGTTGGAAAAGACCTCCAAGATCATCAAGTCCAACTGCTCCCATCCTATGCTAAACCAGATCCCTAAGT
This sequence comes from Porphyrio hochstetteri, assembly GCA_020800305.1. Taxonomy (NCBI): domain Eukaryota; kingdom Metazoa; phylum Chordata; class Aves; order Gruiformes; family Rallidae; genus Porphyrio; species Porphyrio hochstetteri. The sequence goes on along the minus strand of CM036938.1, from coordinate 79,466,850 downwards.
ACCTGATTGATCCTTTTTTAAACACATCCAGGGTCAGTGACTCAACCACCTCCCTGGGAAATTCTTCTTGCCAATATATGATTCTGCATAATGCAGGGTGAAGCTCTGGCTAGTTTATTTTTCTGTTGCTGTGAAGAAAAAGGCATCTATTGAGAACACGTATAAAAATAGATGAACATGTAATTTAAGTCATCAGACATGGCATTTTAGAGGTATGGGCTCATGTCTCCATTCTTCTGTCAACTGTTCTGTGAGTTTGAGGAAGCTATCATACCCCTCTATATTACAACTCTCCCTCCACAAACAATAGCAATTCAATTCCCAATATGGCAAGAAGTCTAGTATCAGATGGTGTGACAGCAGCACCACATGAACATATGAACCAAAGGAGTTTATTTTTTATGTCATATCAGTATCCACAAGAATGATATTGTGTGTAGTCAAAGTCTAATCCAGTTTCTGCCAATGCTATTGATGTTACTTCCAGCGGTAAGTGGATGAGAATCTTGATAAAACTCCATGTGACTCTTTCAACAGACGAATTTTGGTAAAGATGGTTAAAAATAACAGCTTACTGTGATGCCTGTGTTCAAACTAGCTTGGTGTGCTTGCATGACAATATGAACACAATCACAATAGGATGTGATAGCAGCTGCAAACCCACCCAGGCAACAGGGTCCTCTTCAGGTATTATACTGATGCTACTTTCTTTTCTGCAGTTACATTTCTACATGACTGGAACTCAAATTTAAACAGTAGATATTAGGTGTCTGACTATGAACTCAGTATGAAGGTTTCTAGTATAGCCAGAGGAGCTGAATGGACACAAATTGCTGTAAAATGTTATTTATGATACACTTAGGTTTTCGATGAGACACCTAGCTGTCAATCCCGAAGGGCAGAGAATTCCTGCAGATCTTATGTCTTATCTGCACACCCCTGTACTGTTGTTTATGATTCCCTAGTACATCTCAGTTGGCACCTAATGTGTATGTTCAGGTCACTGAATCAAGCCCCTTGTGAAGGCAGAGACATTTTAAGACTTAGCTCTGCCTGAAACAAACTTTTACATCTGGCCAACTGAATCCTTTTCTAGAGTTACTGACAGTAGTGAGAACTTAGACTAACTTGCATGCAGATGCTTGCATTTAGACATCTATCATTTCCATCATCTATCAGCAATCCTGGCAGACTGGGGAAGTTCCAGTCGACTGGAGGCTGGCAGATGTTACACCCATATACAAGAAGGGTCGGAAGGAGGATCCAGGGAACTACAGGCCTGTCAGTCTGACCTCAGTCCCAGGGAAGATCATGGAGAGGGTCATCTTGGGAGCTATCATGCAGCACATGCACGATGGCCAGGGGATCAGGCCTAGGCAACATGGGTTTACAAAAGGTAGATCCTGTCAAACTAACCTGATCACCTTCTATGACAAGGTGACCCGCTTCATGGACGAGGGGAAGGCTGTGGATGTGATCTACCTGGACTTTGGTAAAGTCTTTGACACCGTTTCTCACAGCATTCTGACTGAGAAACTGGCTGCCACTGGCCTGGACAGGTGGACCCTCTGCTGGGTTAAAAACTGGCTGGATGGCCGGGCCCAAAGGGTGGTGGTGAATGGAACAAAATCCAGCTGGAGGCCGGTCACGAGTGGCGCACCCCAGGGCTCAGTCCTGGGTCCAGTCTTGTTCAACATCTTTATCAATGACCTCGATGAAGGGATTGAATGCTCCCTCACTAAGTTTGCAGATGACACTAAACTAGGAGGAAGTGTTGATCTGCCTGTGGGTAGGGAGGCTCTTCAGAGGGATCTGAACAGACTGGACCGATGGGCTGAGACCAATGGGATGAAGTTTAACAAGGCCAAGTGTAAAGTGCTGCACATGGGACATAATAACCCCCTGCAGTGCTACAGGCTTGGGGGAGACTGGCTGGAGAGCTGTCAGGCAGAGAAGGACCTGGGGGTGTTGGTTGACTGCAGACTGAATATGAGTCAGCAGTGTGCTCAGGCGGCCAAGAAGGCTAATGGCATCTTGGCTTGTATCAAAAACAGTGTGGCCAGTAGGTCTGGGGAGGTGATTGTGCCCCTGTACTCGGCATTGGTGAGGCCACACCTCCAGTGCTGTGTCCAGTTCTGGGCTCCTCACCACAAGAAGGACATGGAGATCCTGGAGCAAGTCCAGAGAAGGGCAACCAGGCTGGGGAAGGGGCTGGAGGGCAAATCCTATGAGGAGCAGCTGAGGGAGCTGGGGCTGTTTAGCCTAGAGAAGAGGAGGTTGAGGGGAGACCTTATCACCGCCTACAACTGCCTGAAGGGAGGTTATAGAGAGGTAGGTGATGGTCTCTTCAGCCAGGTGACAGGCAATAGGACAAGGGGACATGGCATGAAGCTGTGCCAGGGCAGGTTTAGATTAGATGTTAGGAAAAAATTTTTGATTGAAAGAGTTGTGAGGGCCTGGAACAGGCTGCCCAGAGTGGGGGTTGAGTCACCTTCCCTGGATGTGTTCAAAAAAAGGGTAGATGAAGTACTTAGGGATATGGTTTTTTTAGTATGTGAATGGTTGGACTTGATGATCTTAAAGGTCTTTTCCAACCTTATTATTCTGTGATTCTGTGATTCTGTGATCTAAATGGAACCCATAACCTGCATCTGAATAATTCTCTTGTGTTCACTACTCTTTGTTATTATATGGACGTGACGTAAGAGAATAAACTGCTTAAGTTACAGAGAGTAAAAAGATACATCCTGGCAGGAATTTTTGGTGTGGTCTTCCTCAAAACCCCCGGAAGTTAGGGCAGCAAATTGTAAGATGGTACCTACTGCTGTCTAAACTCTGGTCAGCAAGAAATAGCTGATACATTCAGATTAGGGGCCTCAGTGATACAACAGGCGAAGCTGCTCATCGGGTTATTGTAAAGAATTCTTTCCATATTAAAATCCAGTCCTATGTAGGAAAAGCTATTTCTGTGCTTCTCTAGAAGCAGAAGTGTTAGTGGGATTGCTGTTATGGAAGATGCAGGCAGTCTGTGAGTGATCATAAGTGACTGTCTGTGCTACCACTGCTTCATTAAATCTTTTAGGACAGTATGGGTGAGATGGGTGCCAATGCAGAAAGTTAATTGATATTATTGTAAAGGCAGCATTGGAATGTGATTAAAAAGAAGTTTCTACTGAGAACTATATGCTGCTTCATTCTTCAACCTTCTCAGATAAACAAATCAAGCATAAAAGAAAAAGTATTTTCTTGGATGGTAAATAATAACTGCAGTACTGTCAGTTAAACTATGCTGTTTATTTTTCTGTGACAATGGCATACTGTTGACACACCTCCTGTTCTGTGTCTTCTGTTTAACATACTTCAGACTTGCAAATTTAAATCCTACTGACATCCTCTGAAGATAAATGAAACCATTTATGACAGCAGTTTTTAATTAATTCTATTCCAGACCAAATGTAGCAGGAGTTAAAAAGAAAACACTACTAAGGTACTGTCAGAAAACATGTATCAAAAGTATAAGTAGCTCTGAAAACTAAGGCAAAAACTGACTTGTATGAAATACATTTTGGCAGGAAGGTCTTGGGGCTTACATTTTACACCTTTAAGAGGCTCAATCACATTGAAGAAGGGTGTGCTTAATACAGAGTCACTCTCATTTCAGTTAAAATATGAATAAATTTCTGAGGTTCCTTTGTTGTTAGATACATGTAAGTCACAGCACATGCAGTTCTTTGGGTTTTGTCCTTGTCATGAAAGCACCAGGACAATTATTCCTTGAAAATTCGGAAAAGAATGCAAAACCAAAACAATACGAATTTCATCTAGGAATTATTATTTCTGAGTGAAATGTTCTCTTTTATATCATACAATCACATTATTAAATTGTAATAGAAGAATATTTTGCCAAGTCAGGATTAAAATTTACTAATTTGAAAACAGATTACCGAGAGCTGTTCATTTCTCTCCAAATTCCTATTATATAATTTTTCTGTGTTTGTTTTAGAATACATAACCTGAAACACCAGTTGGATCTTGTGCCAGTAATGCTTGTAACACCAGTCATTTTTGACAATTACTTGGGATCCCTTACGTGAATGTAATGTAAACACATTTTAGTGTCTGGAGAAATTTGAAGTGAGAATGGAAGTAATGAAGTATGAAACAGAAAACAGAAACAATTAAACTATTAGTTTGATTCTTGGGCCAGCTAGGAATTCAGTAATAGATCTTTCTATAAACATATTGATAGAGCTGATCTACCTGTTTATTAGGGTAAGTACTCTGAGCAGACAATTACTACAAAAGCAAGGGGCCATCTTCTTCTGTAAGGACAGTTATGTGCTTGTTAGCAAGTTAGAGTCCTCATATAGCCCAGATGTACTGACTCAACTGTTGCAAATGCCATCACCTGAGAATAATTCAAAGAAGTTTGGCTGAGTGCAGTGGGATCAATGGGAATTCAGAACAATTATAAAACATGAGAGATACTGGGTTTGATCAGACATTATCAATTCAATGCACACTTCCTAAGTGATCATTATGTGTAAACAGCATCTTCTACTTTTTAAATTCTACTAGTTCAGGATTGCTGTGCATTTCAAGGAGTGTCAAGGAGAATTTCCCCTCAGGAAACTGACACACTTTCACAATTGTGAGGTTAGATTTGGAGTTGAAGCTCTTCAGCTCAAGTACTAAAAAAACCTCCATTTGATGATGGGGAATGGAGAAGGTTGTGAGAGTTGGCAGAAGTGCAGAGGCAGATTTAGCAACAGTATTACCTCTGCAGAATGTTTGGCACTGGCAGCCACCAAGGATGGTCCGGTAAGGAAGGTTACATGGAGGAGCGGAGAAGCCACCCAGAGGAAAGTATGGCAGGGATATATATGAAAAAGACTGGAGGGTCAGTTTCTGATACCAGAGATATCTCCAAACATAGTCTTCTACTGTGCAGTTTAGGACATCTGGGCTGGTTGTCTAAATTTCCTTTACCCAGAAGAGAAAAGGATAGCTCTACTGCAGAAGGAATCTACAGAAGGATGACTATTTAAGTTAGAGAGCCAGCTTTCCTAAGTGATTGTTTCTCTGTATTGGATAAAAAGGGAATTTTGAAATCCAGCTCAGATTACAGAGTTCTCACTGAAGACTCTTAAAGAGTTGTGAATTTTTACTTAGCATCTGCTGAACCTGTGCTGGTATTTCAAAGGAACTCTAAATGATGCTCATGGTATGTTGTGGTCATAGCAAGGGGTGCAGTGGAAGCACTAAGTATTTGTGCCTTTGTGCCAGAAAATAAATGCAGGACTGTTCAGATTTCCTGGAAATTACTGAAATTAAATGGCTTTTCTAAAGAATAATTAGACATCTTTCTGACATGTTTAGAAGGAGAAGATAAAAGGCAGTGTCACTGGACAGTTCATGACCACTCTGTGTTTCTGTAGTGTTATCCCCTGTCTCCTTTGGCATACTGTGCAGTCTGTGGTCTGGTACAGGGTAATTCAACTCTCTTGAGTTTAAGAAGCTGCACGCTTTTACACCTTATCTGAAATTGATCATCATAACAAACTCTTTTCTTTTAGTTGCTGCAGGTTGAAAGGGATGAGAAATTACATGCGACCATGTAACTATCTCCTCAACACAAATGTGCATAGAATATTTTCTTTGCATTTATCCGTCTCATTCAGAAGAATGTCTCTGTTGCTACTGGTGTGATGCTATACAAATGCCATGTAAATGTGCTGTAAAACTCTTTAACATTCAATACAACAGTCTTGTGCTCCGATTCACAGCTTTTTTTTCTTAAATACACATTGTCTGGACTTGATCTATGACTACATTGCACTTAAGGAGTATAGTGATCCCATAGCACAAATACAGACTTTTACCTGTGCTCTCTCTCCCATGAGAAATTTTAATATCTTTTTAAAAGAACAAACTCAGACCACTAACCACTTTATGCAGTGCTCATTGCCCTTCCAGTGGGAAAACATGTCACCTCTGCACTCCGCAGTTACTGGTAACAGCCCCTGTCAGAGTGAATTAGAAAAATTAGTAAATTATGGACTTGTTTGTTTTGGCCATGTCACTGCTGCAACATTTCTCTAAACCTTGCGGTTTCCTTGACTGCAGAAACTCATTGTTTCAGATCCACAGAGCAGTATATATGGCTCAGCATAGAATTGCATTTGGTAACTGTTACTGTTTTGACAGTTTCTTTCCCTGTCAGACATATGTACACTAGAAAATGTATTTGAATTGAATATAAAATAAATAATCCAGGAGGTGTTTTCAGAAATGTATTTAATCTATACATTGGTAAGGTGTTATTTCCCTTTCTTTGGATCCAACATCATTCCTGGGTAAGTCAAAATCTCTATGAATATATTACATACTCACAAAGTGTTCATAAAAGGAAGGGTGAACAGTTTATCCGTTCCTGTAGCACAGTATCACTTGCTGTTGGTAACTCCCAAATCAATGGTTAAACAGATAACAAATGGCTAAAAGCAAGTGTGCTGTCTAGAAAGGCCTACAGCATTGGAATCGCTTTCCTGAAAAATCTTGACAAAAAATGTGTTTTTAAATATAGAAAATAGTTACCACTTCTTTCATTGTCATCTATGATAGCACAGCTACACTTCTACAAACTACAGAGATTCCTGTCACACAGATATTAAACAATCCAGACTGAACAGTTCTGGAATTCATAGTGTAAAATTTCATGGACTTCACTCTGTAGAACTGACAGTTCACATTAGATGTTTAAAAACATCCTCACAAGTATTTTCTTTTTCAACACTGCCAAATTGCAATGATCCCACTGAACACACTGACTGCAAGGGAAAGGTTTTAGGAATCTTAATCCTGCCTCCTAGTCTCCCATTGCAATGTTGATAGTTTTTATGTCTCCAGCTCCATATAGCATTACAGCTTCCAATTAGCTCCTCCACAGCAGCAGAGCTGTGTTTCATTGGGAAAGGCTATGACATCTCATTCTTTCTCAAGTGCAGTCCAAGACTGGCCAAGACCCATGATCTGATCCAAAATGAGGGGTTCTTCTATACTTAACCAGTTTTTCTGATTGCCAAAATACTTAACTGCCAGCATTTCAAGGTCTTTGTGCAGCTCTGCTGTTGCTTACTGCTCAATTTAACCATGGACTTAAGGAGGAAATCCAGGCTTGTATGTAGAATTAGATGTAAGCAGCTTCAAGGCCCACATGTTCTATGTTCATATTGCTGCTATTAGCACAGGGATCACATGTGATCATAGCGAGCACAGTGTCCTTAGAAAGAACTAAGTGCCAGCTTTCTCCTCTTGGGCTGTGTGGAATGCTTGATCATTTCCAGACCTAATCTATTCAAATCACAGTGGCACAACCATGACTCAGATTTTCACTGTTAGAGTGCTATGGAGCCCAAATCTCCCCCTGCAAGCAAAACAGCTAGTAGATAACCTGACTATAACTGCCTGCGGAGGCATGTTTGGGGTTCTGATTACCTGGTGGAATCTCTCTCCTTCTACAGACAGAGCTCAACATATTGTGAGTTGTTGCCTTCCAAAGTGAAAAGTGACATAATCTGCTAAAACTAGTTCTCACAACACTCATCCCATACCTATCACCTACTCTTGGCAGCCATGAACTAAGAGCAGGACAAAGCAGGGACTCTTGTGTATGAGATAACATATGATAAAGATTTTTCCCATAATAATAATAATTAATTAATTTTGATATTTTTAAATGTAAAAAAATATGATGGCGGGTATGCCCTGTGATATATAAGCAAAAAGTTGTTCACAAATATTTATTTATCCACATACTGCATTTGTGCATGTCTAAGAAGAAAATGCCTGCCTTGGACAAAAAGGAGATGATTTATATTTAAACTGATAGCTCTAATTAGACTAGCTAAGATAGTTGGGGAAAAAACAGACAAGTTTTGGGCACAGAAGTCACTTTTCAGTTTTTTGGTAGAAAGATGAATGCCCATAATTGTATTTATTTTAACTCTCATTTCTGTGACACGTGATTTCACCTTCCAATAGCTTGATATCTAGTCCGTAAATCTTGTGTTTATGAAGACATAAGCACCATGAAACACTTTGACACTCTCCGTTTCCTTCATCCGCAGCAGTAGCATTATCTAAAATAAACCGTCTGTCCAGCTAAGGAAAGAGACATAATGAGTGTTTTCACAAGCCTGCCCGTGCTTCTGTGCTGTTACCCCAAGGCGTGAAAGCAGGAGAGAAAGAGGAGCAGGGCCTGTGCTAGAACAGCCAGTATCCAGCAAGATTCAGCTGTCTGAATGTGATGAACGTAGAAGCGATAGGAAGAGGTAAAGGCAGAACTCTGTACGTGCCAATAGAGAGAAAACAAGGATTGCTTGGCCTGTTTTCTGTTGAGACTGCGGGTTATAGCTTGTGTGCTGAAGAAACATGTGCATTCTCACATGCTATTTGTACTCATCTGAGATACAGGGTGACTGCACTTTAAAAAATTAAGTACACAATGTACTCTGTATGTTGTCCTTTCCACAAAACAAATGTTCGTGTTCTCCTCAGAGGACCCCATTCTAGTCTGTAATCAGACATTCTTCCATAACATTAAACTCTTGATTAATATGTGTACTGTGAGATTTCAATTAATTCTGAATTTGGAAATTCAGTCATCTTCTGGCATAATCCTTCATTCTTATCAATTTTCTTTTTTTAGACCCTCCCAACAGAGCATTAGTATGATTATTTATCTACCAGCATTCTTGGGAGGAAGGTCAACAGTAACCTCCCCTCCTGGAAAAAAAGGGAAACTGAGTCACGGACCATTGGTTAAACTTCCCTGAATTGTGTCTTTTGATTTCATGCTCATGCAGCTCTTCCCTTCCTGTTATTAAGATTCTCTCCTCCCTGATAAAGGGCAAAACTCTTGTTGTCTTTTGTCTAGAACCCCATAATTTTACTTGAGTGTGCAAATGGAGACCTAGTTAAAGCTTGCTCTGTTTTCCAGCTGGTTCACCCCGTATGAGCTGCAGAAACAGGTACCAGAGCACCTGACATTACAGTCAGCCAGGACAGATAAGGACAGGCTGACATGTTATGAAAACCACCATGTTCTTTTGCTCTTCCTTTTGTTTTCTCCCATTAGTACTACTCTTTCCCATACAAGCACAAAAGATAACATGTTTTTGGCTTTCCTTTGATAATTTTATAGTTGCCCTTATCAGTAAGAGCTCATTTTTTCCTATTTTCTTCAAACTAAGTACAGGAACCTCACCTCCAACCTGGACTTGTAGAGCCTGTCTCAACAACAGAAAATGCATCATAAAAATAGCTTCCTAGTTTTCTTGCAGAAACCTCAGTTCAGGCCAGTGCTTTTCAATAGCTGCTACTAAGAAAATAGCAGGCAGCTTTACCTCAGTTCTGCACACTGGGAACCTGCTTCTTGGCTCTTCTTTATGCTGGTCCCATCACTCCACTCAGACAGCATTCAAGTTCCATTTAATACATGTACTATGAGCTAGTAAATTGCTGATGTTTTTCCACTAAAATGACACAAATTAAAAAAAAAAAAAAGGATTTTTGAGACCTGCACACAATGATTCTAAAAACTGAAGGACAAGGTCCAGGTAAGATGAATATTTACTTGCTTCCCTTCTCATGCTGCTGAACACATGCAAAACTGGAGCTAAGTTCCTCTAGGATACAGAGAGATACAACATGACAGACATTTAGGTCCTTGTATGCACATGGTTCTCTTGTAAGAGAGAATTCTCTTTGGTGTTGAATGTTTAGTTTTCCTCACTTGCTTTTTGCTTCTTTTAGTGACTGATTTTCACATCTGGAAAGAGCAAACTTTTTGGCCAGTTAGAACTAGCACAGTAACTGTTAAACTAATTTCTACCATCTGGAAGTTACCCTTTTAGCATTATGGCTACATTAGCTGATATGTTTAATTGGAAGGTCGAGTCCTTTGGCTGATCTGTTTGGTTTGAAGTTACTCACTGATGATGATTTGTATGGATATAAGAAGAGAAAATTTCAAAGGGAAAGCTCTGAGATTAGCCATCATCTATCAAACAGCCAGATAAATATTTCTCAAATATGGGTATTTGAGATGCAATACCAGTATTAATACAGCAGCAAGGTGCAATGTAATAACCATACACAAATTCTAATGCTACCAAACAGAAAAGGAAACCACACAACAATACAGGAAAGTGCAAAGGGCAAGAATAAGAAGTAATTGTAGAAATCACAGTTCTTTAGCTTGTGATTCTCTGACCCCTGCTACTCCACCAGTAAAGCTATGCTTGGCATTCTTCCATAATGGACCTTATGGAGCCTTCTTCAAGCCGGCCTTGATTCACAGTAGTCTTGTACTAATTTCCATACAAAATGCACAGAAGTATTACATTCATTCTTAAGTCTTCTTCCTTCCTTCTCTGGAGCTATGACAGCTACAGAAATCAACAGAATGCTAACTGAGTAAACACTAATAAAACAAATCATTCATGCTGTTAATGAATGCTACAAGGATCAGAAATACTTCACTGAGCAACTCATTACAGTAATATATGTGGGTTTGAATGCAGTTCTTTTTGTTTCCCTTTATTTGTTGCAGCCCTTTTACATCTTATCTATAACAAGGTCTGTAATCTCCTGGGGCAGGGAACGTAGCTTTCTCTATGTTGATAGTGGTATGTTGGTACTGTGCCCTGCTTTATTCCTCCCTTTCTCATGGAACTAAAGGTGGAAAGGTATTTCCTGTACTCAATTCTATGCCAGTGCTAACTTGACTTTGAAACAGTTCTAGTTTATTATTAGCAAACAAATATCAAAACTAAGGGCTAAACTCAAATTAGCAAAGCATCTGGATTCCGCTGGCACACATGCACACCTTGGTTCTGGAAAAGTGCAGATAAGATCTTCCTTAGGTTACTGGAGGACAAATAGTGTTCCTTGGATAAATTAGTTCTGCTGAGCTTTGCTCCCTGCAGCTATAGTGCTGCTGCTATCACTACCCTGCAAACAAGTAAAGACTTACCTTAACGCCAGAAGGGGTTATCTACTCCAATCTCACAAAGAGACAAAACCATAGAATTGTAGAGTAATTTAGGTTGTAAGGCTAAAAAAAACCTCAGTAGGTCATCTTCTGCAACCCCCTGTGCAAAGCAGGACCAGTTTAGATTAAATGGCACAGGGCTCCATGAATTAATTTCCGTCAGTGGAAATACTTGACTTTAGAAATTCCAGTAGTGGAAAATCCACTGTCATTCTTATTAGACTCTTTCTATAACCTTTTGCCACCAGTGTTTGTTTAAAAAGGCTCATTATTAGCCTGTATTTGACTAGCTTTAGTATCCTTTCTCTTTAATTCTCATTTCTTATTTAGATATTGGCTGGTAGTTGCTGTCATCACATAACTTTTTGTATAAAACCAACCAGATTGAGCTCCATGAATCTGTCACTGTCTTATGTTTTCCATGTTTTGTAACCCTGCTCTGAGCTTTCTCCAATTTATCAATGCACAGATAACAACAACTGTCCAGTGTTGGCCAAGACAGCTGAACAGAATATTCCTAGTCGTAGTGCCAAATACAGAGCTAATGTATGTCTTTGCTATCTACAGTCCAGATTCCCCTTTTTATTTATCCAAGAATTATAATGGCAATTTTGGAAATGGCAGCGTAATGGTAGCTCATATCCAAGTTAGCTGTCTGTCATATATTTCATTCTTTTTACCCAATTTACTCTTTCCCAGGAAAGCTATCCACATCTGGCAAGAGTATTTCTAGGTATAAGGCTGCCCATCTAGACATATTGATCCTGTCATTGTATGAATATTTTTGTTACTTTCTTATCAAATGATTCAACTACCCTAAACAGCCCTCTTCCCTAATTGCATTATTTGCACATTCTCTGTGTCATCTGTAAAACTGGTCAGCACAGATTTGATGTTTCCTTCCAGAACATTTATGAGATGTGGTAATTATCTGAGAACTATGAAGAGGGCTTTCAGGGTCTCACTAACAGCAGATCATTGATGATTCTGTATTTGTGTTTATCTTTTAAGAATTGATCTCTTTGCTATTATATTATGTAATACATCCAATATTGATGTTTTGTTTTTTCTCCTTCCTTAATTAATCTGCCAGAAGGTAAAAAATGGAATGTTTTACAACGGTTGAACTGTATTCTATTAATATTAACTCGGTGGCCAGATGTTAATGTCAGAGTTGAGGCCACATATGTGAAATGTCCCTCTACATACTGCCAGTATGTGCAGTGGAACTTTCATTTGAAAACCTCTGTGAGTAAGTTATGTCCCTGGGAGTTTTTCAGTTGCTCAGGCTTAGAGCCTTTATGACATGTTAAATTATTTTTCAGTTATGAATTTCCAGATGGACTGCTCTCTTGCACAAATTTTAAAAGCTGCCCACAGTTGAATTGCACTGCAGCATTTCATGGCTTATAAAGAAGAGAAGATTAATTTCTCTTTTTTTGTTTGTTAGCTTGATGTTTTCCTTAAAAGTTTATCTTAAATGAAGGAAGGGAAATATTTACAACTGCAATGGAACAATGGCCTGGAACTAAGGAAGGGAAAGTTTAGGTTAGGCTCTAGTAAGGAGTTCTTAATTCAACTAGCTTTGGACTCTGCAAGAAGTTTTTTGAGACAGCATCAGGGACGATTTCCATAAAATTCAGGTGAAGAGGCACTGTGAAGAACCACCTGTTGTGGTGCTGCCATGCAAAACCACACAACCTCCCTATAATAGTACACAATCTGGTAAAAGTTGAATAGTGAGCAATCATCACCATTTTATGTAACTCTTCTTTCTCTAGCATTTTATTAGTGATACAAAGGGGTATCTAAAAGTTAAAAGCATTTTAGAACCCTACATACATGAGAGGAGATTTCCACCACAATACAGATACTGTTAAGAATGACAGCTCAGTGGAAAATCCAAATCTAGTTTTATAGTTAAACAGAAGCATTTGGGGGCTGAATTCTTGAAAGTCTGACCCATACAGAACAACCCCTTGAGAATGTCCAAAGGATAAGATGGCTTTTTGAATTGCTAGCATACCAAAAATTAAAAGAAGAGGGGAAATCACCGGCTGGGTGGATGGAGGGAGAGCAGTGGATGTCATCTACCTTGACTTCAGCAAGGCTTTCGATACTGTCTCCCATGACATCCTGATAGAAAAGCTGAGAGATCATGGGATAGATGAGTGGACAGTGAGGTGGGTTGAGAACTGGCTGTCGGACCGGGCTCAGAGGGTCATGATCAGTGGAACAAAATCTGAATGGAGGCCTGTGGCTAGCGGTGTTCCCCAGGGCTCGGTGTTGGGTCCAGTCCTGTTTAATATCTTCATCAACGACCTTGATGAGGGAATAGCATCCACCCTCAGCAAGTGCTGATGATACAAAGCTGGGAGGGGTGGCTGACATGCAGGAACACTGTGCTGCCATCCAGCGAGACCTGGACAGGCTGGAAAGCTGGGCAGGGAGAAACCAGATGAGGTTTAATAAAAGCAAGTGTAAAGTCTTGCACCTGGGGAGGAATAACCGTCAGTATCAGTACAGGCTGGGGGATGACCTGCTGGAGAAGAGCTCTGTGGAGAAGGACCTGGGGGTCCTGGTGGATGACAGGTTGGCTATGAGCCAGCAGTGTGCCCTGGTGGCTAGGAGGGCCAATGGGATCCTGGGATGCATCAGGAAGAGTGTGGCCAGCAGGTCTAAGGAAGTGATCCTCCCCCTCTACTCTGCCCTGGTCAGGCCCCACCTGGAGTATTGTGTCCAGTTCTGGGCTCCCTGGTATAAAAAGGACAGGGACCTCCTGGAGAGAGTCCAGAGAAGGGCTACGAAGATGATTAAGGGCCTGGAACATCTCCCCTATGAGGAAAGGCTGAGTGAGCTGGGGCTGTTCAGCCTGGAGAAAAGAAGACTGAGGGGGGACCTAATTAATGTTTATAAATATCTTCAGTATGGGATGGAGGGGGAATTGGCCAACCCCTTTTCAGTGGTCTGTGGAGACAGGACAAGGGGCAATGGCTGCAAATTGGAGCACAGGAAGTTCCACACCAACATGCAGAACTTTTACACAGTGAGGGTGACAGAGCCCTGGGACAGGCTGCCCAGGGAGGTGGTGGAGTCTCCTTCTCTGGAGATATTCAAGACTCGTCTGGACACCTATCTGTGCAATATGAGCTGGGGAGCTGCTTTGGCAGGGGGGTTGGGACCTGATGATCTCTCGAGGTCCCTTCCAACCCCTATGATTCTACGATTCTGTGATTCTGTGAAATGAAGGTAAGACAGTCTGTAATTTCTTGAAAGAGACAAGAAGCAGTACCAGAGAAGCTGGGAGTTCCTTACGTTACTCTTAGCAATTCTCTCTTAAACATGAATTATGTAAGAAAGGCAATATTTCATTCACCTTGGTACGAAACTCCCTTATGCCATTAAAAAAAAAAAAAAGAAAAATATGGTGTTTATTAATCAAACTAACCAATTTTCCTATTTAAACCAAAATTTAAGCATGTTCTGTGGCATGAAACTCAACATTCCTAGTTATACCAAATAAAATAAGCCAGTCAGCTGGATAGCACTTATTCTGAAGCAAGTCCATTTTATGTAGTGAAAATGCCTCAGATTTACTCTAGCAGAAAAGTGTTCTGTCTGGTCTGCTTAATGATATCTGGGGTTATCAGTTTCCATATTATGAGCGTTTATTTTTTCTTTCTTGCTACATTCCTATTTAACAATCACGATTCCCAGACAAACATCTGTTTGAACTGAAAGGGGCAAAAATAAGGGTCAGATAACTTTTAGTTATTAGTTGCTTTCCTGATTTTACAGGAGTTACAGTAATGATATTTGGCCTGCTCTGTGCAGGATCCACTATTAGCAGCTCCAAAAGTACTAATTCCCTGATGTTGCACTCCCTTCTGTGACTGTGATATATTTGCAGGATTGAAGAAAGAGTAAAACTAGTCCCCCTAGTGTACTGTTGTTGTAAAATATTTAGGTCTCTAATCTGCTGAAGTTTGTCTATAGGTTAATTGGTAAGTCTTCTCTATCTTCAATCTGTTTTTACTATGCTGAGTATAATCTTGGTGAAGGACATTTTTCTTGGTTGTTTTTCTTAGGACTATAGGCTTCTGGACTAAAAATAAATCCACCTGATAATACAAAATTCTTACAGAATGCTTGATAAGAACTGGGTAATATTTTGCTCCTGCATATCAGAACTTGTAAGAACTATCTTGGTATTTAAGTTACTAACACCTGTATTTTAATATAACATTTAATTTTCAAGCTCTGTATATCCATTATCTTTCATTACATATTTCTGTGTAACATTTCCATTGCCTTGGAAAACTCACTTTAGTTAGAAAATTATCAGATCAGCTAGTCAACTATTACTGGAAAGAGTCATTAATCAACATTTTCTTCTGGGAGATGACTCTAAAAATATTTACAGTCAATATCGTTTTGGTATTTTTATAGTGTTTGAAATTTATTGCCTGAATTATATTTATAACAAATTATTATGCTGTACTTAGAACATCAAAGAGAATGGAGTTTTATGCAACTGCATTGAGGGCAGTGCTGCATTGAAGCACTTTCCTGTGATACAAGAAAAGAGCATCTGTAAGGAAAAACCACAGAGAAAGATGAGGACCTGCTTCTGGAGTAATTACTACACTATCAGAATACACACTTTGGGAAAATTTGCAAGGAACTTCATGCAATCACAATGAAGAAGAACCTCTGCTCATTTCCACATACTGAGTTACCAGCAATGTAAATCCTCATTTGAATTCAGATCAAGTGATGGAATTCAAGAAACAGCAGTTTAATACGTAGACTATGGCAGAGCATAGTCTTTCCTAGAAAGGGGATCTGCAGGGACAACATTAAAAGCAGGTAGTTTGCAGCCCTTCACTGGTTATCTGTTAAATTTCTCTCAGAATTTTCATAGCAGTATTGCTTTATTCAAGCGTATTTTTAAAATATCTAAGTAAACTGGTGTCTTGCAGGATGATCTCCATGCATTTTGAGCATTGGCAGGTGCAAAGCTCTGTATATGTATTATTTGATATTGTGGCATATAAAAGATTATTTTTCTCTGGGACACAGTTATAAAAAGATACAAAATAAACAGATGGAAACAGCCTAATGCTATTTATGTTTGTTTTCTCAAGATTTGTTTGTGGAAGTTAAAGGGCAATTTATTCCCACATTTCCCAGTAATTTATTTGTAGAAATACCGTGTCCTCCCTGAAAGATGAGGTTTGTGTTTAGATCTTTCAGCAACTCTGCCTGCCTGCCTGTCTCTGTTAGATTAGAAACAAGAATTCCACTCACCTCAGATGGCTGTTAGAAGGATATTTTGCCTTAAAACTCTTTCAAATATTCTTCAGGTGTGTATCATTTCTGCAAGCAACATGTTTCCCTAGGCCATCTGAAACTCCTTTCTATGTGTCTTTGCACATAGAAAAGAGCACATGAAGGTTTTAGCCTAGCCACTTTCAGGATGGAAGCTGCCTGTTAATTCTCCCCTGTAAGTTCACCCTAGTTAGCTCAATATACTCTATGTGTATACAGACTCTGAACTCTTATCTTGGATGTGTTTCAGATGAACTCCCATGGAACCCTAAGTATTCTTTCTGGCAGAAGATTTTACAATGAAGAATCAAATTCATCATACTAGGGGAGGACGTTTTTGAAAATTAAGGGTACATTTCAACAAACAAGGCTGTCAACCTTCCCCTCAAGCTTGAGTCTTACTTTTTCAGCCTAGCAATAGGGATTGTTTGATTTAGAAGAAACTCTGCATGCCAACTCCTTGGAGATGAATAACTGAAATTTCCTTGCTTGGTACATTACCTAACGAAACCTTGCTTCAAATTGTGCTACACTGTCTGCTCTGATACTGTGCCAGATCTTTGGCTGTTATAAATCACTCTTATCAAATTCATCAATTTTTGTCATCTGCGGCTCTGACTTTGTTGACTTCTGCTCTCCTGCTATTTAAGGTTAAGAAAATATCTCTTCAAGTTGTACAGCCCAAATTTGTGTCATCTGAAAGCAAAGCTGATAAACATCCCCTGTTAGAGCATCAAGCCAATGGCTGGAAAAGAAAGAAGAACATACATTTTGAATGATTAAATGCAACCTAGGATACCTGACTTACAGGCTCTTCTCTTAACCAGGTTTCATGAGTATGTGGATAGCACCTTGTTTTTGCTTTTTAGAGACAAGCAGGGCAAAAATAAACAAACATTCATACTGAGCATATGTACATGAGTTACAGATCATATCAGGAGAGCAGGCATTCTCTCTCCTTCTCAGCTGGTGTTTGTGGCTAAACTGAAATGAATGCATTGCAGAAGTGTAATACAAAGAGTAACTGTGTGAAAAAAAAAAGAGAAGCATGTGTGACAGATTGCACATAACCCTGTAAAATAGACAAAGATTGAATTTGGTTCTAATCACCTCCCTGTGAATCTGCTGAACCTGCTGGGGTTGCCTGGGGATAATTGAAATACAACCTGATCCATTCGGTTTGCTACAGCCTCTGGCAGTCTAAGTGTAATTTCAACCAAACCAGAACAGCAGCAATTTATCCTTATCCGGCACAGATGCAAGAGATGACTCAAGGAGAAATGAACCAGTAACATGTTTTGGAGCAAGAGAATATCTTTGGCTGAGTGAATTCCAAAACAAAAAGGAATGTAATTTGCTCCCCATTTTGTAGCAGCTGAGGGAAGTCCTGAGTGAAAACCGTAGCTGTAAAAGGGCCATCCTGCTACATTATGCAATTCCTTTCTTTGCTATGCCAATCGCTGATATGGCTCTTAAAATGCAAATTTGAGTTCCAGTTTCTTGAGATCCTTTTACTCTTTGGAGGAAGCCAAAGAGCAGACTTGACTCCT
Organism: Porphyrio hochstetteri; assembly: GCA_020800305.1. NCBI lineage: Eukaryota > Metazoa > Chordata > Aves > Gruiformes > Rallidae > Porphyrio > Porphyrio hochstetteri. The sequence continues at coordinate 79,448,913 of CM036938.1, read as the reverse complement.
ATTCATCAGTCATGCAATTCTTTTGGCTGGGAAATTCCTCTATTCTGAAGGAGCAACTTGTACAAAGACTGGAGATGCTAATTCGTTGTACAGCCTGGGTCACTGTTCTTTGTGGTACCCCAAACAGAAACATGAAAGGCTAAGAGGAAGAAGAATAAAGGGCCTAGGATGGGGCCTGAGGAATTCTTCCTAGCTAGATCTCCCAGGTCCCACACTGCAGCTTCTAGTTAGCAAATGCTTTTCACATACTGATGAAAGCATGTTAGAAATTACGCAATCTGGGTCGATGCTGTCTTTAGACCCACACAGTTCCTGTGGATGTACCAAGAAAACTGCCAAACTATTGCCAGATCATCTATTCTATGCTGCATTTACCTGGTTGGCAGATAAGTGCAGGATAAAAAGCTTGTTATTGCTTATCAAAAAAGTGGGAGCAGTGCTACTGCAGCCACAAAGATCAGGGGATAGGAACAAGGCAAGATTTGAAAAACGCCATGCTGACCTCTAAGAACGGAACTGACTGCCTGATAGCAACTCAGTGCACAAGTTGATCTGTTGTTTCAAGTGATGCAAAGTGCTGTCAGTTGGGGTTCAGAAATATTTATTTCTATTTGCTAGGGTAGACAGAATAATTCCCTCAGTTCTCAGTTTGGAAGTAATTACTAAGTCTTTGGAAGAAAAACATGAAATACGATGTATTAATTTTTTACCTCAATCCCATGGAAATAAATCAATTCCAAAATGTCAGTGTTGGATCACCTTCCACATTTTTTATTCATAAATAGAATAATTCCAAAATAGGGATTTCTTGAAAGATGGGGAGTTTTATTTGGGGAAAAATAATTGAAAATCAGTGGAAAAATCCAAGTTTCACCACAACTTGAAATACATTTTATGAAGACTGTAGAATTATGCTTATGGCATTTTTTGGGATTTTTCTACCACTTGGTGCTTTTTCAGATCTTTTTCTGATTAGCCAGAAATACTATGATACTTGACCAGAAATCAAAGTAGAAAGGCAGAATGTGACGTCGCGCCCAATTTTGTCATCGATTCATGAAATCATTAACATTGGAAAGGACCCCAAGATCACCTAGTCCACCTGTCCCCTACCACCCATATCACTCACTAAACCATGTCCCTAAGTGTCACATCCAACCTCTCCACTCACCCCAAGAGACAGTGACTCCTGGGCAACATGTTCCAATGCCCAGCCACTCTTTCTGTGAAGAAGTTTCTCCTCATTTCTAGCCTGAACCTCCCCTAGTGCAACTTGCAGCCATTCCCTCTCATCCTGTTGCTACTTATCTGTGAGAAGAGGCTGACCCCAGCTCACCGCAGCCTCCTTTCAGGAACTTTATTGAGACCAAAAAGGTCTCCCTTGAACCTCCTACAGGATAAACAGCCCCAATTTTTTCAGCCACTCCTCGTAAGACTTGTGTTCCAGACTGTTTACCAGCTTTGTTGCCCCGATTCTTGTCACCACAGCCTGTAGTGAAATACTGCATATTGATTCCTGCAGAACTTAGCAATGGATTATTTCTTACAGAGAGACACTGGAAGATTTCTGGAAAATGGAAATCAATTTATTTGGTGCTTTATATTTGATTTCGGATATGGGAAAAGACAATTTCTTCTCCAGGTTTCCTATAGTATCCACTTATATTTGGGTCCATTTCTCTGACTTCTAGGTCATCTGTAAGATGTCTAAGTTACCAGCTCATTTGTTCTAGATTCTGTCTGTATTGAATGCATAGCTAGATGATTTTCAAGGGTGACTTGTTTAAAGGCAGCTGAGCTATTGTGCCTTGCTCTCCATTGACCATAAAACAGATCGAGGAAAAAGGTGTTTCAGTAGGCAACTCAGATGAGCCCTTGAATTTGAGTTAGAATGAATAGAATGAATCCAGGCCTAGCTGGTTTTGTTATACTACTGAACATATTCATCCCCACACATTTCTTTTCTGCATGAAGTTCCTGTTGGAAAATAAAATTAGTACTCATTTTGTGACTGAAAGACCTAAATTCCACTGTGTATTTTTTTACATCTAGCTTTTGAGGTTTTTTCAGGCAGCGACATTTAACGTGAGAGTTCACACTTTCAGTAGGATGCTCAAAATTTGTACACATCTATTTATAAACAAAATCTGTATGTTTAAACCATGTTTCCACATGCAATGATGCATGTTGACACTTAGATCTGTCCAAGGTACACATGTAAATTTGACTTCCTCATATTACTTGTACCTTCAAAAGTTTATTATGTGAAAGCTGTAAAAGAAATTTTGGAGTGGATTGTATTCACTTGTAGCCTTAGAAGCAAATTTGCCTTAATAAATGCCTAATTGATGTGACAAGTTTCAATAATTCTTCCTGTTTGGTCAAGGAAGATAAAGCATTTGTTAATGGGTGGACCATGAAAAGTAAATCATGCTTCTTCCATTCTGCTCCCTTGTGTCTCACAAATTTTCTGTCATTTGAGGTAAGAAACTTCCAAAAGTGCTATACTTCTAGAGGGGAAATTTATAAATTAAGCTTTTACAATTCAATTTTCATAAAAAGGGATCATGTCTGAGAGATGTCTGGGAACTTCAGTCAGTGGAGTTCTTGCACTTTACCATATTTCTTCCAACAAACAACCTCATGAGCTCTGTTCTGATAGCTTTAACTTAGGTCCCCACCTGTTCTCTCCCTACATATCCCCATAAGTCTAGCTTAATATTTCAATTTATTTTAAGTTAAAATTTGAAATTTTCTTCTTCTTAGGCTATGGCCTTTTGCACTAACCACTAACTGTCCAATGTCGTAGGGATCTAATCTTCAGCACTTAGTGCCATTGAACAGGAGAATGCCAAGCAGCTCTCTGAACAGAAATGGAATGTTCATTAGCTGAAACATGATTTCAAGCAAAAACTGTTTCTCCATAGAATCTTTCCAACCCTTAAGGGGAATGAGGCATGCCTGGTTTATTCATACTTTTCCACCAGCCTTTCCTTTCTAAGATAGTGAGCACCCAGCAAGTTAGACTTGGCTTTTGGTTTAAGCATATGTCTCAGCAGACCTGTGGAAGCTGACAGTTGTAGTTCAACCTAACAGTTCCCCTGCTTTCTTTCCCCACCATGCCCTCTCCATTCCTAGGAGGAAGACTCTGCTGTCAAATGAAAGATAGGAAGAGGTGCCCATGCTCAGGAGAAGATCTTTACCTGCCTTTTGGTTTGCACAGAAGAGTTTTCAAGGGCAGTCTGATCCTTACCTGGTCATTGAGCCTCCCATAACTTCCATATTTGAATTGAGGAGGAAGGCAGTCTTTCACCTCGGCTTAAGAGATGGGAAGTAAACTCCTTCCACCCTTCATTCTTCCTCCACGGGTGTATTCGAAATCTTTCACTTTTCGGGAGTCCTTTAATCTGAATTTACAGGTCTTTTCTTAGCTAAAAATAGGGGAATATCTGGACACAAAATCATTAAAATTCAGTAGTTATAGTATCATTCCCATTCTTAAGTATTAGTTGATGTCTAGCTATCAGGAGCCTTTCTCTCCCTCATCTGAGTTAGCCACACACCTGAGTAACTGACACATTCCACAATGTCAGGAAAGCACAACAACTTGATATCCATCATAGCTTCAGATTCCTGTTTATCATTACCCTACACTGAGTCCTTAACAAATAAAAAGGAAAACATCCTGTCTCGAAGAGATTTGCAACATTAAAACATCAGGAAGAACCCAAGAGCAGATGGCAGAGGATGTGGAGTACAAAGAAGGAAATCAGAATGTTAGTAGCTTCTCTTGCCATTAGATCTCACAGAAGCTCTTGTGAACCTGTTTGCATGGACACAGATTGGGGCACTACAGGGAGACCAGAAAAGAGAAGCAGACTAAAAAGGTAAGAGGTGAAGCAGGCAGCCATGTGCACTGAGCACTGCACTGAGCTCAGGTAGGTAAATCATACTCAAAGTGATTGCACAGCAGGACTTGTGAAAGCCTTTTTACAGTTCCATGCATTATTCAGCTGGGCTTTGAAATTAGTTGGAAGCTAAAGTACCTGCCATTGACTGGAACATTATTTTCTCATTACAAGTATACCAAATAGAAGATTTCTTTGTTACAGAGAGGCTCTGATGGAAAGAGAAAACAAATCAGAGTCAAGGGATGCAGTCCAGTCCAAAGGTTCCTATCCTTTTGCTCACCATCTGTGTAGGCAAAGATAGCAAAGGCTTCCTTACCATTGAATAATGCAAACTTGGGGACTTCCTTGACGTCACTGTGAAGGGTGGGTGGTCTATGTGAGAGAGCTGGTAGCATGCCAGCTATCAAGCATGTTAAAAGATCTTCAGTGTTAAAGGATAAAAGGTAATTCACAAAGAAACTGAGTAAGTCTTTAAGCAAACATGCATTGTCTGCAATTTAAAGAAAAATATTTTACAGAGATTTACTACTTTTCTAATAGACTCTCACACACCAAGCTTGTAGTCCACAGAGGTGTGCAGAAAATGTTTTAGAAACAAAACAATTGTGCAGGGGATAATAGCTAAAATTTCATATAGATTGGTATAAAAAGATCAGTTCCTGTTTCTGAGTTTCTTTGAGCTGTCCAAGCTGCTAAAATACAATGATGAAAATGCTGCAACAACTGCAACTATCTTCCTGTTTCAATTCCAGGCATAAATTCTTGTGAGGGAGACTGATATTTTCTAAATAATTTCCTGCCCCTTTTCAGAAACAATGCAAATATTGGGGAGTTCAATACCTGGGAAGTTCCTAAAGCCTGAAGTGACCATGGACAATAAGTCTAGAAAAATGAGCGGTTTTTCTAAGCCAGTTATCACCAGGATGAGATTGAATGCAAGAACAACAAATACTAACTGAGCTATCTCTGTTCAGGGGTGGTTGTGTCTTCATCTGCCATCTGATTCAGCATTTCTAGAAGTCAGGGGAAAGTTTTTTTACAACAGGGAGTTTAAAGAGATTCTTCCACTGGGTTCATCTGATGACAGCCTCTTTACTTTGGCGCTGCACATGAACAGTTTCTGGAAATATATTTATCCTTTCTTTTCCTTCAGTTAGTTTTAGATTTCACCGGATGGAAAGTGGACACAAGGTGAAAAAATAGATTTAATTCCCTGTGGTCTAGTCCTTTCCTTCACAAAAGGCACTTACTGATTAATGAAAAATTGCTTACAGGGATCCATAATCATTGGTGATAACTTGACCAAGGACTGACACTAGATCTACAATCTTTTTCCATAGAGAAAGGTCAAGAATATAGGCCAGGGTATTCTTACAGGTGGAAGTTGGCAGGTCTGTACTCTCTAGCTTGATCACGTGTTCAGAAGCACCAAGAGGTAGCAGCTGCTTTTCAAAGAACTTTGTGAAAGGGCTCAAAGGTTTTATTGGTGCAACTAGATTTGATAATATATAAGAATCAAAAATCAATTTTGGCACAGAAAATGCAGATAGCTATTTATAGCATTTACATGCTCATGTTCATACATATACATAGGTATATCCTAAAAGTAACAAAAGAGGCAAAATGGCTATAGGTAATTTTACTACATAATGATTATGACTATCTCATGTACATACCAAGGATGATTTCCGAAAACAGTGCAATTTTCTTTCAGCAGGTGGTATCAGTACTAATAACCTGTATGTATATGTAGTCTAAGCTTGACAGATTGTCCCTGGAAGCTTGTAAGCAGTGATATACTAGTAACCCTTTTTCACTGCTCACCTCAAACTGATCAGAACGTGGACTTCATGTCAATTATAGGGATCTCTTGCTGCTCTCACATTATGTGTCAGTCAGCTATTTGCAAAGCTGATCTGATCAGAGCAGATCAAAACAGACTTAAGCCATCCATGAGCACATTTCTGTGATTTGTGACTGGACGCAATCTGGCCCTGGTCTCCTCAAGGCCCAAATTTGAGTTGTATTAATCCTCTTCACCTTCATCCTAGTCTTCAATTTTTTTGTGCATATAAAGATATGATCTTGAGCAGCTAACATTACCTTCCCATACACTAAGTTTTCTTAAATTATAGCATCTGTGGCTAAAATCATGCAACGAAAAAAATCCAGCACAAGTGGATTTCAGAAGGAAGATGTGAAGATGGATGAAGAAACATAAAGGAGTCAAATAGTATTCCTTAAATAGCAACAAATCACTAACTCAGCTACCGGCATCTTTACAGGAATGTGACATAGTAGAATCCAAGTATCATTTAAAATAGTTTATGGTGTAGAGAAATATGTTTAAAAAACAGCTTAGAAACATACGGCTCAAAGATGTAGAATCATATGTAAATCCCTTGGCATTTTTTTATTCAGCCCAACCATATAGTGTCCTGTTTCACAACTAAAAGTCCTATTCTTTGTCTCTCAGTGACAATGAGTGTCACTGAAAAAGTCATAACTCACCATGCCCTAGAATTTGTCCTGTCCTCGATGTTTTTACTAGCCTCAATGGAAAACAAAACAGAGAAAAAGGGTTTTATGCTCTCTCAGAACACAAAATGACTTTCCAAGAACTGTTGTCAGACATAAATCTCTCCCGATCTCACCACTGTATTTATCATAACAATAAAAATATAAATAGCAATGAAAAAGTATTTTATATCTCTGTGGCGCCGTTTAGTTGTTGAGACCAAATGTTTTTGGTTAGATGATACATACACTAGCAGTAGCTTAAAAGGATGAAGGTCATGGGTTTGATATTGGCAGTGCAAAGGGATCATATGTTGGGTGTAAATAGTCTCTTACTCACACTTTGAACAACTGGACTAGCAGAACACTTATTTTCACCAGAAATTAACAGATGTTAGAGTGACTCACTCCAGATAGAAGAGCTGATGGTCCTAGAAAAAGTTAATAATCAAGGGAAAACAGATTTTATTGTGGTTTGTGCAGGAAAGAAACAAATCAAAACAAAAAAATCACCACCAAAACACTTCTCAAGACCTCAAGCAGTGTTTAGAAAGTCGAAGCTGCATTTAGTGTGGGAGCTATTAAATTATGCATGCACGTAGTAAAACAGAGAAGAAATCTTATGATATAGATGGCCAACAAGAGCAAAGAGGATGGGAGAAGAAAAACTATTATTTCTACTCCACAGATGGAGGATTAGTGGTATTAAGGATCTAGCCCAACAAACTAAACCCTAGATTCAGGCCTCATCTTTAGCCACTCAATAGTCTTGAATGAACAATACTGACACTGTTAAGTTCTGTTCCCTTGTCTCCACTAATATTCTAGGAGAGAAGGGAAGTTGTCATTGACATACCACAAGGAAACTGAGAAATTGTGGGGTTTTTTTTCCACATGAAAATCGATAGGTCTGTATCCTTGCATCTTTTGAGCTGCAGACTGAAGAATAACAGATAAACACTTAATTTGGTCACATAGCAGACCAGTGCAACTGGGGCATCCCGAGCACTAATGTCCTACGCTAACTATGAGCTTTTAGGACAGTGTGCTTGGCTGCTACATCAGAGCTGCTACTGGGCCTGGGCAGTGAAAAGTCCACAATGCTCAGATGGTTACAGAATGCGGTTCATCAGCTGATAAAAGAAAATACAACATTAAAAGAAGGCAAATAGTAAAACAAACATATGGACGGAAAATTAGTTTGGTGTAGAAAAGAGCAAGATTTACATATACAAAATGCCAGGTAAAATATTCCATTTCATATTGTAAATGCTAATTAGTTTGACAGAACCTAATCCTGTCAAAAATACCAACTTTGCATATGGAACAGAACACCATTCTGAACTACAGTACTCCCTGAAGTTTCAAGATTTTCTAGTAACGTCTCACTGTTTTCTGCCTATATACTTTACTGTCTCCATCAAATCACAAAGTTAAACTACTGTGCCTTGAACTAAACCTTATAATCACTGCAACATACAGGTTTCCTTCAGCATACGTGTAAAGATAAATGATGCTTTTCTGTTGAGTATAAATACTACAACAGTAAAAGGAACCAACAGAAATGAAGAAAACACGAATGGCAACTCAGTAGAATTGAATGAAAAAAAATCCCTCAAGAATGTAACACCAATGTAAGAAAGTATACAAGCAAGTTTGGGAACATAGAGCTGGCTGGAATGGGGCTCACTACAGTAAATAGAATGCTGTCTCCTGTCTCGTTCACAGAAAACAATCATTGTAAATAAAACCACTTGAATATATCATCCAGTTTTCTCTGTAGCTGAAAGAACTTACAGCACTCTGAAAATGAGCTAACTGGGAGAGAAACTAGTCATAGGAAAATGGAAATAAATGCATAGAGATACACTATGGACTCCCCCCTTTTTTTTTAAACCAGCTTGCACAGTAAAGATAACTTTAACAGAATTCTCAATATTTTAATATATATAAAGCACTTAATGATATTGAATACAATTTCATACACTTGTATTAATTCTTATTGATTGTATAGGCTTTGATAGTTTTATCAAAATTATGTATTGAAATTGATATTATTTTAAGGCACACTCAAGAGACATAAGTCCTGAAGGAGAATGGAAATTCACAGCCAAGTCACACAGACTGAATCCAATAGTAATTTGTTCACTCTGCTAGGTATGAAGCTTCCAGTTACTCACAAGTCTAGTATGTCACAGGTCAGCTCAAGTTTTATACTTGGAAATTACTGTGTTGTTTTTTTCTTTTAAAATATAATAATATTTATCACACAGAATCAAGAATTGCAAGTTCTTAAATTTGTTGCTTCAGATTTTTGGTAAGATCTTAAGATAAGTTCCTGAACAATTTGTGATTTCTTGGTGATATTTGACCCATGATTACTTTATCTACTTCTGTCAGAGAAAAAATGAAGGGAAAGGAAGGAGAAAAGATATAAATCAGGCTGATTACTTTTTAAGATGAAGTAACCAGTTAGTTTTTCTGTTATTATTTTCTTGTGCCTTTTTTAGCAAGGAAGATTGCCAAATCATGGGATGAATGCCACTGACTTCAGCAAAAGTTAATCCCGCATGTACCGTGGTAAGGCTGATCCGATAAATCACATATTCATGAAAGAATAGGAATGCATTTACAAAAACAGTGATTTCCAGCCCTTGCAAATCAAGCAGACAGGCCCTGAATGTAATTTTCCTTTCCCTGACAACTAGCTAGGCCTACTGAACAAGAACAGATCCTCTGTATTACATGCATGAACAAACCCAATGTAACTTACCATGCATGTGCCACAGAGTGCAGGCACACAGGTAAAACTTCTGAGGGGCCAGAAAGGAATAAGACTATTTCAAACAAGGCATGGGACACAGGCCAGAAGAGTTGCTCTAATGGGTTACATTCAGTATATGGGGTATTGCCTCAGCATACAGTGATAGAATACTTGGCATACTTGTAGAAATGTTTGTCACACTTTTACTGTTCCCCAGGCAACAGCTTATGATGACAGTTAGCTTGGATAGACCTCGGGCAAGATGGCTGTTCTGTGAGGTAAGACCATTATGAGTTAAGTTACAATAGATCAACTCTAACCATATATTAATCTGTTTGGATTTTCTCAGATTTATATAATTTGGATTATTCAGTAAACTTTAATAAAGCACCGCAATGTGATAAGAATAAATTTCTGTTTCGATGTATGTAAAGTCTTGGTCTCAGCCACTTAATGGTGAGGCAAACCTAGCATTTACAAGAAAAAGATCTGAGCTTTTCTCTGCCAGTTCTTCCTCAACAAAGGCTGGACTGAAACATCAGTGCCCCTAAAGTAAACAGGTGTTTTGCCATTTTTTCTATGGATTTGGCTTCTAACCTGGTTCCTTATTTGCAACCTTTAACAGTCTAACAAAAACGCTCATAATGAAGTGGGGAATGTAGCTGAAAAATTATGTTTAAATACACAATAGTGTGCTAAATTCTTAGAATTTTTACAAGATTTTTTAAAAATATACTGGTAAGGGTGCTTAGATAACTAGTCTGAGCTTAAGCTTGGGCAGCATTCCCTCACAAATACAACACCGAATGGCTAGTATTTCAAGGCTTTTATGTACCACACAGCAGTATTTTCAGAGGGGATACCGTGTCTATTTTTTAAATAGGTCAGTTTTCCCATTGAGATAATTAAATAAATAGGTTGTTCAATATGATGTGCAGCCACAGAAAAAATACTCATAGATGTTATATCAGAGGCCTAAACCAATCGGATATTGAATACAACGTACTTTGGCAGAATAACCCCTAATTTCCCAGTTTAGATCTATTTAAAGAATTAGCTCTATTTGACATGTCTGAAACCCTATGCATACTACATTAAAAACTTAACTGAGATACAGGTAAAAGCTATGAACTCACGAAACAATTGATAGTTGTTTATGTCCTGCTGTGGACCAAATCACAGAGCCATCACTCAGGTTTCCCAAGCCAACTGATAACATAACCTTCTCATGCCAGTTCTGAGGCTGAAGATACGTCAGCGTGGAATCACTGAGGTCATTTCTCTCCTTTGTTGTTCTCCTTTTTGGCCATCTCCTACATTCAAAATTGTTTTAGAGCTAACAGGATTTACTATCGTGTAAATAAAGGACATTATATTAGCTTGCATATCAGATATGCTTGTTTATTCTGTCCAAGGAAGAGCTAGTAATAGCATTTTCATGACATCAGAGGCGAAGCAAAGGAAGCCATTCCAACTAATTAATCTCAGTATTGTTTATAAAAAAATATAGGCAACTGATCTGTGTAATTGTTCTAAGGAGTCACAGTTTGCACAGTATGTTTAAACAACGTACAACTATTAAGGGCAACTTTGAGGATGGAGTTTTAATTTATCAGTGAGAGGTACTTTCCAGAGTTTATCAGAAGTGTAAGGCCCATAATGGTGGTGATACAGAAAATTTTCAGGCTTCTCAAGTCAAGCTGAGTTTGTGGGAGCAATGACAAACCTATTCTAACACTCAGTAATTTATGAACTGCATAGGAAAGAGTTAATGGCAGGCATTAATCTTAAGATGGTTAAGATACAAGATTTCCACTGATATTTTAAAGTTTTGTGCAAGAGACAGTAGAACTTATGTAATAATTCTGATATATTGTTTTGATTTTCTTCTACCTGACTCTGACCTGTATATTTGCGATTTCTGATCAGTGATTTGTCAAAGCTACAACATAATGAAAGTATAGAAACAATGAAAGCATAACTCTATGGCTAAAAGGGGAATTAAATGTGGGAATTAAATGAAATAACTTTGCTTCATGTGAAGAACCCTAGGTGTCTCTCTAAATGTCTTACAGTTTTTGTAATTAAAAATTAACTTTTATGGGGATTTGGGAGCAGATCGTTTAAGTTAAAAAGTAATTTAACCGTCTTTTAAGAAATTATATTTCTAAGCTTTATTTTGTTTACTTAACACATATTTTTATAATCCTTCATACTTTACATTAAACCTCACTAAGAACTTTAGAGGAAATCAGGCGTAGACAAAACTAATTAGTAACAGCTCATACCAACACAATCACAACCTTTTTCATCACCTGTATTTCCTCAATCACCCTATCTTTTCTCTAGCTTACCTTCTGTGAATATATATGAATCAGTGATTTTACTTGTGCGCTGGGGAGTTAGTATATAAGTCAAATCATGTTTAACTGGTAGTTGTGTTCATGATGCTACTGAACACAAGACTTCAACTCTGTATCAGCTGGGGAAACCTCAGGGCTATGGTGTGGAAAGGATGTCTGTTAGCTCTCTACTGCCATGCATGCTATTTGTTTTGCAGGCACGGTGATACACTGCAGTATTGCCTCTTTCCTACTTCATGACTGAAAATGAGATGTGCCTTTCACCTATGAAGTTCTCTCACCACTCTGCCCCATTGCCAATCCCTAAGCTTTCTCTAGGTGATCCATTTTCTCTTCTGTGACTGCAAATCATGAGCTGAACTCAGCTCTCCTTAGGGCCTCCAGCCTTCCCACAATGAACTTTGGCAGGAATGCTGCAGTCATTTGCAGCCCCCTCTAGCTTCATTCAGAGCTCTTCAAATCACTTTCCATCCCTCTTTACCCAACATCCCTGCAGCAGCTAACCCGACATACTCAGCCAGCTGAATTCCTTCACTGAGATACTTGTTGCTCTCCTGTGAGGAAAGAGGCAAAATGTCTGAGACAGCTGATCTCTTTCACCAGAAACCAGAATAGAACAGGCTTCTTCTTTTTTTTTCTTTTTTTTTTTAATTCCAAAGATACCTTTGAATTTTTTTTTTCATGATGTTTGGAGCACACCAAAAATAATTCAGAAAAACACACTTTGTAACACAGCAGCCAGCAGCATTTGAAATGACACTGCTCATGACTGCTGACCTCAACAGCCCAAGAGCAGCAGCTAGGCCTCCAACAAACACAAGAACAGATTAAAAATCACTGCTGATATGCTTTATCGATCTATTTTTAGGGCTTTTCAATTTCCTGCTGGTATATGAGCTTGTGGTGGATGACCTCCAAAGTGTCCACTGAGTTCTGTGGTTAAAATCTAACCTTGAACACCCCCACAGCACCAGAAAGGACTGCCTTCCTCCATGCTGCTCAGAGGAAGAAGGGCTGCCAGCCCAGCCTTGGTGTCCCACCCTCACCCGTAACTGCTTACAGCCTTCACCCTTTGGCTGCCCCCTTCTCTATTTTTCTGTGCTTAATTTCTGCTTGTTGTTTTCACGTGCTGTGAGGGGAAGGGGTGGCCATTTTATTGGCTTCCAAACCATAGGCAGTAAGGGGAGATGGCCGCCATTTCATGTATGAGACTATTCAAGTGTTGGAAGCTTTCCCTTAGGTCTCCACAAAAGTTCTTTAAAAATTGCTGGATCCACAGAGGAACAGTAAATGCTGCTAACACTGGTTGTGTTGTGACTTTTCACAGAATTTCTTCTGGCTGCCAGCTGAGCTAGGTAAGAGACCTGCTCACAGTGACCTGTGGCCAGCACGCAGCTGCTGGACCTGTCACTCAGCCAGTCTGTCCTTGCAAAACCTGCTGAGGGTTAGGAGCAGGGTTGACAGTGGAATTCCTGTGTTTATATGGGAGCTATTTAATCGAAATAAAGTTTTGCTGTCATACCTTCCTGTTTTCAGAAGTTATCCAGCCGTTAGCTTCCTAATCAAAAGAGATGTGGCAGCATGCCACACAAACTGGGCCTCCCTTCCAGCATGTAGCCCAAAGTATTTCTAAACCGCAGATTGTGCCTCAAAACACATCTTGGGTGAAAAGTTGACTTCTATGCTATGTGCATCAGAACATACATACATTTAAAAGAACTTTACACAGAAATAGCATGCACCAAGAGTGACAGATCCCTTTAGAGAACAACCCAACAAGGTGAGAAGCCAGCAAAAAAATCCCCAGGGGTCCAGGGTTTCATTTGCTGTTCCACAACTAGATACATATACGTGAGGGAAATATCTCCCAAATTTATGCAGTAGGATATTGATTTATTTAATGTCTAAATTTGCTTTACAGCATACTGTAAATTCAGAGGCCTCACATATTTAGTGTTATAAATGTGTTTTACTCAATGCAATAGAAATGAACTAAAGAGGTCCTCTGAGCCCTTTGGTTGGTGACATGAGTGATCCTTGTACTTTCATGCTTTGCCTAAGGGCAATAAGAAGCAAAATACTAAGTAGATTGAAAATCTGAATCCCAGGCATTACTTCCTGGGGATTAAAAGGAAATTCTTGTTCCTATAAATTTTTGTTTGGGATTATTAATAAATAATAATAGATTATAAATAACAAAAATTAATAATAATAATGACAAAGGGCCTCTGTCAGCTATCTAGATATATTTAATGAATTTCAACGATAGGAGTAGAATATTCCTGACTCAAAGCTGACTGGAGGCTTCTTAGTAGCAGAGACTATACTGCTTTTCTCAGTGGTCCTTTTGTTTTAATGAATCTGAGTCATATCATCACAACCTGTGTTATCCAGGATGTCTGAGTTGAGGTTCACAGCAATCCTTTCTGGCTTTAACATCTAAAAAACTACAATTCAGCTCAGTATTTGTTACAATTAAATGTCGTAGGGGAGTGGGGAGTGTATTTGGCTTAATCTCAGGGAACATTTCTAGATAGTATAGAGGTTTGATGTCTATGTGAGCTTCATCCCCATATATATGATACTGCAGTTCGGGTGAGGTCATAGGCACAGTGCAGAGACTGGCAAACACTTTAATCCCTCCTGCCTTGCACTCTGCATGAGTCTTGGATTCCCCTAGTGCACATCCCAAAGGTCAGCTCAGCATGACTGCTTGTAAGCAAATTTCATGGCACAGATTTCCACCTATGTCACATACTTACATGTCTTGATTCAAAGCCCTTTGTGAAATGATCTGGTTTGTACAGATCCAAACTGAAACTGAAAGAAATGTTCATATGAAAGTTTGCACCAAACCACTAATATTTATGTAATTAAAAGCAAGCATGTTCCTTTTCTCAAGTATCAGCATATTGGTCTTTAATTTCATCTCGTATCTGCATTAAAAATGTTTCCCTCCTAGCTAATGACAGATAGTACATGCTTTTTCTCTTTCTTTCCTAGTGCACCTATGGAGCCTTATGTTTGCCATGCTGGGGAGTTTTGTTTTAACCAAAGGTTAATTGGTTCTTTGGGTATTGTCTCACTTTCACTGTGTGGTAACAAATGTCCTTGACAGGGGTTGTAAGATTTTTCTTGCAAGAGAAATCAGTGATGTGGAACCAGTGTATGTGATAGTGTAAATCATTTTATCTCTGTATATGTTCTTGCCCATGAACACAGCATTATGGACATACTAAACTAACCAGGAAAGAGCAGTTGCTAGGAAAATTTAGACTGCTAAGAAATTTACCTCATTGACCAGTTCCTTAAGCAAAAAGTACATGCATTTACTGCTTCTCACATCTCCCCCCAGATTCTGTTAGATATCAACAACAAAATACTTTTCCAAAACTAGAAGTATATTTGCAAATTTAAAAATAGAGGTAAACAGAATCTTAATATGATTAACTAAATCTCTCCTCCTTTACACTGTAGATTTTGTAGGTATCATTGAAGTATAAAATGACTAAGAAATGTTTCTTTTTTCCATGCTAATGAGGAGTCTGTATCTGTTCTGTACACTCAAGTGAAATAAAACAGAAAAGCTGGCCTAGCCAACTGGAAAATCAATTATTTACATGGGGCAATATGCAAATATCTAGAATCAAATTCTTCACACCCAATTAGTGAGCTTATTTGCATTTATTTTTGAAAGGCTTTGAACCTGAGCTCTGGTTTGTATGGTACTTATACACAGAAATTAGACAGATGGCTTCATATTTAATGCTAAGAGAAATTTTTGCTTGATGTGTGGATGTCTGACAGTAATATTTGTGTTCGTGCCTGCATCCGACTCTTTGTTCATATTTACTCTTTCTGCACTACCTGATGTGGTTTTATTTGTAAATTTACTTGCCAGTTGATGTGACCTTTCCTGTCTGCATTGAAAAAGGTTCCAGTTTCTGCTGTTTTGCTGACTCATCTTTGATGACTAATGTTTACATGTATGTATCTGTACTTCACAGCAGTCCTCCAATGCTTTCCCATTCTCTGCTACCTTCCTGTTTGTTTAATTACATGCATCCCAATGACTCTTCTACTTTGCCATGCCTGTGGTGCTGTTTCCAGGATTGTGGAAGACCATGATAAAGAGGCTGGTGAGATATATCCTTGTTATTGCTGAGGAGTCAGAAAACCAGAATTTCTTGTTGACACAGTCACTCTCCCAAATTTTGAGGACATCTGTGTAGGAATCTGTGGGGGATGAATGAATCTTGAACCTTCTGAACAACAAAAGGGATGTGCTGTTTTGGTGCAGAGAATGGACAGCATGGCAGAACTGTACAGCAGTGAAACATGTAAGTAGGCATTTCCCACCCAGGAAGATTTTGGAGGACTTCACCTGTTTCAGCATTGTGGCATATCCCTTCAGTCTGCATTATCTTCTGAAGATTTTCTTTTAATAACTTAAAACCCAAAGTTTAATATCCAACATTGTAAGGACCACCTACAGACATGCAGGTGCAACTACTGACTTGCTCCCATCTATGGCATTCTCACCTTGCCTCAAAATAAAGGCCTGTAGCTGCTTCATTATTTGAGTGCTAAACAAGTACCATTGCACTCTATAAAGCCAAATGCTGTTCTCCCCTGCTCCAGACCATGACTTCACACAACCAGTGGCAGTTCTGTGGTTTGTTGCAGCAAGATTCATAATTTGATGCTGAGAAAACAATTTGTCATGTTGTGCAAACTGAGTAAGGAGAAGTTCACCCTCAGATCTGGGATGTTTTTTTAATACATTTTCTATGACTAATATAAACAAAGTGTCAATATATTCAAGATGAGGTGTGTTATTATCTGCTAACTATTGGCCTAATCATAGAATCATAGAATGGTCTGGGTTGGAAGGGACCCCAAGGATCACAAAGTTCCAACCCCCCTGCCACAGGCAGGGCCACCAACCTCCAGGCCTGGATCTACACAGGGTTGCCCAGGTCCCCATCCAACCTGGCCTTGAACATCTCCAGGGACAGGGCATCCACCACCTCTCTGGGCAGCCTGTTCAGCACCTCACCACTCTTTCTGTAAAAAACTTCCCCCTAATATCTAATCTAAACCTTCCTTCCTTTAGTTTTAATCCATTCCCCCTTGTTCTGCCATTATCTAATGAGAAGGGGTAAGAAAAAAGGACAGAAGAGAAGATAGGCCAGAAATCTACCAAATTTCCAGAATAAAGTAAAAACATGGTATGTTGTTCAGGAGGAAAGTTAAGTATCTATCTGATGGACTTGCTTTCACATTGGGCAGCACTGTTGTGATATGAGAGAGCATATAACTGCCTCACAATAGAGGCAGCTCTGGGAGTTGAAGAGATAAATGGTTTTGCACAAGTGCATGTAACTACTGATGGTTTCTCAGAGACCACAGTAGCCTCAGGCAATGCAACGATTCAGTAATATCCATGAGTCATGGGGAATACTGGTTGCTCAGAGGAGAGATCTATGCAGCACCTTCCTCTATGTATCTCTAGCAACCTTCATGGCAGACTGAGCTGCTAGTGATGGGACATGACCTTGAAAGTGAGGTTTTGATCACACTGCTCAACTCATCGTGAGAAAGTGGTAGAAATCCTGACCCACCCCAGATATTTTTTCCTTCAGTGTTTATAAAACTTACACATCAGATGATGGTAAGTGGATTTTATTTGTTCATAAGAACATATTTGTTAACAACTGATTTGATTCTTGTAAGGCAAAGTACTCCAAGCTGAGACTACAACAAATGGTTCATAAATACATTGGTCTTCAGGCAGATCAGCAAAATACACTGTATACAGTGGTCTCGCCTGTCAAAGATGTAGCGCTGAGGGACAAGGTTTAATAGTGGATGGCAGGTTGGGGTGATTGTTGGACTTGATGATCTAAAGGGTCTCTTCCAACCAAGACAATTCTATAATTCCATGAAAGCAATGTAGTTCAGATAGGTCATTCTGTGAAAAATAATTCTCTTTTCCATAAAAGTGTTAATTCCCATGCCTAAATGTTTGGGGTTTTTGTGTGTTCCATGTAGGAACACAAGTCCTCTCTGAATTGGTTGTCCTTGCCAGATGCCATCTGGGAAACCTCTTGTTCTTTGCCTCTGAGAAATGCTTTTCTTTGTTCTCATCAAATAGAATTAACAGAAACTAGGAAAGCAAGCAAACACTCACAAGGGAGGCAGTATTCAAAATCATCCATTTAAGCATTCTTTTCCTGCTTAGTCCCTTAAATGCATACTCCACTGCTAAACTGTAGCTTCTTGAGAAAAAATAATACATCTTACTATGCAAGACTCTTCCTTAAAGGCTTCAGGGGCAAGGGGAATGGCAGGTAAAGTGATTTTTTTTTTTTTTCTAAAACATTAATAACTATTTAAACAATGTGAGCATCCTCTCTGGTTTTTGGAGCAATGTCCCAGTTTTTTCTATGTATACATGAGTTTTTGACTGGTGTTGGAAAAGCTGACATACTGAATAATCAGGCCATCAAAAACAAGAAAGAAATGGCTCTTTACCCACATTTCTTTAGAACATTTCATCCTGGTATAGCAGGAAAAATATGCTGCATGAGTGCCATTACATTATATTGTAATATATAATGTTATAATATATATGATACGATACGATACGATACGATACGATACGATACGATATGATATGATATGATATGATATGATATTATATTATATTATATTATATTATATTATATTATATTATATTATATTATATTATATTATAATGAGTGTGGAGATCTCAGCCTCTTTGTATGATCGACTCCTATGGGCATGGCGGACAGAAGAGTTGCCTCCATGTTTGCTGACAGCAACTTGAAAACGCTTTGGTATACTAGGAGAGGAACCAATGGAAATGTGTAGTTTGACCACAAGTCCTGCAATTCTGGCTGATTCCAGCTAGCTCTGCTATATCATCACAACACACTGCAAGAGAGAGTCCAGAATACAGCTAGCTCACCATCTGGAAAAGGCACCAGAGGATTACTGCACAGAATGCTATGTGCTTACTTTTAAATAGGCCCCTGCTGTCTTTATGCCATTGTTATAGCAATTAAGTAGGAAACAGCTGGCCATGTGGACACAGTTATTGCAGAATATAATTTCTGCAATAGGGTAGCAAAAAAGGTCACTGAAAATGTCCATGTGAAATGAGCTCTCCATATGCACATGACTTTGTCAGCTTGCAACATCTATTTTGGAGGTGGAGATCAATTGGTTTTGCTGTTGTCCTTTGCCTTCCTAAGTTAAACCTCAGCAGCAATGTCAAGAAAAAAACCATGCACTGGTTACAGGGATAATAAAGGAAGATAATATATTAAACTTTCTGATGATTGGGTATTCAAAGGACATTACAGAGAACTGTTACTCAGCACAAAATAGTTCTTCATCTATGAGCTCCCCAAGACATAAAGATTAAAATTGGTCAGCTTGTCAAGTTGAGTAAATTATAAAAGAAAACTTTTTTCCTCCTTAGTTGACATTGTAGAGTAGTTTAGAGAACTTATTTCAACTCTGTGCTTTGAAGGAAAAGTCAAAGTACAGTGGGAAGGAGAAAACCCTGAACTGCTTAGAAGAGTGACTTAACCCCAAAGAATGCTTAAGCATGAGGAAACTGAAGCAGACAAATGTATACAGATGGCTTATTTTTTGTTTGGAATTGGATATCACTTATGCTACCAGAAGTAAAGATTAATAGATTTGGATCTTTTTCAAGGACTGTGTCTGTCTGTTTCCACTGTCATGTGTCCCTGAAGACATGAACTGGAAGTCAGACTGCCCATGAAAGGGAACTCTGTGAAGGGTTATGCTAAGACACTAGGGAGTCTGTGGCTGCTGTACTACTCACAGTGTCTAAACTCAGGGATATAGCTCTCAGAAAGGGGTGATTAGGCACCAAAATTAGAGGAACACAATGATCATTTTACTATTCTCAGCAACCTCAAGAATGTCCAAAAGGGGTGGCTTGACCAGTTTCCTGAGGACACACACTTTGCATAAGTCCTGCTTTTAGGTAGAATCAGCCTCTTTAATTTTTTTCTTCAATATTTTTAATAAAATAGAAAGGGTGCTTGCAAATATATAAATGTGTATCAGATTTGCATTACCTGAGGCAGTGAGTTTCTGGTTGCACACTAAGGCAATTGCTTTTGATCAGTACTGGGTAAATTTCTGCCTAAGGAGAAGGAGCTGGATTTTTAAAAATAGACTTAACTTTGGCTCTATGGTTGATTTAGATCAGTACCCCCACAAACAGACAGGCCTACCCAATTGCTATAGAAAGCATTTCAGATACTCATGAATGAATACACAACAAACTTGAGAAACAGCTATACGCTGAAGTCTGTGTAGCATAAGTGGTGACTGGATGATTTGTGTGTACTCCCACTAAATATTAAAGTAACGCATAAGTACTTAGATGCAGGTATTTATATGTGGAAATACTAATATAAAAAGGCATTTCCTTCGTCAACAGATGTACATATTTATGCTGTACAGGCAATGTGGGTACCACACTTCTAACATTAGGAGTGTACAATGCTTGCATTATTCCTCCAGCCTCAGTTTTATAGTCTAGTTTCTTAAGCCTGCCTAATAGCAGTTGGTTGATTTTAAGCACATTTCATAAAAGGATGGAAATCACATTCTTCTTCATTTCCTGAAAATCAATGGATTAATGCTGCCACCACTGAGATAAAGGTTGCAAGACAAAACCTGTTTGGATTTGAACACATTACAGCAGACATTAATTTCTGCATTAGCTGGCATTAGAGAGGGTGGGAAAGACAGAAGTACTGGGGGAAATGAATGAGAGGCTTTAAGGTGAATATGAGAGACCAAAGAGTGATTTTGTGAAAGGGTCAAGGAGTCAGGGTTATTAAAAGGGTAGTATAGCATACTGTATACTGCAAGTAGCATTTATTTATTAGTTCTTCTGTTTAAGAAAGATTTTTTAATTTTTTTTTTAAAGCTGAAAACAATATAGATATGTTTGTATTAACTTCTGTACTTTCTACTATCTGATAGTAAATGTTCTGTGTTGCATTTTATACAAAGCAACTAAAGCTTTTTTTTCAATTAAAACAATATACCAGCTCTTTATTGGCGCTGTGGGAATATATCCAGCAGACAGGAAATAATGTCTATGAGAAATGGTTAGCACTTCAGCTTAATTAAGGGTAGCACTGCCAGGGTCAACTCTCTGTTCCAAGGCCTGCTGTCCTGACTATCATTTTCCTTCTACTTATGCTGAAGTGAGAAGTATTTTAACACTGTAAAACTATGTAAGAAATAATCGCCTCCAAAATTCCTCCTGGAGTGGCTAGACAGATTTCTTATGACACAAGGTGCTGGCAAAAATCAAGATACATTGCTTCATGTCCATTTATTCTTGTGAAAGCTCTAAATATGGCTTAAAACCAAGTATTTTTATCTGAGTGAGGAAAGCATCCTTTACCAGTCAGACTTTGCATCTTTGTTTTCTCCTCTGGATCTCTTAAATATATTTTGCAGGAGGGGTTCTCATCATGGTGAGATAAAGCAGTATGAGGAAAAAGAAATTGCAGGAGATATTACAGGTCATATAGATATTCCAGCAATGCAAATCCAGTCAGCAGTATTCCAGTCCTACAGTATTCCAGTCCCCACATAACTGCACAGAGCTGTGCAAAAAAACACAAATGAGTTGGGGCAGTTGAAGCTGACCCTAATCTGCCCTGGGATAGTGTTGCAGTTGTGGTCATTGCCAGGTTCATACCGTGGTTGTTACAGTGTTGAAGTATCTCTTGCAGGAAAGTTATGAAAGGTACATGCAATTTAAAATCTTACTTTTGTTGTTCTTCATGTCAGGTGTGCAATGTACCGTGCAACATTCACCTAGACCTGCTCTAGCACAGGAAAAAGTCAGACACAATTTTTTTTAATTGGGTCATGGCCCGTTTTCACAGATTGACTATGTAACGGGTTCTAATTTGCATTTCAAAAGTACTCAAGGCACAGGAATATGACAGAACTGTTCTGGGAACCCATCATAGAAAATGCTATTTTTTTACAGACACACAGCTGCATGAATTCAAGGAGGAATCTGGCATTAATGTAGGCATTGTGGTGTGTCTTTATGTATAAATCCTTTGCTTCAGGATACAAAATAATCACTAGTATAGATCAGTGCAGAACACAAGGTAACTGCTATGAACAGAAAAGAAAGATCCCTTGGAAAAATCTGATTTTTTTTCCTTCCTATTGTTAATGCATACATTTCTCACTAGCAGTGATAAAAACCATAATGTCCTTCACCAGGAAGAATCAGTGTCCCTGGGGTTTTTTCCCAGATAGCTATATTAACCCTATGTCCACATCCAGCCTCCAGGATGAAACCTTACTTCAAGTCAGTTGAGTGACCTTACTGACTTTGCTTTAATTACTCTTATTGCCTTATACAAGGAATGACATGAAACTCCAGACAAATTAATGTTCCTTAACTAACTAATGTTTTGTCTTTGAAGATGAATGCCAGTGGTCAGACAGTATGGCTGGCATGTTCTCCTCACCTTTAAAAATGCTAAATATTGCCTCCTCTAAAAGTTTTCTTCCTGTACTCCCCTCCTCTCAATTTAAAGATTTCTTCAAATTAGCTGGCAGAGTGAATTTTCTTTCCATTTCAAGGAGGGAAAAAAATAAACAAGGGTCTTTCTGTCCACTTGTCAGAAAGCATTTGACAGAGGCAAGATCCAGCAACTCTCCAGGGCATCAGCCAAAAACTGAAGAAACAACTGAATTTTACAGGCCAGGTTACAGGTGTCCATGTCAGCACACAAATACTAAAAATTGCTTCAACTGGTGCTACTTAGCAGTTTCATGATCTCTACGCCTCCCAGAAACACTGATCCCTTTTAGCATGTACTCCATAGGCCAGGAAAACCCATGAGGCAAACTCCTCTGGCTGCAGCAGTACTATTTCTGTAACTAAAGGCTGGCAATCAGAATCTCTTGAATGTGCAAGTTCCTAGACGTGTCTTGATAAGTAAATATTTTTAAAAAGTGACTTTTAGTCCCAGTCAGCTCCATCAATTCCATGGAGGGAATGTGGATAAAAGTAGCATTCAGCACTGTGCAAAAATCAGTTACCAATATGTGTCATTTTTTCTTAATTAAAGAAATTAATTTTGTTAAAATGTACAAAATATTTTGCAGCATTAAAGTATGTATGTCAATTCAATTTTAACAGTCTCTGTTAGAAATATCACCTAAATCAAGTATTTCTCACTTAGACAAGGCTCTAATTTATCTGTAACTTACTTTGTCTAGATATTATTAGCTTCATTTAACTTATGTGCTCATAAGAGTAGTCCTTCAGGAAAAATCATTGTTGGACACTTTTCATCTCTTCTCTTACACCTCTGTATCAGGCCAGCTACAATGCAAACAGGGATTTTGTTTGTGAGTCAAACGAGGTGCTTCTCCTTTTTTCCTATTTTTTTTTGTGTGAGTTTTGGACGTTTTCATCAAAACATCAGAAAATACTTCTTGTAAACAAGAAGTGGTTAAGAATTTTGCCTGGAGACAGAGTTCCTACGTCTTTGGGAACGTTACTTGAAATGTTTGTTATCACTTCCTCTTTCCAACAGTTAAGTAAAGAGACCTTAAACTGCAGGTTCACAGTGATATTAGCAAAATGTTAAGATAATATTTTTAGATTTTTTTTTTCATCAATGATTTCAAAGGCGAAAAGCAGCATAGTTTAATTTTAATTGCTGGTCCCATTTCCACAGAATGGTGTGTTTTGATAAAATAGATGTAATCCCACCCTCTCTGAACACTCTTACATATCATACTTGTGAACAGGGTAAAAGAACCAGAACAGAATAGGAGGAAGTATTAGTTACATGAAAACACTATAAACTGGTATGCAAATACTTTATCAGAAATGTGCTTTTATACAATGCTGTTTGAATCATTTGGCAGCCAGTCCTCCAGAGGCTAATTTCATAGTTGCTCCTGGTCCTTCACAGTCCTGGGGCTGCAGGTGTGCTGGAGCTCTGTGAGGAAATGAAGGGATCAGCTGCATCAGTGGATTACCTCCACCTTCTCCTCTCCTGGGCAGGAACAGAAGCACCCTGCAGGATCTTGCAGGGCTTTAAGGTCTAGTTAGTTGCAGCAGCCCCACTCTGGGCCATTTCTTAGGCTGGGATTGTTAGAGTACAGCACAGCTTTGGTCATCCTCCTTCTGTCTTGATGTACACCTAACCCTGTGAGTGCAATTCCCATCTTCTACTGAAATGGTGCTCGAAATCATTTGCAATATTCCCTTGGCATTCACAGATGAGTCAAGTTTTGGAGTATCTTTATTAATATAAGGAAAAGGTTATACAAGATGGAAAGATTAAAAGAGTAAGAGAGGTAGACTGAAAGCCACTGCTGTGAAAAAAGATAAAAGATTCATGACAAGTAATCTGGGCAGCCAAGGAAGGTATAATCCTGGGTCAAATTGCAATGCAATTTATTGAGCTGCATTTTCATACTACTAGAAGTTCCTGAAAAAAATCTAGTCAAAAAAAGAAACTGATTCTTTTCCCCCTGAAAAAATGGGAACATTTTAGATGCTTAATGAAAAAATAGGATTAAATGATATTGCAATATACAGCCCAATTCATGCTTCTGCTTTATTAGTGATTGATTAAATGAGCTGCAAAGAAAGTAACAGAATCAAAATGAAATGAAATAAGGTACTTTTCCTAGGAAAAAGATAAATAAAAAATAAAATAAAATAACTCCAAAGTGTTCTGGATTATCTGAACTCTGCTGCTTAACACAAAATCAGATGTTCAATTTGATGACGATTTTGTTCACTTTAATCTTTTCAGCTGCACCTTTTTTTTGTCCAGCTGCAGACCTGATACAGGCATTTGACCTAGAGGGCAAACAGAACATTTACAAATAAATCACATAATCACAGGATCATAGAAAGGTTTGGGTTGGAAGGGACCTCAAAGCTTGTCTAGTCCCAAAGCCCTGAAATCCAAATCAAAACCCAGGAACAAATGTTGAAATATTTTCTGTCCTGTCTATTTGTCTGCATCTCAGAATAAACCCAGAGCTTCAGGAATTGCAACTTGAAATACAGAGAGAAAGCTGTCTGGTCCAGGGAGCTAACCTGACACCGTTTCCAAAGTTTCAAATCTATAAGAGTGACAAATAAATGCAAGTATTTGAAAATGCCTTTAAAAAATTCTTACAATTTAACTGCTCTCATAAGTGAATGAATCAGGATATAGAACAGGCCTGAAAAATTCCTTATGGGTTTACAAGTTGCAGCAAGTCTCTGGGGAGTTAGATTCTGAGCTATAAACCTGCCAAAGTACACAGATCTATTCAGTGTAGACAGCGTTTGGTAGCTGAAAACTTTCCACAACAAAGACACCTCTGATACTGAAAAAAAAGACCTCTCTGGTTTTCTGTCTCCCGTGTTAAATCACACTTAGCATAGGCTTAAATGTAAGATAATAATGATAATGTTAGGAAGGAGGAAAATTCCGGATAATAGTAGAAAACTAAAAATAAGTGTGGTTGTTCTCAATGTAACAAACTTAGGAGCGTTTCTTCCTTGTTTTCCTTGATTTGCAAACTCCTGTAGAAATGATTTAATGTTCATTAGTGTTTTAGATGTGTTTTGCAAAAATATTTATCCTTCCCTTTCCTTGTCCTTTTCCTCTGTTTATTTCAATGCCAAATGAAAAAATAATGACTACAACTTACACTACCATTCAAAAGTGTTTTTGTGAAATGGGCCTGGGACAGCACACTTCACTGCCCACTCTGTGTGTGGACTTGTATTACCTAGCATCAGGCCAAAAGAATTCAGTTTTTATTCCTTCCATTGGTAGACTTTCAGTTGTTTCTCTCTCCTGCTCACTCTGACAGCCTCCCTCAACTTAGGCAGCCATTTGCATGGAATCTCTGAACCTCAACTATCTTTCAGAACCATCCATCCCTCAGCTAAATGTAGCTGGACTTAGCTGGCTATTTTAAAACCTGCCACCGATTGAAAAATTACTGGAGTGCATAATCCCATGCCTTTAGTAAACCAGGCAAGTACAGGGGAAGGCATAATGAGGCCCTGAATTAAAGAAAACCTTTAAGTTTTACCTTGCTACGAAACTCTTACTTGAACCTTGGGGTGTTTTTCAGTGAAGGTAATATTACTTATTACATTTACCTTACCTTTAAGTAATTTCTTTGGGTTACATGCTTGGATACAGCGCTGTTTAAAGGAAAAAGGAAAAGGACAGTTTCCCTTGCAGGAAATATGGATTTTTAATTTCTTTTTTTTAAAGACTGACAGAAAAGAATTTTTTCAGTTCAGGGGGGTATAACTATCTTTCAGAGGCTTTAAAGAGTAAAATGAGCAGGACTCCACAGTCCTTCCTTTTTCACTGTTCAAATGAATAGTTTTCAGTCAACCTCAGGTATAAATCTTTTCACATGTGATCATAAAATTGGGGGTAAGAATGGCAAGAAATAGAAAATATATCAAGAATTTTCATTATCTGTAATGGGCATTGAAAAGTCTTTCACCCTTGAATGTATTTTCTTTTGATAGTATTGCATACAAGTGTTTGTGAGAAATCTTGTACTCATTAAGGGATTAAATTAGTAGTGGGACAGTGGAAATGATTCTACTAAATTTATTTTGGTAAGAGCTGCGTTTTCTTTTTCTGCATACAATAAACCCTAAAGAGGGTTGTGTAAAGAAGAATGGTCAAGGAAGATAAAAGAGCCCTTGCTTCCATTAACATTTTTTTCTCCTCAACTATTAATTTTCTCTCCAAACGTTGGAGGGAAATGTGTATATCTACAAGGAGGCTTGATTGTTACAGCACACGAAGCATTATGCCCTGACTCTTCAAGCATAATACATAGATACACAAACTGTTTCCACTGTGTAGTTAATGCAGGATCTTACTATTTCTAGCATATATATGATCTAGCAGAAGGCAACGTGTAGAGCATGAGAATGCACTGATATAATTTAGCTAGATTTATTAACTTGCAAGTAATGCACTATTTAGCTGGTATAACATTACCTCATTGATTTCTGAAATGTAGCCACAATAGGGAACAATTTGCTCTCTTAGTAGAACAAGATGGGTAGTTTACAAAACTTCCCAGCTTCCTCTGCCTCCTACCTGACTTCTTGGGAATTGTGACTTAATCCAGTTAGCTCTGCAAGCTAAGCAACATATGAAACACAGAGCAGTGTAGCAGTGTAAATGTTATATAAATATGTGGGCATTTAAAATTGCCAGAGTCTTGCCTCAGACTGCATTTTGAATGCAGGCGGTAGTCAAGCAATGACTTCAGATTTGTTCTATCTGTGGGGGCTGGTGGAGCTTCTGGAATTCCAGGAGATATTTGTGTCAATTCTCAACAGCAAAAAGGGAAAAGAATTAGGATCATTCTCAACTTTCTAATGAAAGGCACAGGTATTTTTCTATACTGGTATTTAACTTTGTTTAAAATAATTTGTCTGTTTTGTTTGGGTTTATCAAGGGGTTTTTTTTCAGTATTTCAAACAGCAAGTTTTCTTGCAGTTTTCAGTGTTTTACCCACATGCACTTGCAAAACTGCTAGTGAGAAGAAAACGGTTATCAAAAGAAGAGCATAATAATCAGGGTTTTAGTGCAGCACCTAAGGACTGTGGAGCTGAAGAGGATGGGGGGGGGAGTGGTGTGGTGGTTTACAGGGGGTTTTTATTGCTTCTGTTTTCCTAATGATTAGTGATTTCAGATGCATCATTTATACATGGGCCTGCCTGAGTCAATCCAAAATAGATCTGATTTTCTCAGAGTACGGTTTTGCCACTGGAAAAGTCAAATTATATCAAAGTATCTGAAATTGGGTACCATCTGAGCTGAGAGATTTTAAACCACCAGTCCTTTTTCAAATCCTCGACTGCTGCATCTGGAAGCATTTTAACCCAATCAGCCTGTCCTATGCTGATGCAATTAAGTTACAGTGTTTGCCCCACAGTCAGGTTCAAAATCTAGCCTAATTAACAATAGAAGGCAAAGGCTGCATCAGACGACTGATCCACCATGGAACATATCAACTTACGTAGAATTTCAGTCAAAGAACTTGCTCCCCAGGGAAATCTGAGCTGGCATTCAGCCAGAGCATTAAAGCACTGAGAGGCAGCACTGCTCATTGTCAATGCTGTGTGCCGTGTTGTCGTTAGTATTTGCACAGGACTTTCTTACCTTTGTGAAGCCATACATAAGATGTAGTTACTATCAGAATTCAAAGACCTTCTCCTGTGATGTAGCTCTCTTTGCTACCTAAACGCAGGACCGCAGGTCTAGAGATAACACAGTGACCTTCAAATTTTACAGGCCTGTAGGAATAGGCAGGATCGTGCTGGCATCATGGAATACATATGGGTGTGTCTTTGCCTCCTCCCTCTACAATGGTATTATCCTGTTAACATTAGTCTGCCAAGTTAGGTACATTATGTTCTAGCAGAACACAGCCTCCTAATAATAATGTTTGTTTGACATACAAGAAACTCTATTTTCAACAGGTGGTCTGTATGGGATTGGAGGCGGCAATATTGCAATTGGATTTCCATCCTTCTTCTAGTCTGGGACGTTAGGGACTGAGAAATCAGACAGAAGCCCATTATCTCTACCAAAACCAACCAAACAAAAATCTTTAAAATGTCCTAAGAAAAGTTGTGTTGTATTTTATGAAAAACATAATCATGACACTGTGTGGTATTTGCTAATGGCCAGGTGACATAAGCAATGTCCTCTGAAGTTGTTTGTCATTATTTGTATTTCTGCTGCGAGCCACAAATAAAATCAAAGCCCCACAGCACTAGAAAAAGGTACTTTCTCCCTCAGAAGCAGTACCTGCAACAGTAAGGGTAAAATGCTGCTAAGAGCAGACCATTTACAAAGGAGCAGAACACAGTACTCCTCAGCACAGCCTGGGAGACCCAAAGGAAAGGCCCCTGGGCAAGAGATTTGTTCCCTCAGACTGACAGCTTGCTGAGGCTTTTTCTCCAGATGTGGACGATCCAGGTGGACTGTTTAAAACAAGACAACAACATTTTTAAAAATAGCTTTAAAGAAGGAGAAAGCAAGCAGTTAGGAAAACTGGCAGGAGAGTGAAAGAAGGAGGTTAGGTATGGAGTAGAGGGACTAGAGAGAATGATGGAGGAAATAAAGGGAAAAAATGACAAAGTTGAAAACAAGTGATGAAAGGGGGAACTATAGAAAGGACTGACAATGTAAAAGGCTGAAATAAAACATGATCTCTTATGCAGACATTCATGATTAGGAAAGGTTATTTCTCCTTCATTTTTATTTCCTTGGCAAAGAAGGGGGAGCTGTAGGGAGGAGGAAATTAAGTGTTTGGTGCTGGTGCCGATGGAAACTTTTGTTTCAGCTGCAGCTCAGGCAGGGGAAGAATTTCCCCTGGTCAGATCCAGGTGAGGGCTTACAGAGCAGTGATATCTGTGTCAGATGCAGAGGCCCTTAACACGAATATTAATTTTTCAGGCCTTGACTAAGGAAATCAATGTTAATGAGGCTTTAACTTGCCATTGACATGTGACACACATCTATTAATATTCAGGGAATGATGGGATCACTTAACCACTCTTTCTTTGTTTCAGTCTCAGTTCCCATCCCAAACTGAACTGGAAAAATTTTTTATGCACTTTGGCTTGTCTCAGCTAAATTAACCCCCCCGCCCCTCTTTCTATACCTCCTTTCCTGTCTGCTTCTGAATCACTCTCTAGCAGTGTCCAGGCTGCTTTCAGCTCTGGCGTTAAATTGCAGCTTGTCACTAAAGGCCCTCTGGCACATACATAAAAGGCATTTGGAGGTGGAAATGACCACCAGTTAAATCACCTCATCCTCCCTCCAGTCAGTGCAGGATTGTTCCTGCAGCACACTCCCCAGGGTTTGGGGTTTTAATGCTTTGAGCAACAGAAATTCCACCTCCACCCCCTTTGGGAGGGGTGCCTGAGGGCTAATAGATCACACTCTTATGCAATTTTTCCTGATGCATAGCCTACATTTTCCTTTGTTTGATGTCTTTACTCCGTTATTCCTATTTATAACTGGTCCTGGGTGAATCCCAGGTGGTTCTGAGGTTCATTTCTGTTCAAGAAAGCATTCAAAAAGGCAGAGACAAGTCCGCATTCTTTGAACGTTTTGGTTCTTTTCTGACAGGCTCCGTTACTTCTTCCCTAAAACTGCCCAGGACCCAGTAGAAAGCCTCATTTCTTTCTATCCCAGGAGGGTAGGAGGTTGGATACTGGCCAGTCCTCTGCACTGGTAAATCTTCTCTGAGAACAGACACTAAAGCCCTGATCTCCTCAATCTGTAATACGCCTTTTCCTAGTCATTACCCAGTAGCCTAATTCCTCCAGTTTAATTTCCTGTACTCATCGGGTTGTTGCCATACTTTTTATTCTCCCTGACCTAATTTAGGGGGTTTATCGATCCCTTTTCATTGGACCTGTTCCTTTGATGCCTGAGCACAAAAGGTAGTTCTTGTGTATTTTTTTCTTAAGAAAGAAAGGTATTTCTTAAGCTGTTGATAACCCATGAAACACTGCAGTAATCAAATGGAGTGGGTTCCCTTCCCTTTATCTGAATAAGTCTTGCACAAAAAGATTCAGTCATGGGCTGTGAATTCTTCCTCTAGATCCTCCCTCCTGCACACGGAGACAATTACTTCAGAGGCGTCTCAGCATATTCCAGACTTAAAGGCTGCTCAAGCAATAGTCAATGTATTTGTTGCTGGCAATACTTTTCAGTAGGGGCATAGTATCCATGTCTGCAAGTTCTGTGACAGACAATGCTGTCAGGACTCTCACTATCTGAAATTCTTCATCATGAGAGCCGCTTTCTCCTTCTTCAAATGTCAGAGATATTAGTCCAGTCCTTGACTCAGGCATCTCATTTGGCCAGGACTCGTAAATTCACACACAGAGGGACCATTCCTACTACTGTCTTTTTCATAAATACTAGTGCTGTAACAAGCCCCAGATACTAAGTTTCTTCTATTCAGTTTGAAGAGGGATTTAAATCCACAAATCCACACTGCTGTCAGAATGGCCCCTGTGCTCCTATATTGTATGATCTGTCTTCTCACTCTTTCCCTTTGAAGGCTAAAAAACAGTAAAAATTTTGTTCTGTTGCAGCAAGAGAAATAAGAAGTGAGAAATGCCTGCAGTAGTCTGGTTGTCTAGGCATTTAGATCACAGGAAAATTATTTTCAAATGCCTTTCCTTGAGGCATTTTCATTTTCTAAACAACAGTAAATGAGTTCAGCAAGACACTGGTTCACAAATGCCATTCATGTTTAGATTATTCTCTCAGGAGGCAGAACAGCAGTTCTACCAATCCAAGATACCTTTTTTTTCCCCAGTCACGCCACTACTACTGTAGCACTGGCAAGAGGTAGGATGAAAAGGCACAAGCACCACTTCTCCACTATGTTTTGTATGGGAAGTGTGCTATTACTCTGCTAGATCCCAAAGGGGAAGATAGAGAAACAACTAGTTGTGAAGCTTCCTGGCTCATCAGTGGCACCGTAGTAGGTTGGTCTTTAGTGGTTCTTCACATAGCATGTACTAGGAATAGAGTAGGCTGGGGGAATTGTCTGCTTTGGTGCTGGAGAAATATAGGTGAGAGAACAGAGCTTCCTGCCCTGGAAAAACACAAACACATGCTTAAAACTTGTGCCACCAGTTAGTTTTTTAAAGTATATATATACATGTATCAAAAATTTGAACGCACGGGTTTATTGTGTAAACTGAATGGCATTGTCAAGAAGTAATATAACAGACACTGATAATAAACCACTACACTGGACAGAGTGAGTACTTATAGAAAGGGAAATACAATTTTTTTTTTCTGAGGCAGAGGACTTAAGACCACCAAACC
Organism: Porphyrio hochstetteri; assembly: GCA_020800305.1. Lineage (NCBI taxonomy): Eukaryota > Metazoa > Chordata > Aves > Gruiformes > Rallidae > Porphyrio > Porphyrio hochstetteri. Next base: position 79,417,367 of record CM036938.1, on the reverse strand, counting down.
AACTCTAAGATGACTCAGGAAAATTTACAAAGAGTAGCATATGTACACAGGGAGACCCTTTTTGGAATTACAGACTGTAAATTACGGTTATTCCTAAGAGGAAACAAAAGAGGTTCTGTCAGATGTACAATTACTTTTTATTGGCAGTGCTCTTTCAACTCAAGAAAACATTGGCTGAGGTTCAATACCAAGATTTGGCTCAAACACCACCATAATTCCTCAAGAAATAGTTTCCTAAGAAAGCCACAAAAATGTGTCCAGCTAGGTTACAGGATATCTAGAATGATATCCAAAAGTTGCTACCACTGAAGATCAATTGCTCTAAGTAATTTCACCAAGTGAAATTTTTACCTGAGTGGCTGATACTCTCCAGAAAAAAGATACCCAACACATTTGCATGAACTGTTTCATAAATACAAATGTATGTATACATGTACACAACTCATCACACGTATCTTGAGCCTTCATTTTGAAGAACAGCTATTAAAAAAGGGGAAAAAAAATCTAGTGACAGTGGAAGAAAGTCCTGACACTGTGAAGGTAATAACATGTTGGACATGCACTGATAGCCAGAGGGTCATATACTGAACATAAATGCAGCCAATAATCTCTATTCCCAAATAATCTATATTCCCAAACCAGAGTGAAAACTTTATTTTACTGAAGCTGATGAGATTTTTTCCATTGCTGTCAATGAAGGCAAGATGCCAGAAGTTTCTCCTCCTGCATTCCCTGACAATGTATTCCTATTAGATACCAGCTATAAAGCCATATATCGTTACTGATCTCAGCTCTAGCACACTTAGAATATTAGTAAACATTAGTAAACTTCAGTTTATCCTGATTGGAGATGAGCCCTGTAAAATGTACAGTTTTGGAAAGATCATGAAACACCTTTAATGATTACTGCAGTTATCAGGAACACAAAACATTACTCGTGCATTTTTTTCTACAATGCTTTATACAGAAATACTGGAAAATCACTAGGTACTTCCAGATAATTCCTGTTTGCAAAGGGATGAAGACACAAAGGGTATAACCATCAAGCAAAAGCAGAAGAAACAGCAATTTCTATCTGTACAACATACAGACGGGTTTTTTTTACATTTGTCTCTGAGGAGGCAAATGTAAAATCATCTCAATTGTAACATGGATTGGGAGTATCTTCTACAATTATGGAAAGTTAATCTCTTTGCATGTTTAATCAGCTGTACAAATTGGTACTGTTAATTTCCTTGTTGGCAGTACTGAGTTAATAAAATTTAGTGATATATTTACAGAAAGGTGCTGCAGGTAGGAAAGTAGTCCAAGCCACTCTAACTGAAAGGGCCTTTCCAAGCCTGTATTTTCACTCTCTTGGTTTTCTGGGGTTTTTTTAATCCTGGATTGCAGAAAGATTTTAGGTGTATAGTTTGCCCAGAAGATGTTTCCATCTCCTTACCAATTCTCCAGTGAATTCCTGGTACTTGTATTTTCAGTTTGAGTGTCATCAGGTACTTCTTTCTCACACTCATTTCCAAATCATTTTAATTATAAAGGCCCGACATACACTCAAGCACAAATCTTACATTTGGCAACACTGCTACAAAAGACATGCATACAGAAAGCAGATGGCTAGACAAAACAGGATAATTTGAAGACTGTATTTAAGGAAAGAAACAACTAAAATTCCCCAATTTGATAAGATTTCTGCTAAGAAATGAACTTGTAGCTTAGTAAAACGTGTACGTTTTGCCTCTCTGCAGGCTATAAAAATTGATGCTTTCTAGTTAAGGTTCCAATGTATTTAAATAACTTGGATCCTACTTAATTGCATTTCTGGAGGACTAAGAATAAATAGAAAAATATCCAAAGTTTGTTTATACTGATTAAAATACCACAGGAATGTTCTTCCCAAAGAAAGGTTATACTGATCCCTGATTTAATCAGTTGCTAATCATCATTACAATCAGGGATTTACACAGTGTCTCAGCTGTAGAACAATCCTCCTGTTATTACCTCTGTACCATTTGACAGATGTACTTGTTATGAGTGTGTAAACAGATGACAAAAGACACCACAGAAACAGGAGATAACATATTCCTATGTCTTTAATGGCAACATTTTGTTACAATTTAGGTTATGTGATATTCTTGCATTTTTAAAATGTGTGAAAGAAAATGCACAGAATAAAAGGTCAGAGGACACCCATGAATGTAGATATTTTAAATGACCAAGTTGTAAAAGAAATAAAATACATTACACAAATAAACAAAGGTTATATCCACAGTCATGAATACACGCTCTCCTCTACACAAAAACAACAATAAATAAAATCACATTATATGCAGATAGTTCTACTTACATCAGTACAATATACTGTGCAGCTTTCCATTTGTTTTCTCCTAGACTGGTACTAGGTTTCTCTGTTGTCCAGTATTTTTACATTAATAATGAACAGTATCACTGAAAAAAGGGGACAAATTTAATGTCCACAGTGTCTATCCTGAGTCCTCTCAGTTTTGTGATGATTTCTTTGATTTCTTTGCAGAAGAAAATTCTTCAGCAAATTCTACTGATTACCTTCATTCTGCCACTCTACCGAAGTATTACCAGCACTTTTAGACCTGCACAGTAAAGATGGCATTGCTACTAGGTTAAATAACCAACCTAGTAACTTGGTACATCCTGAACAGGTCCTATGCACCACTTAAAACCTCTTTAAATTTTAGGTAAGGGGCTTCTGTGAGGTTTAAAAGGTAAATTAGCTTTCTGCTGAGTCTAAGAAAGTAGGTATCAACCGCTTGATCCCATCCTCTGTTGAGTCAATAGTATCATCATGGAAGTATAACCGATCCCTGAGCATTTTCGCTCTTCTAACTCACGTGCACAGATATTTTCCCCATATTTTCAACAGATCTTTTCACCCCTTGCATCCTATACTGCATGAGTCATCACACCACCTGCCACAAAGCTACATCATGGAGATACCTAAATACGGGAGGAATCTTTTGTCATCTCACACGGCACCATGATAAAGGACCACTGATTATTAACTCATACTGGCTTTTCCATGGTGGCTCACTCCTCTGTCACACTGCATACGTAGTTCACAAAGAAAAAGAAGTCCAGATCATCACCAAGTACAAACCAACATAGCTGCACTCTTTATGTCTGCTGACAGTTCAGCCTAACAGAAACATCTGCTCATACTTTGGTGGGGTCAGTGAGGGAGGGTGTGTGTAGAATTGTGTGCTACCTGTGCATACCAGTTGAGATTACAAAAGAAACCATTAAAACAAGATTATTTTTAAACATACTCTTTTTTGGTACATTTTCTTTGTTTGCTCAAGTGTCCTCTAGAAACATTCACATGACAGAAATGCCAAGCAACAGTTCACACAGAGTGAATTTTAATCTTTCAAAGATTTAACACCTAATGAATCCACGTAAGATTTCAGAAGTACTATAGCTTAACACACAAACTTTAACAGTGTCAGGTTATTTAGAATATTTTGCCTTTGATGCAGAATATTAACTTAGTGGTTAGTGAGTAATTTTGAATGAACTCTAAGCCTCTCTTTTCAAAAGCTAGTTTTATATGCTGTAAATTTGGTTTATGTCAGATAGGAGTAATTTTTAAAAGTAAATTCTGGAGGAAGTAATAGCATAATAAAACAGTCTATGTAATGATACACTGGACATAATTAGACACTAGCCCAAGAAAGCCTCAAAGCCCTGGCAGCGTTATCTTCTTGATCAAAACCAGCAGTAACCTCATAAAAACACCAACAGTAACCTTTATCCTTTCTTTCTCAATGGGTGAGATAAATGGAGAGCTGCGTTTATGCCAGACTTAAGACCTCACTGGGGCAAACCACAGTGCTTAAGCTTCCTGTCATTCTCAAGAAGAGAAAAGACACTATCAAAGTATGCCACACAGCTTGCTGACCCCTGTAGACAGCCAGGTCTGAGGTCTCTCACAAATAGCTATTTGTTTTATTCTCAAGAATCGTTTTCCATCAGTCTCAGAGCTCAGACCTTAAAAGGTATCTGAGAATGGAAAAATCACAGGCCTCGAGCCATCTGAATTAATTTCTGCCCCTAAACAGGGACATGCACGGTGCAAACACCTCTATTCTTCCACTTGAAAGGTTTCACACACACACACACACACATCCTTCGGTGTTTTCAACAGCAAGAAGGGGAGGAAAGACACACACAACACATCTGAAGAAAAACATTTTCCAACATGTCCTTAAAAATACACTCCAAAAAGTAACTTCTGTGTTTATTTGTTTCAAAAAGGGCTAAACCTGTCTCCTACAGAACCCTGACTTTCCTGAAATTTGTCCCTCCATAGCTTACTGTTTTGAGACAAGTTACTGGGACATGTTGCTCACCAACAGAAATGGTAATATACCACTAGAAACTTGTATTTCTGTTCCCATATGACCTGTTTTGGGCAGGGTGGTCACTAGCTTTGATGTCATTTTATGGCAACAACATTTAGGGCAAATCAAAAAAAAAAGATTGGATGACATCACCTGACATCTTCTCACCGTGCATTTTCTGAGAGTCCAGTGGCATCCAGCAATCATTTTAACTTTAATGGGATGGCTTCTGTAACTACAATTTATGATGCTAGCCTTGAGTCATTTTAAAAGCAAAGGATGCCAGCTGCAAAGTTCAGATTAAATTTGAGAAAGATTTTGGTGGATCCAATTTTCCAAATTTGCCTGGTTAAAAGGCAACATCAGACAATTCTGGGTCTAGATCTCTGATAATAGTTGGTGTGACCATGAGCCATCACGAATTGTGATGCCAGCTGAGCAGCACAGTGGCAATGAACAGCTGAAATTACATAGAAGTAATTTTCCTCTCAGTGAAGGAGTATTTCTGACTAAATGATGGAAAATGGCGGTCCCTTTTCAAAGTACCTCTGAAGCTAGAGAAAAGAGCATGAAAAAAATGGGGAACTCAAGAGTGTTCACTCTACCCTGGGAGAAAATGAAGAAAAATAACCTCAGCTGCTTTATTTAAAGAAACAGAACAGCTACATGGCTACTCTAAAGCACAGAGGAGGGTAGTGAAGGATGTGGAACTGTCTTGAGCTCCGGAAAAGGTAGACTGAATTGCCAAAGAAATTTATGACCAGGACTATTAGCTTCCTGTCTTTGATGTCTATTCTTGGCTTTCCAGGAGCATTATGGCATTCATGAGGTGAAAATCATGCTGGAGCCAAGGTCAGCTAAGGCTGATGCAGCCTGTTCTACTGCAAAGCTGAGAAATTCACTCCGAACTGCTTCAAGATGCTGACTTTAAAGCCTGAAGACACTTCAGTAAGGGCCTGAGTTTACTTCCACTGAACCAATGTGAGGGTTTTTTTATAAGCTTAATGAGAGTGTAATTGTATCTCCTAGTCCAAAAATAAATCAGAGAACAACCTCTCAGTAAAATATGCTGTCAGATAGCAATCTGTTATTTTGTCCAGCACAAATGTTTTCAGAGCATTAGATACACCTTAGTAATTCTCCATTAGAAACCAACAAAATACTTTCAATAATGCAATAAAACATTTCTAAAAGCAAACTAAAAATACATCAACAACACAGATCTTCAGAAGTGAATGAATATAACTCTTTAATATTTTGGCCACAATCTTGCAAGGTGGGCAGCACTCTCCATTAAATGTTTTGGCGATGACTGAATGTTCTCAGAACTGGACTGGGTTTGGTTCACAGTGAAGCACAGCACAAATAGAACTGGTAATTACTGGTGATGGTGGAAGTCACAGGCAGTTGAGGACACAAAACATGTCCATTAACAAAACTTCCAGAACCACCAGTGGCCCAGGACAAAGCATCTAAGCATGTGAGTCTAAACTTGTGGGTCTCAGCATACAAAATCACAGGTACTATTCCAAATTCTGCTTCATCTTTGTCAACTCGCAGCTGAAGTCTGCACATTGAAGAAGCAGGATGTTAGGCAATCCCTAAGAAGGGGATTCTGAGGTGAATCAGCCTTTAATTAACAATGTTTGGTAATTCAGTAAAATGCTAAATTAGCAGAATTTGTCAAACTTTGACCATCAAAACATATGAAACCACTAGTTCTATTTCAATTTAAGAGGCACAATTGTAAGATTTAGCGATAGACATACGGCCTGTGGGGCCAACCCTTCTCCAGTTCAAGCACGTGGAAATACTGTTGGTTCAGCCATGGCGAGGATCATACCCTTTGGTCCCAAGTGAGCAAAGCACTTAGAAGCTGAAGTTGAGCTTATTTTAAGTGTGTTCTAAAGCGCTGAGCTGAGTCAAGGCCCTCCTTGTGCTGGTCTGCAGTACAGACGTATGTTTGTAATACGGGCAATTTGCTGAAGCCAAAAATGTAGGTTTTGAAAACTCTTTTGAGAATCAATTATTATTATTTTGATTAGACATTCCCTTACACAGTCTGAAGCCTAAATATTGTGGCATTGAGCTAATGCAGATGAACCAGAAAGGAAAAGTGCATTAGCTGGTAAAGAATCTCTCTGCTGAACAATCTAAACTCAAGGCAGTTTTTGATCTATGGTCCATAGAAGACCTGGGAACTCTTACCAAGAGGTCTGTGAAAGGCAGCTAAAACAAGAATTTCTATTCATGCTATACAGGAATCTACTTGCGTGAAATGTCTTAAGTAATCTCCACACTTCCATGAGAAAAACACACAGGTAGGTGTGTACCAGTTTAGAAAGATTAAAGCTCATTGACCAGAAATGTTTTAATGTGCAAGAAAGGTTCGCCTTTCTTAGGACGTGCTGGGATTTAAAAGTATGGCTTGGCCTCCATCAGCATCCCACCAAGTCATATCTCATCAAAATATTTACTGAGGTCATGATTCAAAACCCTACATGAAACCGGGGATCAGAATTATTAGCTGATCTTCACTATTCTTCTCTATATAAAATACATTTAGATATAATAAGATGACACAGTAAAAATGCTGTCTTAACAATTTATTGTCCCAGAACAGATCCCCCAGCTCAGATCTTCTAGTCTGACCTGACTCTGTACGGCACAGGAAAAAATGCAGATCTACACTACCATCTTGCTCCCTAAACGGTGGCTGGTTGAGTGCTACCTCACATTGCAAGACAAGTCACAACAAACATAAGTTCAAGAAGTTTATGCTTCAAATCATATCCTCTTTTCTCTACATATTTAAAAACTTTCTTTCCCTTTTTCTGTGGCAAAGGAGCCAAACGGATAAAAGAAATTAAAATTACTGAAACAATTTGCAATAAAAGGGGTAGATCAAAAATACCTTGGAAATTATTTTTAAAAACCCAAACTTTAAGGGTGCCCAGGGGCTAGACAAAGCCAACCGCCTGAAAAAAATTCCAAAAACTAATCAGGAAGTGTTTTCTTCACCCCAACTCCACAGCAGTATGAACACTGCTCTAGCCTACACTCTTCTCTGGTGCCCATGAGATAAGGAGGCTACTTCCGAAAACAGTCCATTGACCGCAGCGTTAGTTTGGCGAAGGCACCTTGGCAGATGTCATACAGGCCCAGACTGGGAAATAGGATGACAGAAATCTTCCACGTGAACAACAGCTGTTTCAGTGTGTCCTAAAGACATCAAACACACCTCCTCTACAGCCACTACCCATGCTGGAACTGCCCTAAGAGTCAAGAAGCCATGCCCTCTGTTTGCCTGCCACATTGGACATTATTTCACAAGGGCAGGAGATGAAACCCTCCATATGCTAAGAGGCAAGTATTTCCCCATCAAAAAATAAAAGGCAGCAGAAAGAGGGCTCTTCATTCACTTCCAGTCACCCCAAAAAGGTTTCTCGGAATCGATACCCTGGCTTCTCAGGGCCTACAAGTTTTCTAGAACACAGGCTTCAGCGACAGTTTTGAGATTAATGTTCAAGCCTGACTACGACTGCTGAGATCAGAAAGTTCCATTTATGAAATCAGAATTGAATAAAACAAAAGATTTCACATACTGGAACCATAGTCACATCTGGCCTTTCCCAGACAATATTTTCATAGGTCTTCTTCACCACATTTATAAATATGGGCTGTTTTCCATTTTGTCTAGTATAAAACAACCTGACAGTACCTAATTCATCACAGATTTGGTTTTGCTCTTGGTAAAGTCACTGGTAAAAGTCCCAGGGATGCTGATGGCAGCAGGATTAAAAGCAGTCCTAGCATACTGTTTCACCACCCCAATTCTTGAAGGTTCCTTGTGTGTTTAATTGTACGTACAAGAATTAGTCTCATCAACAGATGCAGAACTATTTAACATGTGAAAAGTTCATTATTTTCAGGGTCTGGGCCATCATCGCATAGACAATTCAACAACTGCATTTATATTGTTTAAATAACTGTTTGAATGTTACACATGCCTGGAGAAGAAACTGGGCAAAAAGTCTAAAGTCTGTTGCTATCCATAAAGTCACTTCTCCTGTAAATACTGGTTCTAAAATATATTTAGAGCCGATGACTCTCCCTGCATGTTACTCCTACCATAAAAAATATGTCTGCAAAACATCCTCTCCCTTACTTTTTAATCCTACCAAAGCAAAAAATAGATACTTTAATAGAAAAATACAAGATAAAAAATATCCTAAAAATAAAATGGTAGCATGGAATGTCATTTTTACACAAAAAAAGATCCCCTTTTGAATTGCCTCAGCTATACAAACACTTTCCTATTTACAATTTTGGATGCAGTCCTGTGCTCACTGAAATTAATGGGCTTTTGCCGTTGACTTCACTGGGAACAGGAACAAGCTCTATATAGACTATGTTTGCCTCTCCGAAAAGTCATGGCGATAGAGAGAAAAGAGCATTACAAAACACATATAAGACTGAGGAATTAGCCAGTCCTCTCCAGAGGTCCGATTGTCTTCTCTCCATTTCACACCAGTGAAACTCCTCATCCTTCACTGGAGTTTTTCCTAACTCCCAGCACCTAAGAGGGAGAATCAGTGCTTTTGATTGTAATACAACACAAGCAAGGAAAGAATGGTTTGTGTGTGTTTCCACCTGCCTGATTTTCCCAGCGGAGTTAATTACACCCACATGGAGTTACACCCAAGTGCCAGTTCCCGCCTAGAACTAAGCTCCGTACGCCAAATCTTGTATCCCCTGTAATCAATGGCAATGATTCAGTGATGCAGGATCATACCTCAAATTAATCCCTTTATTCCTTTTGACAGTAACCAGCAGCTATGCCTGGGAAACCACATTTGATACCCATGGGTGAGATGCAAATAAGGAAGGAGGTGGCAGGAACTTAAAAAAAAAAAAAAGGAACAGAATGAGGCACTCCCCATCAACTAAACCCAGATCTGCTGCCTTAAGAAATACTGTCTTTACATATTAAGTACATCCTAAAACATCAAACTGCATCATTTTCTTTTTTCATGAGATGAAAGGCCATGCGGCATAATATGATTAGTAAATCATTCCTGAGCTTCTGAAAGAAATTAAGACAAAATTACTGCTTAAAAGAGTGAGTTCTTCAAGAGCCTCTTCTTTTTACACTGATGTCTTTGGTTGTGTCCTTTTCCCCAACTCTTTTTTTCCCCTAGAAGAATGGGATTCTTTTTCTTCTTTATGCAGCAGAAAAATGAGATCTAATGGAGTCTTCACGTAACTGCCGATGTTTCCCCATGTTACAGTCCTCCTGTCGAGTTCGTCTCTCAATAGTTATTCTGTATTTCTTTCTGCATGAAAGGAGAGAAACAGAGTGAGAAATCCTTCTCCAGCTATAGGGTAACAGGACTTCCCTTATAAAGAATGCCTGTAGGGGACAGCTGGGTGCCAGTTGAAAAATGAAATGTGGCAGAATGTGAAACCCTGGTCAAAGATTAAAGTAGTTTGCCTCGAAACATTTTACCCAGGCTCAAGAATGCCTGTTAATTTCTACAGAGCAGCCTCAAAGCACCAAGACACAGACATTTGCTCCTTTGAAAATTTCTGATCTAAGTGATTAGGAAGTTTTTGTGAAGTGTAATGTGAACTGTGTCACATCACTGCCTTATATTGATCAAAGCCAAATTTCTTTCCAGTATACAGAGTGCGGGGGGGGGGGGGCACTTTTTGCAGAGTTCAAACACCAGATCTGATTCCTTATTGAGCTGTATTTCTCACGGAAACTATATATTAACTAACTAATTCCCCCATCTCCCTCTGAGAAAGCTATGTTTCTAATGTCAGGGGAGGTAGTATGATGAATTAAGAAAAGGAATATAGATGATAGATAAGAAATGAAGTTGCTCATGCATCAGACACAGTCGTTCCTACATGCCTTCCTCTAAAGCCCTTTGAAGAATTCAGGCAAGCTATTTTATGTGTCAAACAAGCCCTCTGACTGTCTTTAGGTTTCCCACTAAGTACCCAAATCTTCACTGAAAAAATCCTAAGAATATTCAAATTTATATTTTTGCATTTATGCTTTCACTCATGTTTCAGGACCAATTTTTTTAGAAGGGTGTAAGTCCAGTCCCATGTGCATATGGTACTGCTTGTGCAGATGCACAACAAAAAGCTCATATGGCAAGGAAAGAAAGCTCTGCTCTACTTGCATATGTAGCAGGCATCAGAGCTAGATACGCAGCAGTGAAAGAATGATACTCAAAACAGCAAGTCTTTAATTTGGGTAACATGGCTCAATAGAAAGTGGGAACCTTACAGCAGCCTTCCAGTACCTAAAGGGGCCTATAGAAAAGCTGGGGAGGGGCTGTTTACAAGAGCATGGAGTGATAGGACAAGTAGCAATGGGTTTAAACTGAAGGAGGGTAGATTTAAATCAGATATTGGGAAGAAACTCTTTACTATGAGGGTGGGGAGGCCCTGGCCCAGCCTGTCCAGAGAAGCTGTGGCTGTCCCCTCCCTGACAGTGTTCAAGGCCAGGTTGAATGGGGCTTTGGGCACGCTGGTCTGGTGGAGGGTGTCCCTGCCCATGGCAGGGAGGTGGAACTAGATGGCCTCAACTCAAACCATTCTAGGATTTTATGAACCTACAAATGCTGAAAAGATTGCCTAGCTGTTTGTGTCTGAATCAGTAGGCTCCAAAATAATTTGAAAGACCTATGTTCTTTACTCAACTTATGTATTTTCAAGTCAGATTCTTGCATTGGTCAGAGCATGCACAGTAATAGCTCATGCACAAGGACAGGTCCACATGTAAGAAAGGTACCTCTTTAAGTTTAAATCCTTTCAAAGCTACATATCAGAATTATTATCCAGATCTTTTTAATGGTTTGTATGCCCACTCAAAACTGTGTTTGCATGCTCATTTGTGGTAGTTATGGATCCAAATGAGATGTAATCAGAAGGTACGTTTACAGCTTGAAAGGTACAGAAGCTGCAGGTACAATACTCCCAGGCACACAACAACTGCTAGGCCTACATTTTCTGAAAACTGACCCATACATCTTGGCAAGTTTCATGTTTATTCTAATGGTTTAATTAGAGAGTTTTCCCCATTCCTGCTCTGAATGAGTGGAATCAGCTCTCCAGGGTGAAATTGACACGTGTGATGCGCAGATCCATCTGAGCATCTTCCTTCAGTCAACAGAGAGAAGAAGGCATTTTCTCAGAGGCATTCTTCTGACCCATGTTAACTTTTATATGAGGATGATGTGAACTGCACTGAAAAAAGTGCTCATTTCTCCTCTCTGACCATAAATACAAAGACTGGGTGTTGAGCTTAGGTGTGTACACCTTTTCACAGTTTGCATGCTCCTTCATTCACATGGATTTCCAGTGCAAATTTTTGTGCCAGATGACTTAAGAATTTAAGTCCTGTTCCTACAATATTGCTTTGCACAGTTTTATACCAGCTTGGGATGCCTTTTGCCTCGTTTCTTGTTCTTATACCAATTCCAGCCCAATATCAGCAATGCTAAAAAACAAATCTAAAAATTATAACCTCAGATTCAGAATATATAAATGATGCAAGAACCTCTAATACATCCAATATAAAGGCAGATTTATATTTTCTTTTTCTTTAAAAGACAGGCTTTAGTGAGTCCCAGCTAACTTTTTTTGTCTCAAACAATATTATTATGTAAGCACCGCACACATGCAAGAATAAAATCACCTGCAGAATTTCTGTTTTTAAGCACCTGATGAATAATCCTGGTTCCTGGATCTCTCCTGGTGAACTGAAACAGGTTTTTTTCTCGTTTCATCTTGTTACAATTTTTTAATAAATGGATTTTTTTATTAGACTATAATATTTTCATTCTTATACACAGAGAAATCTATTCTCCCATCTTTCATAACGTAAGAGGATAAGTTACAGTGAATATATAAGATGTTGATGTATAACCGATCTATTCTGTCAATGTAGGATCCACACTCTAAAGACTTTAGATTTGCTGACTAGCAGTGTAACAATTATTTTAGTTGAACAGGAAAAAAAAAAATCACTTATAACCCTGCACTGACCTCAGTTTATTAAGTTAAATGCACAACAGAGTTAAACTCTGAAATCCAAATGCTCTCTTATACTAAAATAGAAATCTGTTTCTAGCTATCAGTAAAATTCCACTCAATACTCATAAAATTAAGCATGGTACTAGGTAAATGATACAAATCTCTTGCATGATTGTAGCCTGAACAATTGAGCTGGCAAGTACCAAAGGCTTTCAAGGCCAGGGGACTTTATTAAGTAACTACAAACAACAGGAACTCACTGCAAATACTTCCATGAATAAAGTTACTCAGAGATGTAAGTGGTTACTGGACGAGGCCCTGAGTCAGTAAAATTATTTGGATATACACAAAAGGACAATCAAAGCATGTTCACTGGCTTTGATGGGAATGTTACCACAAATGATTATGGTGCCTCTCTGCTTCCCATCAAGGGTGTGCTGCGAGGAGCATAGATGTTTGGATGATGAGTAAAGAGTTTATAGAACTTTCAGTGAATTGTACTAACCTGAAAAAGTAAAAAGCCATTAGCAGTCCTGCTCCGAGCAAGGCACCCACAACTATCCCTGCAACCGCTGATTCTCCTAGACCACCTGCTTGAAAAGGGGAAAAACAAACTATCAGGGTTCATACTGAGAACTATTTGCATTCACATATTGGAAAATATAACTAGCAAACAATGACCAACAACAGATAATAACTAAAGCCTTTCAGAGCTCAAGATTTTATGGGAGCCTCTTCCTTAGTTTCAGTTTCTGCATGTTTATCTTTTGTCCTTGATTTCCTCGGGGTTGAGCAAGCCCCCAAGATCAGTGTCAGATGAAGACACGTTTCTAGATATGGAAAACACAGGAACATTGTTAAGAAACTGGTCTGGACAGCTTGGTCTGAATCATAACACCGACTGGGATTACAGTGACTCACAAAATAGGAATTAGCACTGAATATTCCCTGAGACATATACCAGAAACAAAAGAACTTCACCTGGTTTAGCACCACAACCCTCTATCACCCAAGGTTTATTAACATGACTGTATGGCTATCCTTGTTCCAGTTCTCAACAGAGGCAGAGCAGGAACACAGTAGACGGAGTGCAGTCAGTGTCTACAGAACATGTGCACATACAGGTTTCTTGGGGATCAAAGAATTAACAGGCTGCAGATACTTTTTCACTGCAGGACCAGCAATTTGTTTCCTGTGACAAGCTAAGACCACCTTTGCCACTGAAACACCCATTGTCTTGTTACCCTTACCTCCCTGCAATGTCCTGGTCACTACAACATGGTCTGCAAAGACAGTATGCTGGAAAACAAGAGCACCTTCTCTGAGGAGGGCTAGTCCCAGACTTCTGGATTCACAGCCACTGCCCCATTCAACTGAATCCACCTCTTCCCAGCCTACTGTCCTGCTTGCAGTGCCTTCTCATAGCACGGAAAATCATTCTGCACTGCAAGAACCCTTCTCCCATCAGCACTGGCCTCCCCAGTTGCTAATGGTCAGTATGATTATTCTCTGTTTGGGCTTTCAGTTACATTCTTCTTTCTAGCTAAAAGAGATTTTACCTTTTAGCCCCTGGAAAGTCCTAAAGCCTTGAGGGCCCTGGGCTGTGCATCATGATTACTGTCATGCTTGAGTTCAGGAAAGTGATTCAGACCACGTACTATGCAGGCTGCCAGACCTTAACTTCCCGAACGGTCAGCAGAGAGACACAGTCATAATGTCTCAGTTAGACAACTGTGTAAGCACTGTAATACAGCCGGTTATGTTGCATCACCACATGGATTCCTCTGGCAGCCTGGGCAGAAGCATTAAGTCACTAAACTTACATGATTTACACGGTGTATTGTTTGTATGCTCTGAAACTCGGCCTTCATCTAGTCGCAGTCTCCCATGATACCAAGGATATTTCACATTTGATCGAACTTCAAAACGCCCCTGCTTTCCATAGTAGTCCCCAATCACCTATGCAAAAAGGAAAGGAATGAGAAGATTTTGCTATCAATTTAGGGACATAGAATAAACAAAGAAAGACATCACTCACTTGAACTCCTGTGGTAGGATGCTGAATCACTGAGAATAGGGCTGAAGGGATCTGTGGGAGGTTATGTAGTGCATGCCCTGCCCCAGGGCAAGATCCGCAGAACAAAAGCATTCCTGACAGATCTTTATCTAACATGTTCTTAAAAGCCTCTAAAGATGGAGAGTTGACAATTCCTGTAGGAAATTATACTGGAACTCAGCCATCCTTACTGTCAGTGGTTTTCCCTAACATGTAACCTATATCTCCCTTGCTGTAATTATCTATCACTACTTATCCAACTGCCAATGGATGCAGAGACTCTTCCTTTCTGAAACTTCCCTGGAAATCTTCACAAGCTCTTATCTGGTCTGTCCTCAGGCTTCTCATATATAAACCCAGTTTACACAATGTTTTTAACCCTCTGAATATTCGTCCTGCTCTTCCAGAGCTTTCTTCAGTGCTTGATAGTGGGCTGAGTGCTCAGGACCATCACCTAGTATCATTTCATCAAGCACCTTAGGTGCTGAGGCTCCCAACCACACAACTCCAGACTGGACTTTTCTGTTTTGCAAGGATCATGCCCAGCTAAAATTTTCAAATCTTCTGAAGAACTATGACAGGACCTATTATTCTCCACCTTGTATTTCTGCAGATGTTGACATTTACACAGAAAGGGCCTTTCATGCTTATTATTCTGGTAGCATGGCTTATTACATCAGATTAATACAATGAGATACTTCAGAATTTCAGTCCTGTTCTCAACAGTAAACCCAGGCTTTAGTCAAGATAACATAAGTTGGATCTACTGTAAAGTTGCAGGACTAAATTGTGCTAACAGTAGCAGGTCATTGATTTGAAAAAAGTTCTGAAAAGATCTATGTGCAGTAATAAAGGCCAAATGTCCTGACACTGAAGTAGTCAGAAGTAATGGCAAAGGCATATTCAAAGATATATTTGGCCTACCATAGATAAGAGACATCTACTAATACTCTGGGTCTAGAATTCAATACATTGATACCCTGTTCAAATTTTTCACCTAAGCTTCATTTTGACAGGAAAGAGTTAAAGGACAGATACAATAAGGTAGATTTCACACTAGATAAAGGAGCTGATTTCTCTCTGAGTTTTGCAACTGGGAGATAAATCCTTAGAGGAAATACTTTTTAAACCTTTGTTCAATAATAAAGGCAAATTCAGTAAATTCCAAAAGCATAGGGAAAAAACGTCAGAGATCATTTTCAACTAGCAGATCATTCATTAAGAGATTGTTTAATTTATCAAACAGGAGTGGGATAGTCCTACCCCAGCAGAGCTTAGTAAATATGAAAGCATGCAGAAAGACTTCAGAAGAACAAAAAGGCATGAGCAGCAACCAGATGGATTTAGATCAGAAGTAGGACATATATTTTTAAATAGAAAGATTGGCTAAACAATGGAATAAATACTCAGAGAGCAAGTGAGGCACTCCATGTTCTTCAGTGTCTGCAGATGAAAAACTGTTACTGTGTGAACTTCAGTCACATGCAAGGGTAAGAAACCTGCCTGACAGTAACACAGCAGAGGTCAGACTAGGTAATACAGAATCACAGAACTGTCTTGGTTGGAAGGGACCTTTCAGGCCATCAAGTCCAGCCAACTGAATGTTCTGAAGCAGCGCAGTCTGACACACAGAGAATACCCAGAGCACAACTGCTAATAACTCCTTGCCAAAGCAAAGGTATACAGAGAGCAGCTGATGTGTTCTGAGTTTGGTCCTATTCTGTATCTCAGTCGCCCTCCCAGAGACTGGAACAAAAGAGATGCTTCTTTCATTCACAGACTGTATGAAGCTGGGAAGGGCCATTAGGATGCCAAATGCTGGAAATCAAAATGGCCATGACCAACAGGGAAAAAGGTTCTGAACAAAATTAGGATGTAATTTCACATAGGAAAACTGCACAAATACAGAGAAAGGCTGCTCATTAGACTGCAATCTACTGGAAAGGATTTCATAGTCAGCCCAGATCAATAAATTGGACATGAATCAGCACATTGTCAGTAAAAAGGTAGATGCTACACAAAGAGTAATCACTGTCTCAGTAGTGTGTTTTCTTCTAGCTTTGAAGCCTGTGAATGGACCTGGGAAAACAGTTCTGCCCAAACACCCACTCATCTGACTCAGTTCAGCTCAGAAACATTGCTGTAAGGATACAGAAGAAAACAGCACAATGAACAAAACAATACATTAAAGGAAAAATGTTTTTAGAGTGAGGCATGAGGACAGAAATCAACGTAGCAGACACAAATGATAAGTAATCCCATGTAAAATATGTTAATAGCATGTATATTTGTATGTATCAAAGCAGAGAGAAATTAAAATCAGCGGAATGTTAAAGGGAGAAAAGTATATCAAAGAAATGAAAGTTATTTTAAATTTCAAGTGAAGCAGCAACGGAAGGAAAGCTAGGTGTGGGGCTTTAGCCCCAGACAGTGGATGCGCACCACATGGTGTTCGCTCACTCCCAGAGGAGAAACAGCCAGAGTCTCCCTGGATTGGGATAAAGACAGTTTACTGACACAAGCACCGTGAAAGTAGAACAATAAACAGTAACAGCCAATTACACTCACCGGGTGAGAACGCAGGATACCTTACTGACCCGACCACTACAGAGTGCTGCAGCACTCAGACTGCTCTGAGGGCACCGAGCCCCTGCCTCTCCTCAACCAGCCCCTTTTATGAGAGAGTGATGTCAGGAGGTATGGAAACAGCTCAGGCTAACTCAGCTCCCCTGGGCTGGCTGCTTGGGGAGACTAACTCCAGCCTGGCCAGAACCAGGACACTAGGAGGCAGGGATTGAATTGATAAGTAAGATAAAAAGTTAATAGACTGAACAACCAAAAGAGGCAAGAGTTGTCCAAACCACAGTTATCCCAACCACTTTCTACTCCTAGCTTCAATTAACGATGATTTCTCCTACCAGTAGGAGTGTCTGCATTTTACTGCTGGTGTTTTTCAGTCCCTTTTGCACATCAAAACACATTAGATATCCCTTACTCTTTTAAGAAAGGTTTCTTGAGTCTGTCTCGGCCACACCATTGGCAAAAACAATAACATCACTAGACTCAAATCCGCACATGGAAATGTCCAGCTCAGATTACTGCTGCTTTATGTTTAAGCTTGATGAAATAGGGAAGGCCAGCAAAGTTTAGGTTGGTGTGACTAGCAGAAGCTGTATGCTACAGTTAGAGTGTGGGCAATCTGTGTTTTAATAAATTCAACCCAGTCATGCAGCTGATGCTATTTCTCATAGACTGTTTTTCAGTCTGGCTGCTTCCACTTCTGCTGCTTCCAGTGGAATAACCTATGTGGTGTATATGGAGCCCCCTGACTAAATCATCTCTTCATCACTGAAAGCAAGGTGCTCAGACCTTACTGCCTGATAAGCAAGGTGAGGCAAGGTCTCTCTCCATTCCTGCCTGTGGCTGACCATGGGGCAAGATTAAAATACCTGTGTTAAACATCTGGGTAACTCATGCATCCCTGTTACTGTAAGATTAATCTTTCTTCTTACCAGCCAATAAAAGGCTTTACTCATTTTAAACAATGATTTATCATGTTCAAAATTTATCAGTGCTTAGCTAGCATGTGGTATTTCATCCTTTAGGTTTTGAAGTCTCCAGCATCATGTGAAGAAAGACATGTACTGTTAAAGAAAATAAGTTAAGAAGGTTTAAAAAAAATAGAACAACTACTTCAAGATCATTTTTTTACAGAAACGATTTGGGCCTCAGATTTACAGAATTAAGCAACACCCTAATGATGTGTATATTAAATAAACAGATGTCCACCGATAAACAGACGATACGATATTACATTACGCTGGCTAGATAATCAGTGGCCAGCCTCAATGGTGTTTGCTTCCTTACCTCCTGTGTGCCTGCCTCTGGGTCTGTCATTCCAATCACAGAGAAATCCCCGTATCTGTCTCCATTGGCATCAATGGACACCTGCCCTGCAATGCCTAGAGAATGGCATGTGAGGAATTAGAAAATTAATTAGTTAAAATACTAAGCCTTTCCAAGGAAAACAAGAAAACAGCGGACAGGTTTTTACAGACTGATATGACAGGAAATCTCATCAGTCTCCCAGCATTTTTGTTGGCATTCCAAAAGAAATTGTAATTTCATCTCGGTGTCTGCATTCCTGAATTCTTAACATTTCTCCTTTTTAAATATCAAATGTGTGAGACTGTTTGGGCAATACGTGTGAAAAATCTAATTCAAAAGCCAGCATGCAAGAATACAACACAAATATATTTAATGTGAACTACTGACAGAGACTTTAATACCAAAATATCTAATGATGCCTCAATAAGGAGAGTCCAGCTCATGTGCTGCAGAGGACAAAGGGGCGCAGCCCTCAACCCCACAGACTGATGGGGTTGGTGCACCCACAGTCAGTCAAGTGTTGTTTCCACCTGATAAGATACTGAAGGAGGCATGGAAAAAGGCTACCATGTGCACCAGATATGCATTAAGTCCCACATTCATTTACAAAGGTTTAACTGTTAGGAAAGGCTGAGAGAGCTGGCTGTGATTAGTCTAGAGAAGACTGAGAGGATTTCTGATTAATGTCTATAAATATCTAACAGGTGGATTTCTAGGTACAGGTACAACCCAGAATACAGGGAATTCCAGATGAATATGGGGAAAAACCGCTTCAGTGTGAGGGTGACAGAGCTCTGGGACAGGCTGCCCAGAGAGGCTGTGGAGTTTCCTTCTCTGGAGAGAATCAAAAGCCACCTGGAAGTGATCCTGTGCAACCTGCTCTATATGATCCTGCTTTAGCAGAAGGGGGTGGACTAGATGAGCTCCAGAGGTCCCTTCCAACCCTCACCATCCTGTGAATCTGTGAACACCATCATATGGTGCTGTTTTATATTGTTAGATCCCAGCTCACTTCCTTTCTTCACAAGTTCTAGGAAACTTTAGGGAAGCAGAATCATAGATTCATAGGGTAACTCAGGCTTCAGGATGTCTAGAGTCCAACCTCTTGCTCAGAGCCGGGACAGCCAGGAAGTCAGAACAGAAGGATGCTCAGGACTTTATCTCGTCTTCAAACCTCCAAGGATAGAAACTGCACGCTCTCTCTGGGGAACCTTATTCCAACTATCATGGTGAACAAACACTTCCTTGTATCCAGTCTGTTTTTTCAATGAATGCCCTTGCATACAAAAACCATGGCTCAAACTTTTTGTGGTGGAAGTCAAACAGGATCTTAAAATATCTCAAATAATACCAATTAACTATGAGAAATACATTGTAAGACTGCTGGTGTGTTTTATCACATCAGATATTCTCAAATATGATCTTCCACTGCCTGACACCAAACATGGCCATTTACACCACTGCAAGTCAAACAAGCATCATTATACATACATGCTACACCAACTACATGACTAGACCAGGCACAAAGCAGTAGAGAATCAGGTTCTCAGTGGCTGTAAATCAGAAATGAGAGGTCAGATATTCAGCCAGAGTATAAATTCCCCACAACATACCTAATGATAGTAAACATGCAAGAGATTAGCACATTTATCTTCTCTCTGTTCCCATTTAGTGATGTCAGTAATGTTTAAACTTACTGTGATTTCAGAACATTTAGTGGTCATCAAAAGATTATTGTCAAGCAGCTGTTTTATTGTAACAGTGCAGTAATCAAACAATTGCCTATTTGATTACTGCAGGAAAACTGAATGGGTATAACACCCACTTGGCTCTGAAAGCACTGGAAAAGGCCACTACAAAGAGCTGCAACATCCTTGTCTAGATGGCAATTTGGATTCTGGATCTGGCCGGAGGCATTAACTGGAACAGCAGTTAAATTAGTGTCATTAATGAAATGGGATTTCTCGTCATTGAGGCCTGCAAAAGTTTAAATGCATTATAAAGCTTCCTGCAATAGAGTCTGGTGGGTGTATGCAAGGACCATACTCTGTGATTCTGTGTCCACTTCAAAGAGGGGCTACAGGCAGAATAAAGGGATGTGATTTTCCTAAAGGGACTGGCTTCAAGACATCAAGATAAAGGCCTATTTCAAAATCACTTTTATCCTTGTAAATCATGCCCAGCAAAGTACCGCCATGGGGAGGAGACAGCAGACAATTTACATGGCATTTTGGTCTTAATTTTAACTGCACCCTCACAGCTCAACTTGACAGCTACATTTTCAGAACAGCTGTGAAAGGACAGCCAGCAACAACAAACTGGTTTTCACAAGCTAGAGAAATAGGACATTTTTAACTCCTGGCTGATTTTATGAGAAAGGTGTGAGAATCAACCATGTATTCTGCATGGAGCACATACAGGACTTAGAAGGGCACAGCAGCTGCTGTCTTCCTGGAGCAAAGTAAGAGTAGAGAAAACACAGTCAGGCTGTGCTGGGGCACCTGTTCATACACAGGATAACCAAACAGTGAGGCAAATTCTCAGACACCAGATTTCCTCTGTTAAAACTGTGTTTTGGGAAGCCATGGATGTGAACAGAGGCAGTTGGAACATCAAGCACAATCTCCAGGTGGTGCCGAGCTCCTTATGGCATGACTGTAACCCTCATAATTTAAAGCAATTCCCATGTGCCTTAAGCTGCCCTGAGGGTCCTTTTGCCTTGTGTTCAGGTCACAATTTGAGAACGGAAGAGAGGTTTCAAGCTGCTGCCCTTCATCCACTATTTCCAGTGTGTTCTTAGAGCATAGGACATGGCCACTAAGGGTTTTGGGGTTTTTTTGCACAGTCAAATTAATCATTCGCTTCTAATCTGTCTAGGGGAAATGTTTCCTTCTCTCAGGCATTTCCATAGGAAATCTTGCCAATCCTAAACTAAAAGACTGGAGTATTGTAAGAGATGGATGGGAATATTCTAAAAGATGACAGATGACTCCAATAATCCCAGGTTTCTGAATTATGATCTCTATCTGGCAAAACCACTTGCATCACTTTTCAGCAGCAGGGTGACATACAAGTGACAGTTGCACTGTGAAACTGCAACCTATGGGATTAGGCACAGAAAGGCACAGTGCTGTTCAGCTGCTGCCTCTGAGACGCACAGCTCCTGAAAGGGGACCGGGGGAAATCCTTCCAGGGCTCAGAGGAGTCCCATCAAGAAAGAAAGAAACAAACAAAAACCTGGCACCTGCTTGCTTCTATCCATTCCCAGGCTTTTAAGATAAAAAAGTCAAATGGAAAAAATGAGGCAATCTCAGAGCTAATAGATGCACACAAGTAAAGTGAGCTGCTGTAATCTTTTCAAAAACAAAGAAGGAGCCTGAGAAAATTGCTGGTATTTCTTTACAACATCACTGAGGGTCATTAAATTGTTACGAGGTTTTTGAGCTGAATAACACCTCAAGGGCTGGTAAAAAATAAGTCAGACTGGTGAGGTATGTGAGCCAGCCTTAAAGATGTATATGGTTTTGTATGGTTATTTTCCTCTTAGTTAAGAGAGGAATAGCATATAACAAAGTCCTGAATTATTGTGACTCTGACAGCTACAATTCCTTATTAACTCTTACCTTCATATGTTCTGTTCCGTGTTTGCTGAACAATTTTTTCCCCATCTTTCTTAGTGAAACCAAACTTCAGGACTTCCTGTAAAGCTAGAGCATAAAGAAGAATAGCATCATGGAATCCTTCCACAAACATGTTCACCTAAAAAAAAAAAAAAAAGAAAAAAAAGCAATGGCAATTGACACATGAAAAACTTTTATTCCCTATGGAATTAATTAAAAAGAGGGAATCTCCAAATTAACCACACTGACTAATTTGGAGGGTTATTTTCTCAACTGCTGGAATACAAAGAAATATGTCTCAAAAAAAAAAAAAACACGGGGAAAATGGAAACTTTTGACCCATTTTTGAAAACAGTTAACTGCTATCTGCTACTCTGAACATTCAAATCACACTTCCTTGCTGTGTCTGAATAGCTCTGCAGATAGGGGAGAAATGTGCCAATCACAGTTCCCACACCCAGACACACAAATTCTGCAGCTGACCACATGAGATTCTGTAGGGTGCTGAGCACCCTCACCCCACAGCACCATCAAGTATGTCCCCTTCCCCCTGCACAGAGGACTTAGCACCTCCCTGGACTGGGAAGTATGTGCTGCCATGATTTTTTTTGGACACTGCGACTGGTCGATTTGCTTGTTTAATGATTACCATTTCCATTTCTGGCCCTTGTTCAGCTGAGCATCTCTCCACTAGCAAATGGCTACAGTACTGCATTCTCTGGAACTGCCAGGAGTACAGTTTCCTGTCCTTTACAGTTTTTTCAGCGACATAAAATCAATGAAATCTTGCTTTCTAATCCTAAAATACAGTAAGACTGCTGCAAACCAGCTCTGTCTCCCTTGAGTCTACATACGCAACCTACAGCTTTTGGTGTTCTTCACTGTGAGGAACAAGAAGAGTTAAAAGGAGAGTGCTGCAGAAACATTACAGGTTTGCTCACAGGAGTGTGCCGTGCTTCAGGGATGAAGCCACAATTATTTAAGGAACTGAGTTCAGATGAAGACCCATCAGCAGAAACAGACACACATGGCTTGATCAGCACAGGCATTCCTCTTCCGTAAGCAACAACTCATATCTCAGTAGTGACTTGATACACAATAGTTCCAAACTAATGATCCTTTTCAGCTGCCAGGAAGACGTTCCCATTCAGTGACAGGTTCATTACAGTGGAAAAGCTCCTGACATCCTAGCAAAGGTGTAATCAACAATTATGACACATTATGGAGTCTCTTATTTCCATTACCAGTGAGCAACTCACCTCTACAAATATTATCCTGGCTAGAAACATTCAGCCTATCTTCCACTTCAGTGTGCCTAAACAACTCAAAATGCTGGTAAGTAAAGTGCTACTCAAACTCTCCGTTTTAGCTGGGCACTAAAGATGTTAAAAGATAAAAACATGTAGACAGTTTAGTAAATAACTGCCCCATAGATAACAAGTATTACATAGTCTATTGGCTACATTGAACTAACCAAGCCCCTGGTAATGTAATTACATGCAAGACATTCCTTTACTCTGAAACCAGCTGCTAACAATACGGAGACTTTCCAAATTATTTACTGATAATACAGAAGTCTACGCTCTTTATGTTTCATGAAGAAAATGCACCACCAGTTTAGGGGAAGAGCCCACGGTGCCACAGACAGTGCAGAACAGCCCAGTCTGACAGCCAAGGACTAACCGGCAGCTGCAGTTATTTTGATCTAAGGAGAAAGCATGAAAGAAGAGGTGAAAGTCAGGCTTTTGGTAGAATAACAAGGGCTGGACAGAGTGCACACTAGGACAAACTTCGCCAGCAGGGGGTTTAATTTTTCAGAATTGGGAAAAGAAAACCCAAACCAAGAAACCACAAAGCTCAACTGCTTTATGTGCCAGTGCTAGAGTCCAAGTGGCCTGTGGACGATCAAACATGGGCTTTCTTGATGTGACACTCATTCTCTCAGGAAAGAAATTACTCCCTCTGGTTCTTTTACCTCCTCACTGGCTGATTTACAGCTTGTGGCTGGCATCCATTTCAAGGAAAGCTATTTGTCACCTCCTTTGTCCGTGGCAAAGAGCTCTCAGTAACACAGCAACCTTCAAAATCCACTTTGCCAGCTAATTTGCTCAATCTGAAATCTACCCATGCCAGCAGCCTGAATACCCTCCTGTAGACACCGCAGATTTACCAGATAAGCCCTGTCAAAAGTCACTTGGCAGTTTGGGAGATTGCCACCACAGCCCCCTGCTCTGACTCTTGGCCAAAAGCCCTGAAGTTACACACAAAAAATCACATTAGAAAATCATCAGAAGATCACCTGTGCCACCTCTCAGATCCTCACAGACAAAATTTTATCTTACATTGTTGAGGAAGTTGAAACTGCTGGTAATTTATCCCATTATCCTTCTTCTCAAAGAGTCATATTCAGTGTTAGCGGGCGGGAGGGCGCCTGCATGCCCCTGCCAAACAGTGTGCTGGGCACAACTGCTACTTCTCACATTGTCCCGGGAACACGTTTGAGCACCAGCTCTTGAAAGGGGATACAAGATGCCACGAAGGGCATATCATCACGCTCAGTCAGTTAGAAGCTGCCACAATCCTACACAAAGAATAGGTAGCAGGAGACGGGTAGGACTGCTCTAGCCTAGCAAGGAGAAAAGGTTGGAGATGGGAGGAACATTACAATGTGAAGTAACAGCTGCAGATAAATTTAAAGGGATTGCTCTTTCTTAATTCTATTTTCCACCTGCCTGGAGCTCACTCTAGTTCATTTTGCAGCTCTGTTGCCTGTGCTGTCTGCAATAAACCCTCTGAGCAAAAAGACTGCAAACCTGTGTTCTGATACCACTGCTGACCTGTAAGAACAGTGCTCTGGGCCATATATAGTCCCAGGACTTCCTCTCTGGACAATACTAACTCTGATAATGATACTTCATGTACCTCATGGGTAGCAAGGATTTTCTTTCTTCTTTTGTTATGTTAACATTGTTTCAGTTCTACATTCAGTCCTACAGTAAATGATGAAGCAGACTGACATCAAATTGTACAAAACAATTTTTATACTCTTTGGCAGGTGTTTATTTGAATTTTAGAATGTCTGACAGCAAGCATAAATAATACTTTAAAAACCCCATCTTTCCTTTGCTGCAGGAAAAAGTTTAAAAAGGGCTAGAAGAAGTATATGTTCCATGAATGTGTTAAATAGGCACCATGGTAAATGTCTCTCCATGGTAATTAATAGTGCGTGATTCAATCTTAAGACTGCCCTCGGGACAAAACTAAACAGATTATAAAAGCTATTAAAGATGCACTAATCTCATAGGTAATTAACAGTTCTTTGAGTTGAGCTCTGATAAAAAGCAGATTTTTTTTTTTAATATTATAGTATTTCCCAGTTTGATTTATGCTGTTTTTTAAATTACAGGTGTGGGATGAGCTCTAAATGCTGTCATTGTAATTTGCATGTCAAATCTACTAGAACGTTGCTGCCACTTACCCATCCTGCCACCCCTCAACGTAGGCATTCAGCAATGTGAGCAGCAGCAGAGAAGCTGCCAGGTTTGCTGAGCATCTTTGGAGGCTGCGATACAAACATACTGGAACACCCCTGCTGAGATATCTTCCATATTACTGTCAATCCCATTCAAGGCACCGTGTAACTGAAAAGCAGGTAAGCTAACTGCACAGCTGGATGAGATAAGCATACATTTGCACCTTCTATTTTCCTACCTTTCTAGCCTAATTAGCCATCCTCCACCAGAAAAAAAACCCAAAAAACAACAAACCACCTCTCCATGGAAATCACACGGATAAATTTTACACAGTTCAAAGTTATAGTTCCCCAAGCAGCTATAGTGTGACCACACTATTCATATATACCAAGGTGTTAACAGCATACACAGCAAGGCAAAATACTACCGACGTGGAAGACAGCCAAGCTACAGCAACACAGGATCCATAATTTTCCGTATCCTGCCCACTGACTCTTAAGTAAGCTTATTCTCTTCCATCTGGAACTTCCCAGCTCTGAATCACAGGAATTGCAGCAATTCATACCACTGCAGTCCTAGGTGGGCAGGATCATTGCTGCTTTTTCTCAACTGCAAAAGCAAACAGCTAATATTCCCTAAACTGGGTCTCTCTCCGCATCGACTTCCCAGCACATCCACAGTCATTTTCAAGTTGTGAAATGGCAGTCCCAGCCAAAATCAGTGAGGACCCTGGGGATTGCACAGACCACACTCAGAGTTTTTGCAAAAATCTTACCAGTTTACATACTTGACAGGATGCTCAGGTGACTGAACACCCACTGAAAACCCACTGATATTTCACCCTCTCAGATTAGTCCACAGGGATGAAACATCAAGCAATCAGGTATAGAATTTTGATGCTGTAATCATACGAACCTCATCTAACCCCAAGATTACAAATATTGTAAATGATCCCTCACAAATTTCTGCAGTACTGTGTCAGACTATAAAAATATGGCATGACACTGCAAAAATATGGTAACAAAGTTCAAACCCAGCAACTATATTTCAAATACACACATGCTGTGATGTACTTCAAGCCAATCTCATGCCAAGCTGGTTCAACTGCTTCATGACTATGGAATCCCGTGGCATGGCAACGCATCTTACAGTTTATGTACATGCTTTCCTACTATCATACACTGTTTCAATGCACCTTAATAAAGCAGTCTTTTTCTAAGCAGTTGTAAATTAACTCTCAATTCTCTCTTTTTAATCCGTCTTTACCAAGTCAGTTATAATTAACAATCTTTCCTTTATGAGCTTTTCCGAGAAACCCTGACACATATCCTTGGCTGTCTTCTGGCAACTGACTCACTAACCAGCAATATACTCTTCAATTAATTTTGGAGCAGGGACTTTTCTCTTTCATAGCATTTGCTGATGTCACAGACTCCCATTCAAGACATAGCCACTCCTGTTGCTGTTGCTACAAGTACTCCTTCAGGTTCCTGGGATGCTCAGAAGCCCTCAGATGAGTTGCTATGTTCTTGGTCTGACCTGCACAAACCCAGAATAAGGTGTTCATGACACCCATACAATAGACAGTAGGCAAATACAGATGATTAAAGACTTTTCTTCTTTTAAAAAGAACTGTGATTGATATAAACTGATTTTCTGTTCAATTTTCAGTTTGCATAAATTCACTGAGTTGATAGAAGTTAGACATAGTTTGAGGGTTACTGGACTAATTTCCATCAGCTCTGAAAGGAAGAGAGACATGGATTGAGAATTGGAAGCAGATGGAAGAATCTCTCACATCTGAACATTACCTGCAAATGCAAAGTGCATTTCAAACCTGTAGCCCAGCTGCAGCTTTGCAGTAATTCACTAGCCCTACTGCCACTTAACGCTACCGCCTATTATTGCGCAGCTCTCATTAACTCACCGTCCAGCTCCTCATATCCTCATGTGATTTCTCAATGCCACTACACAACAGAAACTCACAGAGTCCCTACATGTCACCTGTGGATAACAGCTACTCCCATCTACCCTGAGTGGGATTTTAAGGACTCCAAAGTAAAACGAAGACAGAATTCGCCTATAGCTAGACAGCATAAACAGCATATCTTGGTGTGCCTACAGACATGGATACGTGACCCAACCTGTTCCCACAGAGGTCACATCATTGTGAAATCAACCTCGCAGCTATAAAGGAGGAAAAAGCTGTAGAACAGTTAATCAAAACTGTATGTTTAGATGCCCGATACTAAAATACAGCCTGTTCGCTTGGGCAACTGGTTCATTTCCCTAACGGAGTTGGACCTTAGTGGTTCAAAGAAACAGGAAGGGAAAGAGAAAAATAATAGAAACACATGCCTTCTCCAGAGAAGGCCATTTCCTCAGTATTTAATTCACAACTGAAAAAGAACATATGGCATTATGCCAAATTCTGGGCAACACAGCTGTAGCCAAGGACAGCCTCTCACTGTATTCACCGGTATCAACTCTCTATAAATATATAAATACATAAACTGGCACCGGCTCAAGAACACATGATGCCAGAGCTCAGGCTTAGTTTTCTAAATAACTGTCCCAGTTCTTCATTATTTGGGGCTAGAACCCACAGGAAAAGAGGATGAGCAGGCTGTGTAAGGAGATGTCACGTAAGAATAAAACTTCGTGTGTATTTAATAGATATTTACTGAAATACTGTTGTATCAATTTCACTTTTCACAGCAAGACAGTGTGTACTTGGAAACTCATATGAGGATCTTTTTACATGGGAGTATGTGATTCTATTATGTGAATTCTGCAAACTGAGGCTTATACTTCACTTGAAAATTATAGCTTAAAAATTCAGCACTGCAGTAGAACAGGACATCGTTTCCCTTTAACTTTGAGGCTTTTTTTCCAACAAGCCTGCCTGTTTGCCTCCATCTCCTCGCTAGCATTTACTGGTTCAGCAGTGGTGCTGAGAGCACAGGAGACAGAAATGTGTGCCTCCACCTAAGCACTCTGCACACCTGGTGATGTGACCCCAGGGTGAGGACTCTGCAGTTGAAAGTACAAGTCAAGAGATAACGCATAGGTAGAACAAAAGGGGTGATGGGTTATGACTGGGGAGCAAGTAGCGATCACAGCCCATCAGCTGCCCACCTCCATCATGGGAGAGCCTGCAAGCACCATGTGAGAGATGAGATGTGCAGAAAGATCATTGCTTTTACTGCACTTTGTTTGTCATGGACACCGAGATGCTCTGCCACAGCTACACCCTTCTCCTTCTGGGTAAGACTGTGCCTTTGCCTGCCCGCACTGCTCAGCCATGCAGCTGGTACACGAGCTGATGTGCAGCCCAGGCATGCCATACTACTGCTACCTTTGCTCCATGTTGACAAAGGATGCTTACTCCAAGGGGACGAAAAACTCCCATCCACTTTAAAGCCAGATGTGGATCAGAAACCCACCCTTTGTTCCACAAAGAAGGTCTGATGAAATAAAATAAATTAACAGGAAGATAAGGAGAAGAAATTAACACCTGTGACGGGGTTTTACTATTAAAAACCCACCAATTTCAAGGAGTTAAGCAATTTTGTCAGCGAAGGTTATTTTCTTGCTCAGGAAAGAAAACTAACCACAAAGCCAGCTCCTCTGTTCTTCTATCTCCTCATTCTTTGTGCTCTCTTCCTTGTTTTCCTTAATACCCCATTCTTGAAAAACTGGTAGATTTTCTCACTGTCATCTGTCTGGAGCAGTCACAAGTTTTGTCTCAGTGGTGAACTGAAGCAGAAACCTATTTAGTCCCAGGCTGCAGGGGAGCTGCACTGTGAAATGCCAGTTAAAACATGTCAGGGCACAGCGACAACCAAGATGCACGGGCACAAAGGAACCCTTCCACTCTGCTCTGTGAGAGCTGCCCGTTCTTTGTTTACTTATTGCTTGCAACCCTCTCCTATGATTATCTAGAAAACAGCTTTAAACCCCCAGTGCCTGCTGCCAGCAAGTCAGGCAGGAAACTTTTAAGATACAGCCAAAACCTGCTCCTTGCATTAAACACAGACACGAGAATCGCCACTTCAGCAGATTTAGAGCCTTACCCACAGTCAGCTCATGTCAAGAGGTTCTTATTGTCACCTATTTGCATGAACTTTGGACCAAACCCATGCCCTGTCACAACTGGGTCTCAGTCACACACACCCACCCCCTGGACCTTCAAGGGCCTGGCCAAAGCAGGAATGGAGAACACCTCCAGAACTGGGTTTTCCCCCTGCAAACCTGTGTGGGATTTATTCCTGGCTATTTCCAATGCACTTAGTGATTCCTTCTGCAAGTTGGTATCCATCCATTTTACCCTATGTAGGTTTGGTTCCCCGTTACCTGCTAATATAGGTCTCAAAGGAGTACAATCGATGCAGCTAAGGAGCAGCCCTGTTTTGAACCGGGAGAGAACTACCTATAGGAAAATAATGCAGGGGAATTTCTTCCTTTACATCTCCTTTACATGCACACACAGTCTATTCACCAATGTAATTTGGCTCTGAGGAGCTCCAAGCCACCCATCATGGAAAGGGACACAACCACAGAACACATTAAGGTGCTCCCACCACTGAGGTGGAACCCACCTCCCCTCGTTCATAATACATCTCCAACTCCAAATGGCCAGTGCAAAGGATCTCCAGCGCACAGCACCACACTGACACTGCTTGAATGGTGAGGGGATCTTACCTGTAAAAGGTATAGCTGTATTTTATAGATTAGCTCTTCTACTTTTTTAGGTTTTGAAGCCTTCTAACAAACTATGTGGTCATCCACATGACGAGTTACAGAACTATATTCAGAAATCACACTTCTAGCCACAGTGGTGCAATATGAGAGATATTAATGTTGTTATTCTCAGCAGCTGAACACACACAGAAATTAAAAGACACTTATTTTAAACAGATTTTTCTAAGGACCCCATTGGTAGTCTGACCATAACCTGTTATAAAGTTGTAACGAATACTTGTATTTTAAGTTAGAGTTATGTAACATTTTAATTGCATGTAAGCCCCTAGGAACAAAAAACCCCTAGTCCTTTCATTAGATACTAAGTTTTAAATGTGAGTGAGCAAGTTTGTTTTTCAAGCAGGAACATATTTCAGTTTTCAGGATGACAGAGTCACTCATCTGAAGAAATCAGTTCCACTTGCTAAAATAAGCTAACTGGTTTAAATAAATGCATAGCTAGGACAAACAGGAAGGACATTTTTTTGTTAAATGTTTATCCTTGTACAATGTGCAATTGTTTTGGGTTCTGATTTCTAACATTATCACCAAACCACAAAAATCATGGAAAGATTTTATTTTCTATACTAAATGCTCTCAAGATCACATCAGTTCTCACGCAAAACTCAGAGAAAAATCACTATTGAGAAAGCTCAGACATTCAAACTGTATTTGTACCACAAGAGCTGATGAAGAAACAGTATGAAGGTGAAATCTTTGACAGGGTAAAAGCCACGCAGTTCAAGCCTTTCTGCCCCGCAGCAGGCTAGCAAAGGCTAGCAAAGGATACCCAGCAAAGCGTTTGCTTTAAATACAGTCTTAAGGGCTGGATAAACACAGACGATTTAGGCAGAGCCAAAAGTGCAGCTTAGCTCAAAAGTACGCTTGGAGCTGAGATTAGTTATCTAAGCCCCTTATTCAGTACCCGGCAGAACTCAGGCACACAAAACAAGGATTCATAAGCACCAGCACCCCACCTCACCCTTGCCAGCGCAGAGGCCGAGAACGACGCGGTGACCCCCGCTACTCTCACACAGGCAGGTAACGAACTCCCTGCCGCTGCGCGCTCCGCGTGCAGTCAAGTCTCTACAAAAACCCCATGGGGAGCTAGTCCGTTCAAATCCTCTGCCCCTTTCATCTAAAAGCCCTGGGGACACAACTGCTGTGTCAGTATGACAGAAATTCAGGATCAAATCCCTGCTTTGAGGAAATCTGAACTCCACCCTTCCCCTGCCCTGTCTGCAGGGCATCCTAGGGTGCCTGGAGCTTAAACACAGGTGCTGGGGGAGAGGGATGACCTGCCAACACCTGGGGTACCTCTAGGTTAGGAGTAAGTTATTTGCCAGAAAAGCCCACCTGAGGCTGAGGTTGCCATGACAAATGATCCTTTTATTAAATATCAGGGTAAATGGGCATATGAACTTGTAAACCTTAATGTCACAGAACTAATGTAAACCCTCAGGCTGCTATTCATCACGCTTCAATCCAAATAGTCTAAAATTTAATGGTTTGGTCTTGTTATTTTCCTTCAGATACTGGATATCTGATGAAAAGTGTTCAGCTGGCTAATTAACACACACACCCTTCAGCTGAAAGACCTGAGAGGATCCCACTAGCACTGGAAAGGAGAGGTACAGAAGCTACCTCAGAAGAGATTTATGGGTACCTGTCAGCAGCCACTACTGGAACACATCCTCCCATCCTCCAGCAGCAGCAGAGTAGTTAACACTTCAAAAATTGGGGATTTACAACCCCTCCAAAAGGCTAAAAAGCCTCACTCAGCTCCTTGCTTCCCTATTGACTGCCTGATCCCAGAGATCCTGCTTGATTTTCCTTTCTAAGGTACCCTGTAGCCTGCAGTCTGATAGG
The DNA here is from genome assembly GCA_020800305.1 of Porphyrio hochstetteri. Lineage (NCBI taxonomy): Eukaryota > Metazoa > Chordata > Aves > Gruiformes > Rallidae > Porphyrio > Porphyrio hochstetteri. Next base: position 79,385,290 of record CM036938.1, on the reverse strand, counting down.
CTAGCTGCACACATTGTAGAAATGCATGTCCCATCAAACGTAAATGCCCTCCTGCCTCCTGAATGTCTCCTTGTTCCCAGCCGCCAAGCAAAGGGCACCCAGACCTCCTCACCTACCCTCCTCCCATTGTCCCGTGCCCCTTTCTCATGCTCCTCTTATTCATTTGCCCCAGGACATAGACAGCCCTTGTCTTTTCAATCTGCCTTGATATATTAGTTCTTCTTGGAATGGACTGGACCTTTTGATTTTTGTCTCGGGCTTCTCTTCACACTGAAGAGTGAAGGCAAGTTGGGAGTATCCTCCTGTGGGTTCCTACAGCTCCTTGCATGCACAAGAACACTGCTGCCATTATTCATACGGCCCATCCTCACAGGCCGACTACATTAACCCCTCCACCTTAGAGGAACTGCTAAATATCCACTGGAAAAAAGGAAAAAAAAGAAAAGAGAGCTGGTAGAGTGTTAGGCTGATGCTCTCTCCGAGCCCAGGCAGAGCATGCCTGAGCCCTGCTGCCTTTGCTCTACCCAGGCTCCTGCACCTGGGTGACTTGGCTCTCACTTACATGGGGGTGGCATGCCCTCCCTTTAGAAGACTTGTCACCCTGGACAAGGGGGACATTAAGGTTGCTTAATGTCCCAGCGCTCAGCCAAAAGAAACAAATATGCTGATGTAACAAGAGATCACAGACTCGAGGTTGGGCCTGGAACATCTCCCGTATGAGGAAAGGCTGAGTGAGCTGGGGCTGTTCAGCCTGGGGAAAAGAAGACTAAGAGGGGACCTAATTAATGTTTATAAGTGTCTTAAGTATGGGATGCAGGGGGAATTGGCCAACCCCTTTTCAGTAGTCTGTGGAGACAGGACAAGGGGCAATGGCTGCAAATTGGAGCACAGGAAGTTCCGCACCAACATGCGGAAGAACTTTTACCCAGTGAGGGTGACAGAGCCCTGGGACAGGCTGCCCAGGGAGGTGGTGGAGTCTCCATCTCAGGTGTCCAGACAGGTCTTGAATATCTCCAATCTGTGCAATATGAGCTACGGAGCTGCTTTGGCAGGGGGGTTGGACCCGATGATCTCTCGAGGTCCATTCCAACCCCTACAATTCTGTGAGGTTGCTGATTGCCACTGCTCTTCCAGGAAGACTTGTCACCTGAATGTCAGAAAGTTAGGTCTTGCCTTGCTGTCATCTGGGATCACTGTCACCACATTACTAGCTCAAACAAGTACAGGGTTGGTTTTATCCAGTTAAAAAAGACACTTTCTACTGAATGTTGTTTTCATAAGCTACTTGGGGAACAAGGTTCATTGAAGAAAGTATTGGCTGCTAGAAAGTCAGTTAGAGAAGGTCTTCCACTTTTTTTGTGCAAAACAAGATACATAGTCAGTCTTTGCCTTCATTCAGACATCTTGGAGCAAAACCTGAGGACGAGGATCAAAAATCCTATGAACTTACATAAAAGCAAGACCTCAATTGGACAAATTAGCTTTTGGTTCATTAGCAATGCAACCGGCATGGAGAGGCATTAAAAACAAAAACAGGTTACAAACTTCGCGGGGAGACATACTTTTCACACTTTGTTAGTGGAAAATAAGGTGCATTTCTAGTAAGTACTTCAAAGGAACAGTGTCTTGCACATAAATTTCTGAGTGTCAGTTCAGTAAAGTAGAATGTGAATATCTGTGAAACCCAAGTAAAAACATGGCGCTGTGGAAAATATACAACATATATATATGAAGACCAGCCCTAAACTTGTACATTCCCAAAGAGTTCAGATGTTATTATTTCCAGATTTACCTACAGTTTTGTACTGTCTCCTCTGTGGTTAAAGACAGCTTTAAAATATGCTTAGAAGGCTAGAAAAACTAAACAGAAATCCCTTGGGAAAGGCAAGAATATGACATCTATTAATGGCAAATAAGATACTATTACGCCGTAGTTTTGCCTAAGACCCCAATGTGGAAGACACTCGTCTTTCATACCACCGAGAAAGCAGTAACTTCAGGAAAAACAGGAAAGCATTTGCTGCATTCACAAATTTTAGCAGCCTAGAATTCAACACCGCTCTTACAGCCACTGAAGAAACTCTCATTAATTCCAAGGGGTGAAGGGCTGGTCACCTAAATCCTAAATATGTTTTACGAATAGAATTCGTCTGGTTAAGAAGCTGGCATGTGAACCCGTTTTTTCCGGCTGCTGAAAGCAGCTTGTGGTTTTCTTTTATTCTTTCAAACACAATTAGCAAAGCTCTCCGGCAGCTGAATAGACCTATTCATTTGAACAAATTATTCCCTGGCAGAGTTTTGTTGGTTTTTTGGTGGGTTTTTTTGGTAGGGTTTTTTGTTTTGTTTTGTTTTCCCCAAAGCTCCCCCAAAACTCTGTCCTATCCTGGTGTAGTGAGAAGAGGCACAAAAGTCTGCCTGTCATTAATCTTGCCTGCCTATGTCTGAAAAGAGATAAGTGGGATGTACAATGCTGGATACGTTGCATTTTCAGCATCTCTCTCAGTGCCATGACTGAATTGCTTGTGTCTCCCAACCCTTATCTTAGCTGGTGTACAATCCTAATTAAAAGGCTGACGTAAAGAATTCACACAGGGAAGAGTCTGGAACAGATGTTATGGATGAGATGATAAACTTTATGAGCACAGCTACCTCCCACATAGCTTTTGTGGTTAACTGTTGGAGCTTGAACATTTGTTCTTATGCAGACCATTTCCCATTTCAGAGGGCTGAAAACGTTAAATAAAACATACTTGCCCCTTCTAATAGGTAGTAGCGTTTCACTGACCTAATTAATCCATGTGGCTCATTCTTTCATTGAGGTAGGTTTACAGGCAAATCAGTCTCCAGTTCCCTTCTCCTGCTGCTCATTTTTGGTGTGAAAAGGGCTGTAGGCAGGATAAAGCCAATGCATCTACCTCGTGAACAATGCAGTTACTAGTTAACACAGCAGAAATATTTGCTTAATTAGTTACATTTTCAGCTTTTAAATGAGAAGCAAAAACAAGCCATGGGTGGTCTGTAACCTCAGAAGGGCAAATATCCCAGGCTGTAAAATCATCCAGTTCAGAATACTGGGTCGGACACAAAAAAAAAAACATTGATTGAATCCTAGACCTGAGTTGGGAACAGAAGGGGCATTAAGAGCTTCCAAACTGCAGCCTACCGCCAATTCATTAAGTGTTCGGCATTATTTAATAAAAATGGCTTATGCATCTACTTTAACTGAAACCTTATTTATTCATAAACATTTTTAACTAGAGTGTCTGTTGGGAGTTATTCACACACCAGTTCAGAGACCGTTTCAAATTCTTCCTTCAAGGAAATGCATGCAATTCCCATTGCTCTCTGCCTCACCTAGGCCACAGGTCTGCAAGCAGAGCTTGCTGCAATTAAACCAAGGATCTCAACTGGTTTATAGAGACCAGGACACGTTGCTGTTATGTCTTGGTAACACATTAACATTACAGAAGGGGAAAAAAAAATGTAATTTGTGTAGTAACATTTAAGTAATTTTACTGCCCTTATGCCTGAAGCCCAAATTTGAAAGGATTTTTTGGAGGAAAATGCCCCCAAACAACAAAAACCCTGATTTTTTGGCTATTTTATCAGAGAAGTCAGTCTTCAAGTAGACGCATAATCAAATGGTCAGGCTTTCTGCAGAGCTACAGGATGTTTCTTGAGGAAACATGACGACACAAGTGAATGCTGAAACAAAGGCTGAGCAGATCTGTGGCTTTAGCCCACAGTTCTTCGGGTTGCATTAACGTGACAGGAACTGCTTTCAGACTCTGGAAGCAGTGACCAAGCAAGCTAACAGTATTTGCTAACAGGCTGCACTGACCCTCAGGCAGCTGTTGCAATGAGATGTTGCAATGGGATATTGCAGGCAGGGAACATCATAATTTTTAGCCCCATCCTGTATAATTATTATGCACCCAAATACTTGTATGATGATTTCTCAGACCCTCTTTGCCACTCTTTATTTTCAATGCTGTTTAGTTTAAAGGTGCTTAAGGAAGCTTTTTTTCTCCACAAAAGCAATTCCTGGAAGAGTCAGAGAAATATTCACACTTTCCTGCCCACTCACAAGGCACAGGCTCTTCTACCTTCCCCCTTGTCACAGCACAGCACCCGTGCAGAAACAGCAGCAATCTCTGACCTGGGAAAGGCATGCCCACAACACGCTTTTTGCTTTTCTCTGTGATTTCACAGTTGGAGATGAAGATGCTCAGCAGCACTCTTTGACCTATTACTCCTCCAAAGGCTGCATGGAGCTGCATGGCTCCAGTCTGGCAATTGGACTGCTGCTGCTTTAGGACTTTGCCCTTTCCGTCTTCCTTATCTTTCCTTCTGTCATCTGCTTATTTTCCATTTTTATGGTACTCTTCTTTGGGTAGATAATAATGCCTTTAGGAATAGAGCCGGCAAGAAGCCAGGACAAAATGGCAGTGCTAACAGCTTCTTTTTGAGTTTGGGTCACTGCAAGATAATTTAGACCACAGACCTGGGGCCCCATTTTCCCATGACATGAAGAATCCACACAGAGAAGCACTGAATGCTTCAAATCCAAACCTTCCTGCATTGATCCTCTTGGGACACAGTGTATAGAAAAGGATGAGGATTGTATTTCAATACCCTTGGAACAGGACTTGAAAGGGACTGTACCACTGACTCTCCTTCCCCAGAGTTTTTGTTTTCAGGAGCAGAATTCAGCAGAGAAAAATCCACTTCTGTCACTTCCCACCCCCTCAGCTGAAGGACCTCTTCCTTCCAAGCTTCTCTTGAAGGACACAGCCTTGCTTTGCATGTGTCCAGGCCAACAGTGCTGCTGCTTTCTTCCCATGCTGCCAAAAGAAGCACTATTAATTAGATGCCCACTACCTACACATCTTCCAGGGAGGAAGGAACTGGGTCTCAGCTTGATTTTTTATCATTATCCATTAGTTTTTAAAAGGGATTTTTTTCTTAAGCCTGAAGGCTGCCTCAAAATGTTTCTCCCGTGAACAGGGCAACAGAACAACCAGTTACAGGAGTATGAAGCATCTCTTTCCCACTGTCCGAAGTGGAGAAATGTAAAATTCATTACAAATGATGAGAAGCAAACCAGACAGTTAAAATTCACACACTGTTCATGAAATAACACAGTCAATGTTTTTCATTTTCCCACTGGGTTGTGAGGCTGTGAGAAAGCACGTAAAGGAGGCTCTAATGAGGTATACATTAAGCATCCATGTAATGACAGGACACTGGCTGTCTGAAACCAAACCTCCTTCCCCCACAGCCAAGATCTGTACCCCCTACACCTAGAGCCCCGGGTCCCTACAGCCTCCAGGCAGGAAAGGAAGAACAGGAAGAAGAGTAGGAGAGGCAGCAGCAGGAAGGTCCCCATGCCACTGACTAGCCCTAGCTAAGACTAAGCGGTTTTGGGTGAGGGACTGGTTGAGTCAAAGTAAAAACCTCTGGATCACATGTGGGAACAGGAGACGGGGAGAGGAAACCCTCAGAGCCAGGCTGAAGGTGGTCAAGGACAAGGTGGGAGGGCACCAGGCAGGTGCACAGCTGCTGTGGGACAGCCAGGAGTGCTGCCAGCACATGCATCTGATGGCACAAGCCATGGAGTGAGGAAAGAGAAAAGAGGTCACCTGGCTGCAGCTACGCAAGGAGTCTCCCCAGCAAGCACACTAGCCTGCAAAACCTCCAGTGTGCTGTCACAGGGGTGTTTGGTCTCTCAAAGGTCCAATTCTGCTTGACCACAACAGGGCTGCTGTCTGCCCAGTGTCTGTCAATGCTGAACTTGCATAGGGTTTGCAGTGAGTCCACACCCTAAGGAACAGCAAAGCATCCCCCTGCCTGCCTCTACACTGCCCTCCGTAGCACAGCCCATAGCCCAGGGGCTGGATGGACAGAGGGTGTCCTGAACTCTCAGCAGCTCAGCAGTTTTGTCATTTGAGGAAGCCTCACACTCGACTAGAAAAGCCACAAAACTGGGGATGAGTGGAGCTTTAATACTCGCAATCATTCCTCACCAGCCACAACCAAAAGCACATGGCAGAATTTCAAGGCACACAGCTTGTTAAGTGACACCTGTGCAGGGGAATACGGAGTGGAAAGGGAGGAACAGCATAAACTGCAGTCCCAAGCACTGTTCAACATTCATTTAGCAGGTTCTTCAGAAAGCAGCACCTTGAACTCAGCAGCTGGGCTTTCTTCACTAGCCCAAGGCAAAGAACACCAACAAAAGACTATTTCTGCCAGCCTAGGCTTTGAAACTTTCACGGGGAAAAATGTATACCACTGATGTGATCCAACCTTAACATTTTAAGTGAAATATTGAAATGAAAAGTAGTGAAACATATTCTGGTTCTAAGCAGCACAGGTTTTGCAAAAACAGCTGAGGTTATGCAATAAAATGAAGGAAAGGTCATTTATTAACACAACATTCAAGTTCATCAGCTTGTGCTTCAAACTAAAGATGACACCTCCACCTGCGAGGGACACAGTGCTTAAAGCAAAGAGAAGAGGTAGCTGGCAAATGAAGGGTTTGGGTTGCTTTCTTGAGTTTTAGGTGTAAAATCCTAGCTCTAATTTCCTACAACTAAAAAGCAAACAAACTCTCTTCAAGCCTCTTTTCTTCATAAGTGTATTTGGAAAGGTTACTCCCCATCATGGCAAAGGCAGACATGGGAAATACTTGTATCAGCATGCAGAAATCCCTGTGAGTACGTGCTATACATTTTTGCTTTCACAGAAGACTTTTCTATGAAAATGCTTAACAAACCAGCTTACCTGTAGCTCAAAAGGAACTCTCATAGGCATCCTCCTCCTAGTTTCAAAAAGATTAAAACAAGATATACTTTTCCACATCTATCTCTAAGCTTAAAACAACTTGGACTTTACTGATACTTCAGGACTGTTTAAAATAAATAGCAGTGACAACCTATATGTGCATAGTTGAGAAATAATACTACTTTTCTCATTAACATCAAGAAAAATTTTGTCAGGCACAACCTAGTGTGTGTAACTTTATGATATCCAATTCTACCAAAAAAATTATTGGGAGAAAACAAAAAAGAAAAGTATAGCCTGTTAAAAAAAGAACAAGTGGTTGGTGGGAGAGAGACCTGGCAAAGTGCCTTTCCCAAATTTTCCTGCTGATGAACAAGGGGACAATCACAGGACAATTGGACACAGATGGTGATGTACAGAGCTAGTGTACCTAGGCTGAGTCTACTCTACCTATTTGTGTTAACCAGGAAAAAAAAAGAAAGACCAGGTGGAAAGGTAATTCTGATAAGGTCTCACTGCTACCTGCTACTTTTGCTTTAGTTAGGAGCATCTTTTTGAAGATATTAAGACCTGAAGTCTTTCCGTAAGTACTTACGTAGTCATCCTCATGCAGACCTTGCTTCTGAACAGAACTTTTCACCTCCAGGGAAAACTTCTCAAACTCAGGCTTCACAGTCCTCAGCAGAGTGATGGTTTGGAGGTATGAGTATGCCTTCTTGGCTTCAATGTCATGTTTGTCTCCTCTTCTCCAAGAGCCATTTCCTAAGGAGAAAACAAGTACATTTCCAACTCCAAATTAGGTGCCATTACAGGACTGCCTGCCTTTTTTCACACAGAATTCACTTCTCCTGCACCTTGGGGAGGTGGCAGAGTACAAGTGAGAACTGAACCTGCTCCAAGATGTGCAGGAAGCCAGGCAGGGAGGAATGGCTGTTGGGAAATAAATGTGCAAACAGAAGGACAACTTCACTCCCATGCTGTGCATGCTTATTTTTGAAGGGTGGGATGAAGCCTAATCATGAGAAGACAGCCTTAGGCAAAAAAACACATACCAGATCTCAAACACAGAGATATTTAACTTAGAACAAGCAAGGGAGGATTTGACCACAAAGTTTTTGTTACACATCACTCCACCAGCAACACTCTTGGACAGTCAGGAAGGCACCAGTAATGTCAATAGTATGATCACCACCCGGAATGGGAGGCAGATGGTGCAGCTACTTCTCCCATAGCTCTCCCAGTGTGGTCAAGGAGAAAACCATGTGTGCAGTGGCTGCCAGACCAGGCCTGCTCTTGGTGGAAAAGAAACATTTAGAAATAAAATGGGATCATGTGCCTATACTGTATTTACACGTGTTTTGTGTCACAGCAGGGGAACAATTTAACACAGACCACGAGTAAAGTAGCCAGATTTTTAGAAGCAGGATAGCTGACTGGTTCTTAATTAGCAAAGGAACCCTTCTGCCTTACAGGGCCTGACCTTAGTAGCCCATGAGGCCTTCATCCAAAACTTCATGAGATCAGTGGAAAAGCCCACATTGTCCTAGACCAGGATTTGTGCTATTCTACATCAATAAGAAATAAATGAGGGAACAGTGGTAGCTTTAAGCATCTGTATGCCTTTAAATGTATATAGATAATTAAAGCTAGACAGTAATTTTATGTTTTGAGCAACAGCAACACACCCCATCATGGCTAAATGAGCCAAGACAAAGACTACACAAAGGTCTCAAAGGTGACATGGAGGCACATGGGACCCTGACATGAGAATGTGATGAGGACCATGATGCCATTTGGACTAAGAGAGGCAAGTGGTTTGGGAGCAGAGATGCTAAGAGAGAGAGTCCAGGCATCAGTCATGGTGCTCCTTGCACAGCACCCCCAGCTGCAACGAAGACCTACAAGAGACAATTCACTGACAGGCCACCTCAGTCTCCCAGAACGCGACTGAATAGAGAACTGGAGTTTTGTCCTCCCAGTACACCAGCACCACTGCTGGGACATCCCCCTGCCCCTGCTTTTGTGTTGACAGTAAGCGTAATTGAAGAATTGCTCTTCTTCCTCAGGGAGCACAGGGGAAGGGGCAGGACCTGCACTTTTCCATAGGACACGTCTTTCCTCCTGCTGCTTTCAGCAGCCCCTGTCACTCCCAACAAAGACCATCTGAGCCCTTTTACCCCTCTTTTCCACCCCAGGAAAGCCTTATTTACAACAGCTCAGCACCAGGTAGGACTGTAACCTTCATAAATACCATGAACCCTTCTGATTCTTAATTTCTTTATCTTTTTTAAAAGTGATTTAATTCTCTTAGGAAGAAGCTCTAGATACATCTGCCTTGGTTTAGGGATTTCTTTCCCGATACAAAGTTTAATTGGTCAAACTTACTTAAGCCAGGACCCTCTTCATTAGACCTACTGAAAACACTGGAGGGCAACTAACATCCCACCATCTGGTTTTGCCCTCAGGGGCAGCACTCCTCCCTTTGCTGCCTGCATGCCTTCCTCACCACCACTTCCAAAAAGAAAGGAAGGTGCAATTGTAAACTAGCATGCCTTGCTAGCTTCCCAAAAGAGAGTACAAGCCCTGCCAGAGCCTCAAAGCAGAAAAGCCTCTGCCCCAGCTGGGTACCTGCATTTCAGAAGTGCAGCGCTGAATAAGTACAACAGAGCCTAGAGCGCAAAGGGCTTTGCTATAGCTTTGTATCTGCAAGTTGAGATGGCTAAAAAGAGTGGGGTGATGGGGGCAGGGGTAGGGCAGGTATTTCTGGTAGAATGTGAATAAGTTTCTGTCCTGGACACTACACATTTATTTAAAAAACTCCCGACGCTGGGAGCAGGGAAGGTACACTTGCATAACAGCGTTCCTAGAATAATCTACGTATTTAAATTCCTTCATGGATTATTTTGCAGGAGGTCAGTACTTGCCACAGTGCTCATGTGTAATTATTGCAGCCTTGGCGTTTAATATGCCTGGCTTTCTGAAAAATTGAAAATATTCAGAACAGAGGGCAACAAACTGCAATATGGTCATCTGAACCTAAAGGCAATGTCCCAGTTTGGCAATCACACCCGCTCTTAGATTTTCTACCTTATAAAAGGTACAAAACATAGTATCTCCAAGTCTCTAGGAATGGGGAATTTTGGGGGAATTTCTCTACATTTCTCAAATATGCTTGCTTTCCACATGTGATGACCATCTGCACAACAGTCAACAGATGCACATTTCACTCTTCATAGGAAACACTTCCCACAAAAAAAAATGAAAAAACCCAGGAAAATTGCTTTAAAAGAATTATTACTTAGAAATGTCAGGAAATGCCACATTCTAACCACACTACATCAGAATACAGGCAGTTTTCATTAATCCTTGGAAAAGCTGCAAGAAGACCGGACTACCTGCAATTCAAAGGAGGATTCTGCTGAGACTCCCATATGACCACACAGGTATTGCCCCCATCACGGTGCTGCAGGGAGGTCCCATGCCACCATGGCAGAGCACAGATGAAAAAGTGCCATTGGCTGGGGGTGAATCACTAGGGACACCACACCACCACCATCAGCTGTCACACTGGGGTCCCTCCTGGGGGTGGGCGCTGACCTTGGGGCTTGCAAGACTGCAATCTGATGCTACCTCCAAGCAAATACCATCCTGGAAAGCAAAGCCACTATGAAATGCAGCAGACCACCTCCTGTGGCTGCTGCTATTACATGAGCATCTCCAGCTCAAGGAGAACTTTGGGTACCATCTGTTCCAGCTAGCTTCAGCACTTCTCAGGTACTTACCCTGGACTCATTTCAGCCCAGGCAAGGAAACCAGTTGTTTCACTCATCTAATCCATTGCAGACACCTAAGGATGAGGTGAATTGCTGCTCAGTTCACCTACAGCGTGGTACCCGCAATCAAATGAATCACTTCTGATACACTTCTACTCAGTGAGATGACATGCAGTAGTGAAACAGTGGAAACAGGCCGTGGACAGCAGCCAGAGGGGTTATTTGATCAGTCGTTTACAGTAAAGTCAAGCCTACAAAGCTCCCAGGGTCTACAGAAGGGCCAAAACTTCAGGATTTGTGACCTTCAGATTTTTGCCCTGGTCTTGATTACAGCTGCAATGCCAACTGGTTTTGCTTATGCCACAAGGGATTAAGCCATTCCAAATTCAACTCAACAAAAGGAAAACCTTGCTTTGAATCACTGGCTTTGATCTTGTTGTGCAACTTCTATCTTTTAGTTATTTGAGTGATTTCCTTATTACCTGGCAGAACTTGGCACTTCTTTAGTTAACCTAGATTAAACATGTAGCGGTATCTATATTTCCAAATTTAAACATGTAAAAATACGTTTGTTACAGAGCTTTTCAACAGCACCGTTTACTGTAAAAATAATTTCAGAGGTGGGACAACAAGAAGCTCATGCAAAATAATTTAACTGATTGTTTTTAAACAAAATACATTATCTTTGTGACTTCAATTGTTCATGCGTGTCAGGGGGTTTTTTGAGGATTGAAAGAAAAAAACAAACAAACCCAGAATTTTTCCTTCTTTCTCAATTCCCACTTGGTTTTCAGTTTGAAATGTATTTGTTATTGTAGTGGATTAGTTAAAGGCAGCCTGCCGGGGGGAAATTATTTTCTCTGCACCTGCCAAAGAGGCTGCTCCTTTCAAAAGCTATGTTGACACTTCAACAAAACCTAGTTCCCAGGTAGAAACTTGCCTCAGCTTCAACCATCTGATGCTGTTTAAAACTAAGCAAACACGTTGCCCCAGACCAACAAATCTAACTGTGCAGCAGCGGTGGCTGAGGGCAGGCTTAGTGCCTGGTGTGCAGTGCCACCATACAAAATGTAACTGAGTGCAAGCATACTTCAATGAGTGTTGAGTTTTATTTACATTTTAAAGGCACATTTTAATTTGAAGAGTCTGATCTTTTTTACTTAGGGGTGAAATCAGATGTTTTTATGCAACCTACTCTAGTAGATATGGACCCCATCCCACACAGCATTTTCCCTTCAACACAACACAGCTGAATGTATCTTTCAGCTGCAGGTCATGATCAAAAGCTACAACAAATTAGACATGTGGATCCCTCAGCACAGAAGTGACTTCTGGAGACCATGGTCCTTCAACCACCACAGCTCTGGCTGTTGCCTCCTTCAGCCATTGGCATGAAACACAGCCCACCAGGGAGCCAGGAATACCCCTGCCCTGAGTCACAAGGCTGTGAATGGTGGAAGCAACCCAGAGCTGTGTGTGCATGCTGCAGTGTGGGGTACCCACACCTGGCTGCTATAACCAGTGTCTCTCCTTACACTGATTACATAAAAACCACCTACAGTGAATTTGACATCTTGTGATCCACCCAGCGACAGCTATTGCCACCAGGTCTGTTTTATTTCCTGCAATGCCATCGCCCAAGTGGAAGGCAGCTGTAACAACAGGGAGAGACAGTGGCGAATTCTGGGACTCTGTGAGGCGTGCTTTGAGGCTAACAAGTCTAAAAATATTACCAGGCCTGGAGAAGACTTTACAATATTTTTCGGAAGTAAAATCTTTACCATATGATGAGCTGTTGAAGAGTTCAATATTGAAGAAAGCATAGTCCCCATTGGTCATTCCTTGCCGATGAGCAGCCAGCATGATGTTCCTGATTGTGTCACCGCTGGCACACATGATTACAACTGGTGGAAGAAAATGGAAAATGCAGATAAGAAGCAGTTTAAGAACATCAGGGAACAGCCTGCTAAGCATGAATGCTGCCAGAGACAGTGACCCCAGCTGTCCTCCCAGTGTCGCAACAAACATGCCAATGCATGTGGCAAACAAAGACAATTTCCCAAACAACAGACAGAGAACAGGTACCAAATACACAGGGATGCTTCCTACTCCCCTTTCTCTTCCAAAAATAATTAAATAGAGCCTCTGTGTGATTCAAGTTTTTTCAACAACATGATTCAACCCTTGCAACAGTTCTGGGTTCAAATTTCTTCAATTGCATATATTTGTAGAGTCAACCAAAAATGTAAGCCTCTGTTGTTAGTTCTAAGTCTAATGAAGAATTAAGGGGATACAATGGCATTACTATTTTCATTTCTGTTCTGTGGAACAGTTTGGTGTAGATTCATTTTGCCTACACCTCAGCTGTCTAAAGACTAGGTGTCTGGTCTAGAATTTCTTGCCTATCTACAGTTAGCACAGAACAGCATCTCTGCAGCTGTGTAGGGACAGTGGCCTGAATCTCTACAGAATGGGACCTTCTCTCCACAGAGAATACACAGTAACACCAGGCATGGCCCTTTGAGGGCACGCTGCATGTTCGGAAATGGCGAAAGCAAGTGCTACTGTCTAAGGGTGAAGATTCAAGGTGGTTACAAGATTAACCACCACAGAGCCTCATTTATCATAGGCCAAGAGCTAAGGAGGGGCTTGGGTGTTACAATGGGACCTACAAGGCCATAGGCGGCACCGTGACCCACACTGCAACAGCTGTGGTTGAGGGGTTTCCTCCCCGACCTGCTGTGCTGGTGTACTACTCCACAGGGGGACTACTCCCCTTGTTAACCCTTCCCTTTACAAAGGCAAAGCAGAAATGCAGGCGAGGTCTTCAGCTCAGCTCCCACAGCAAGCACGCCAGGCTGTAAACATACACAGGTTCACAAGGGTGCGAAGCTACTGACATCAGAGGGAGCAGCAATGTATTGTACCAGTGCGTGCTTCAGGGCTATATCCTACAGCAGAGTCATAAGAGATCCTGTTGGGACAACGATTCAAAACCTAGGGCACGCACGTTTCCAAGGAGGCCGTCACGCACGGCAGGGCTCAAAAGCTACAACCATGTACGCAAATATTTTCACCCCAACAATAAAACTGAATCAAAACCACATTCAGCTTTTCTGAGTAGAAGTGTTTGCTATTATAAGAAATGAAAAGGCCAAACAGGCCAAATCTTTTCTCACACAATGAATCTTCTCCCATCACTTTTCTGGTTGGAAGCCATCACAGACAAGCTCCAGACGCGCTGCCGGGGTGAATCACGTTCAGTACATCCCCACGCTTCAGGAGAGTTATACCATGCACAGCTCTGTCCTACTGATTATAGCAGAGTAATATAATAATTTCCAGAGCAACAGAACAAGACATATTTCATGACCATTGTGAAGTATATTAGCATGAAGCAAAAGAAGAAAAAAAAATTTTCTTACAATAAAATTTGGATCAAATCTTTTCCAGATGCACATCAGGAATGAATTTGTCTCACTGTTCCTAATTTCAGTATAGGTGAGAGATTTCCTTTGAAATGTTTCCTTGCTGCCCTCCCAATTCTCCCTTAACTTTGCATTTATGATTTGCATCTATCATAAAATCATAATCTGTGGATGGAATCAAAGAAGTCCCCACAACACCAGCAAAAGAACTTGAGCAAAAGGAAGGAAAAAAAAGAAATGTGGGATAAGCCCCTACTTTAAAATACATTAAACCATATTTTCTAAGCCTCTAAAGGAATGTAAGGGAAATAATATTAACAATTTGGATACGGTGTTTAACTCAGCAGGAGAGCAAAGATTACATATTTCAAGATTTTGAAGCAAATAGATTAATGGCATGTCCTTGCAACCTTCCAAAAACGTAAATTGTGAGCATTTAATCTGCATCTGTACCTTAGTATTGTGAGCATACGAATGTGTACATGCAAACATTTACAAAACGTACTCCCTCCTGTACAATAAATGGAGACGACAGTAATTCTATTGTTAATATTCTAAATTTATTGACTAGGATTATTGGCTCATCCTGAAAAAAAATGCTTCAGGGTTTAATTCCAGGTGAAGGAGCAAGTGTTCCCTTTGCCAGGCGCATCCCCTGGACTACGTGCTTATGCAGAATGTATTTAAGCACAGCCTTAAGTTTGTGGCTGTTGTGGTAAAACTGATCCTACAGCATCAAGTCTGCAGTGTGGCTAACTGAGCCTGCATGGTAGCCTGAAATACTAATGAAACTCATTAAAGTGGTTTGCTTTTGTCATCATACTTTTGCCGTGGCCTCAGGACTCGAGCCTTTGAAGTGGCTCCAGGACTGAAGAGGCAGCTACTGGCTAAGACAGGTCACGGCTGAGCGTTTCTCCTTCCCCAGAGCAATCCAACCCATGAGGACAGCCTCAGCCCCGGGTCCCTATGGGCCAGCTGATGGGGCGGCTTCTTTCTCAGACCTGGGAATGTTTCAAGTAGGTACCCCTGTCTGCCTGAAAGGCCACTCCCATTCTGGACAGCTCAAGGAAGCTCCACTGCTCAGGTGGGACCACCACCAGCAGCAATCGCTGGACACAGGGAATGTGCCAGGGTCACAGCACCTTAGGTGCAACACAGGAACCCTTAAAAACTGGTGAGAAAACTAACCAACCAAAAAAGTTTCCAGGAAGTGCTTTGGGCATTGCCCTGCTGTCCACAAGCCCTGCTGCCCCCTCGATGGGGGACATCCAAGAAGTCCTCAGGAGAAAGTAAGACCTCCTCTGGTCAGCCAGGGACACAGCGCATATGATCCTTCATATGATACATGACCTTTACAATAGTGGGACAGCCTGAAAGATGTTGTGAATGGTGGGACCATCCTTGAGCCCCAGAGGAATGCAGCAGCTGAGTCCTGTAGTCAGTCTTTGAAGTCTGAAAGACACAGGTGGAAGCCAAAGGGCCCCACTTGCTGCATTTTGCAGTAGTGTCATGAGCCAGAGGACAAATGAAGAGGTGAGAGGGAGAGAGGGGACCCCACAGGGCAATGGGAGGGGAAAGACAGAGGGCTACTTTTGTTCAGTCATTTGCAAGTTACAGAAGGGCAAAGGTCTCAGCTCAGCAAAGCATTTAAGCTGAAGCTGACAGAGTCAAGCCTCTGTCAGCACGGTCTGCCTTTAGCCATCAGTCACACTCCCTCAGCACAGCCACAGCTCCCTTTGGCGAATACTTGTCTTTCCCTGCCACAAGCATGCTGCTATGCTCCTAAGCATCAGGAAAGACAAACACAAAAGTTAGGCTGATTAAAGAAAAGCATCTTTCCCTACGCAGGGGTTTCTACTAGCACTTAACACACATCTCTTTCCATCCAGTAGCCTTCCCTGAGCAGCACTCACTGGGAAAGCTTGATTTTAAGCACCTGCTTCAGTGAAGAATAAACTGAAGAGCCACACAGTTTTACATCTCAGTTGCCTCACACAGGCTCCTGTGCACGTTAAGGATTTCACAGCAGTGTTACCGACATCAGCAGTGCAAGGCTGCTCTGTCCCCACCCTAGGGGCACCATAACACCAGCTATGCCCGTCACGCAGCGCGTGATCTTTATCAGCCCAATTCTGATACTATTTTCACATTATGTAGACAGGGATGTAAAACTTGCACAAAGCACCTTGTTCTTCTACACTTCTTTTGGAAAACAGCTAAGGACTTTAACTTGGTCCTACGGTCCATTCCTGGAACACACCTTTCCTTTTCTTTCGCAGTAACTTACAGGGGAAGCCTACGGCTGGCAAAAGCCTCTAACAGAAAATGCCTTTTTGATAAGCCCATGTATCCACTCCCTGCTCAGCACGACCTCACTTTAAAACACATCTAACTACGAACTCCCACATACCAAAGCACTTTCAGCATTTTACTGCTTCACGATGCAAAGCCATTTCAGCCAGCCCGGAGTGACTTTCTAAGATGTTTTACAAGCCATTTATCTCCACAGTGTTTTGCTAACAGTTGGTGGCAATATTACTGCACACACACGGGTTTCGCATCCACACATCCCCCGAAATGACCACTTCCCCTAAACGCATTTGTTATTTATGAAGTACTCAACAGGGGTTCCAACAGCAGGAGCAAGGAAAAGGATCCCCATTGGCAAGACACAGCAGGGTGAGAAGAAAACATCTTTGCTTAGACTTTGAACTTACAGAGACTCACTTCAAAAATCTTGGGAGAATAAGTAACTGGTTTGCTGCTACGCAGATGCAGGTGATTTGGGGTAACCCAGACCGCTGGCAGAACGCTGATTTCTCACTCTAACACAAAACCCTCCTAGTGCAGTCCACGAGGGCAAGCCTCCATCCCCACCACAGAGGGCAAAACCCTAACAAACTGTGGGCCAAGCTTTCACTCAGGGCATCCAGTCCCCATCCCATCGGGGGATGCCTGCCCCGGGGATGCCGGCAAAGCACTGGAGTTTCACCACAGGTGGGGATGTGACCAGACTCCCCTCTCTCCCACTGGACCTTCCCTCCCTGGTGCTCCCAACCACCCCAACACCCAGACCCTGACCCCAACCACCACCAAACACGGCTGAGAAGCCAAATTGGGTGCTCAGCTGCCACTCACCCCTCTCGCCGGTCTGGAGGGCACGGACGACGTCGTCGATATCGAGGTGCCGGCTGCTCTCGTCGAAGCTGTGCACGGCCATGTGGAAGGCCTCCTCCTGGAAGACCACATGGACGCCTTCCATGGCGAAGTAGCAGCTGCGCTCGGGGTTGCTGTCGCTGTAGAGCAGCGTGGCCCGGCTCCACTGGTGGTAGCGGAAGAGGGCCAGCAGCATCTCACCCATCTTCGCGTAGGCGGGGGCGACGCGGGTGAGGTGCGAGTACTCGCCGCCCTTGGCGCCGAAGCCGGCGGCCAGCGCCCCCGCCGACAGCATGGGCACGTCCCAGTGCGCCGCCAGCCGCGCCACCGGCGCCGCCGCGTACTCGCAGACGGGCCCCAGGAGCAGGTCGGGGCGGCGGCGCTGCAGGGCCACCATGTCCACCAGGCTGAAGAGGGCGCGGTTGCCGCACGCCGAGTCCTCGTAGGTGAGCTGGAAGGCGTAGCCGGGCGGCAAGCCGCTGTCCCGCAGGCTCCGCACCGCGTACTCGATGGCCGGCCGCACCCGCCCCAGCGAGAAGAGGTAGGCGTCGTCCCGCGGCAGCAGCACCAGCACCCGGATCAGCTTCTCCTCCGCTTCCTCCGTCGCCGCCGCCTCCGCGCCCGCGGGGCCGCCGCCCAGCGCCGCCCGCGCCGCTAGCACGCAGCAGAGGCTGCCGAGCAGCCAGGGCGGCATCGCGCCCGCCCCCCCTCACCCCACCCCGAGACGCCCGAGCTTCGGCAAACTTTTCGCCCCCCTTCCCCGCCCGCCTCGAAATTGTTCGGTCGTGCTTTATTTCTCAGGTGTTTGGCGAATTCACAACCTGCCCCAGCCTGCGGGTTACGGACGGAGCATCTCGGCTCTGCTTGTCTGGTTTGCTTATAGAGAGAGGATGATTATTATTATTATAATCAATTATTATCTTTTTTTCTTTTGCCTTGGCCCTCCTCCCCCCGCCGGATCCCCCCGCGGGGCTGCCGGGCTGCGCCCTCCCCGCTTAAGTAGCGCGGGAGCGGCGGCGGCTCTCCGCACGCCCGGCGCGGCGCGGCCGGGTTTGTGCTCAGGGAGGAGCCGGCCCGGCCGCTCCTGCCCGCCCCGCCCGCCCCCTCCGGCGGCCCCCCCGCGCCCGCACACCTCTCCCGCCGGCACCGCGGGGCGGGGGTGCCCTTATCACATACATAACACGTATGTACGCGTGTCTGTGCCTCCCTGCGCCGCTGCTGCCTTCCTGCAGTCGGGGCCGGGGAGGGAAGGATCACCATTGCGCTGTCTTAAACAACTGTCGGGTTGCTTCAGCCCGGTTAAGCCGCGCTTTGTTGCGTAAGGGGAGCGTTTGAGCCCCTGCGAGGGACCTGGAGTAGTGTTCGGCAGAGCTGGGGGGTTTGGGGAAGGGGGCGTTGCAGCATCAGCACTGCGGGATGCAGGCAGCACCCTGAAGGGCTCTGCAGCAGGGTACAAGCAGGGCTGCCCGGCTCCCAGCTCCTCACATGGAAAGGTGCCCGTGCCCAGAGGCTGCATAACCCAAAAGGGAAGCAGGCGCTAGGTCCCCGACCCCTGCCCGCATCCCTCTGAGGTCTTTCCAAACCCCCCTGCCACAGGGCCCAGGTGCAGTTTTCTGTTGCTTCTCACCCAGTGTGTCTCAGCAGCCCTGAGCTGCAGAAGTTTCCCCAGTGAAGGAGACAGGTCTTGTTGCAAGATTATTTACTTGGAGAAAAAAAAAAAAAACAAAAGAAAACCAACATTTTTAATTGTCTTGACAGCCCTGCCTAGTCAGAGCGTGTTAAATGCATCCCTGTTCAGCTCCTCTTACTGGCAGTAAAGCTGTTATGCTTAAGGTTTTCTTAGTGTCCATGTAAAATGTGCACTCCTGTTTGAGAATAAGGTCAATACCAAACATGCAAAAATACCTGATGCTTTTTTTGACAGCAAAATCATAAAGGATAGCCCTCTGTGGAGTTTTCTGTGCCCTGTAACAACACGCATCCTCAATCCCAGAGCAGGGCTGCGCAGTTTGGTGTTTTATGGTTACTCAGAGAGTGCCAGGTTTGCATTTGAAAGGTGAGTGAACTGCTACTGGCTTTACAGAAGGGTTTTTTTTTTTAGTTCAGCACAGAAATTGTTGTCAGGGAAGTCTGTGCAAACTTACTTTTGTTGCTAGCTTCACGGTTCAGCCTGTGAATGGGAAACCTGCACTCCTGGGGTGACCCTCTGCTCACCTTTAAGATGCCTCCATTAAGAAGAGGAGAAAGTTGGAAGCATTTGTGCAGTGACAGCTGAGAAGTGGAATGAAAACGGCGGATAACGTGATGTACAGAAATAATCACCAACATTTTTTTTCAGGAGCATTTATCTAACGGGGACTCGGTAAAATAAAGCTCAGAAATTCAAAGATGGGTAGTTTCTCTGAGAAATGTGCCTCTCGTGTAGTTTTATTTGATCCCTGAATCGAACTTCAGAGTGTTCTTGAAGATTACATAAACATCCACCCTGGTGAAGCTGGTTTTGTATGTTCCTGTGCTGCAAGTTATGTCAGGCATTTTTTGTTGTAAATGACTCCATGTAACGTAGTGGAGATTAAGCAGAATGTTACAATATACAACATGCCAGCCATCTTCACCACAAAGCTTGCAAAAACATTTTCTTAAGACACATTTTGAAATGCTGACCTCTGTAGTCACTGCTTTATGGTGACCCTACAGATGTGTTTACAACATCAAAATCTGGACGGATCTCTCCTGATTCCCTCCTTCCCCCACCAGAATATCTTTTTCATGTTGTGTGTGAGCTCCATACTCTCCTAGCTGTCTTATTGGAGTGTAAGCTGTGTAAACACAACAGAAGAGATAGCGAGCCCATAAATCGCAGGGCTGCCATCCCTTCACACTGGCTGCTCCTTGTGAGGTACAGGACTGCTGGGAATGAAGTAGAGTGGGAGAAGCCAGGCCAACACAAGGGGCAACACAAACCAAAGGCAACTAGCCAGTACTGTGTAGCAGGAGTAGCATCAAGAATGATTTTGATGCCTTCAGAAAAGGAGTTGGCCCACAGTGTTTGGTTCCTGCTTGCCTGCATTCAGTCTTAGAGGGGCCACAGTGTCTCTTCAGGCCCAGAGTGTGATGAACATTTCTGCTCCCTTTCCTCCTAGGCAGTTTGATGAAGAAGAGTCCCAGCCTGTGATTGATTTATCTTTCTGAGCCAGAAAATTACACAATAGAATTTACTTGTTAATCCCAATTCAAAATGCCACTTAATCCACATCATCATTAGTTCACTTACAGTATTTTTCATACCTATAAATCCAACGTTTCCCCACAGACTCTTTTTTTTTTTTTTCCCCAGCTACATAAATGCTTTTTAATAGGAACAAATCTTGCAGTTGTGAATCAGTAGCAGGCAGCGGACTGCAGCAAGAGCAGAGATTTCAGGCTGGCCCCTCACGACTAAAGTCATTTCAGACACAGGCTATTTCCAACCCTAGAAGTAACTCGTACTCCAGTCAAGAATCACTTGACTCGCTCCCGCTCGCCTGAGCAGCAGCCTGAGCAGCCTGCCGCAGGTTAGGCAATTGTTCACAGAGAGGTTCGCTGAAAACATAGTCCCCTCTAGAGGCTGGAAAGATGAAGTATCTTATATCGTCTGTACTGCAAATAGCCAATGCCATTCCAGCTTCCATGTGCTTCCCTTGTTCCTCAAGAAATCTGTCCTCTTTTTTTATTTCAAGGAGTCTATATTCTGCTGGGACACACCAGAGGGGTTTCTTGCTGCGACACGATGTATCTGGGTGTCTCTTTCCATGTTGTGTGGTTTTACCTTCCTATGCTCGTCTCACATAAAAATGCGTGCATCTTTTGGGTGAAAATACTGCTGCATGAAACCTGTAGCAGAGCTGATGCTAAAAAGATAAATGGGAAGAGGACATATTTACTTCACCTTCCTTTAACTGACAACAACTTGTGTGTAGCTATGTATACAAGAACTACAAAATAACAAACCTATAAACAGAAATGTTGAGTACACATAAAATACATGCCATAGTAACACTTTGCAGAACTTGTTACTCTTGCTATCTTAACAGTTTCCTCTTCACAGCACAAAGTAAGGTAAAGTTGGACAGGTGGATGTTACTTTTGTTTTGCAAATGGGGAGAACAGAACTTGGTCTCGAGAACGGACTGCACTGCTTACCTTCACTGCTGCTCCTAAAATCATGGCATGATGCTCCTGAGTAGTAGTCACACAGTGCTAGAAACACCCATCCTCTCCCACGTACACTGAAAGGTGAGCTGAGACGCGGCCCCGCGAGAGATGTGCTGGGCACTTAGGTAAAAACAGATCCAGGGATGGAAAAGATTGACACCCCCCACACCAGGTATTCACAGATTCTGCTACACTCATGCTCCCAGGGAGTACGTGCATAAAATTATAGGGCTAAAACCCAACCTGACAACCCAATGTCACCCTGTAAGTACCTGCTGTGTTTCCTCACACCTATGGGTTTACACTGAACACGAGGGGATACAGTGAAAGACAACAAATCCGAAATCTTTGCAGAGGTGTTTTTGCACAACATTCAAGGCAAAATGCAGGATTGCTGCCATGGAACAGAAAAATCCCACTCTCAGAGTTGTTTTAGGAGGCCCCAGTCTGGCATAAGAAGAATTATGACAGATATGGATGCGAGGGACATACTCTGGTTTATCAAAATTAGGTTACTGACAACTGATATTAGTTAGAGCAGCTTCAGGAGGGCCCAAATTAATACCTTGGGACAGATACAGTATAAATCACAGTCAGCAGTGTGTCTTGTAACAGTCTTATTTCTGTGCCCCTTATAGTTATAACAAAGGAACTGGATCCATATCTTCATTTCTGTCAGAAGACTTTGGAGACTCCCTGAAGCACTGCCCGTCACTACATGCAGGAACAATTTTAATGACCTTAAACTAGAGATGTCTCATTAGCTGTTCCATGATATACTTCCAGTCCCCTTAGTTCTTCTCCCCTTTCTTTACAGGTCAGTCCATCCGGCATTTTAGCAGGGATAAATCAGCTCTGAGACATTTTATGTAAAAAAACCCTGAAGGTAGCCAATAGATTTGCTTGTGAAGTTGTGAGAATAACCCTATTTTACAGTAGCAGCCCATCAAGACAGCACATTGGAAACACATTCCATGTTTCCTTTCCAATTAATGCCCTAGCCAGAATAATAAACAGCCCCCCTTAGTAGTAAGTGTGTAATGAGTATGTCTAAATATATGATTCATTGCCAAGAAATATAGGCCTCATTCATATTCAAGTAAATTTTAAAATACAGAGAAATAGTTTTTAATTTCTATGATGCCAATAAAATTGTCATGAATTATATGCAGCATTTTTGGGTTTCTAATAACTGGCCACCCATCTCAGAGAGGTTACTCTCTGAGAGCTGCAGGATGTAACACTGCAAGTTCAGTGAGGGGCAGGCAAAATCATCTTGTGAAGTGTTCAAAAATAAGAACATTGTGCACAGGATTATATTCCTACTGGAAGTTTATTCATCTTCAGTAGTTCTACCACTTTCAAATTGAAGTAGTTGCTTTAGGGATTATGACAAAGCACATTTTTCTTTCCACCCCCCTCGTGACTAATATTAATGAAAAAATAATTACCTGTACTTCTTCAGTCAAGACATGCCTGCAGCTGCAATAGTAACTTTGCCACACCTATGCTTTTCATTTCCAAAAAGAAAGCAAGCTAAACTAGATGTGACTAGGGAAAATATCCATAGTTTTCAACAAACACAGGAATAATTAAGGAAATATTAATTCCCTTACACCTATAAAAAACTCTAACAATTTCTTTTTTACTTCAGCCCTTCAGCTGGCAGGGGGAAGGGAGGAGGGGACTGGTTTTGAGGGACAAGCACATGAAAATGTGGTTTTGAACTGAAAACATAGATTAGAAAGACTGATGTTCCTACAAGCAGTCCTGAAAGCAGCAAAAGGTTAACAACATAACTCCAAGATTTCATTTCCCCTCTGTGTACACCATCCCCTTGCAACTTGCCTATCACGTTGTACCTGCAGTGTCCATCCCCAGGAGCTGAGCTTCATCCCCTCCCCAGCCCTGCACCCAACTGGCGACCCAACGGCACATACACAGCACCACAGGGACGAATACACTCGGTCTGGGACAGGACTTTGAGGGACCTCAGCTGCTCCCGGCTGCTGGCTGAGGGTACCAGAAATAACCCTGGGAAACCTCATTTTGTTTTCTCTGTGTAGTCCAGGGGAAAGCTGGACTAATTCTTCTGACTCCTCCTGAGACATTGCAACACTGGCAATTCTCCAGGGACTGCTGGGCACAGAGATCCCTATCTGTGTCCTACCAGAGATTTCCCTAAGCACTCCTCATGATTCACAGAAAGAAAACACCCTGGGTAACTGGAACCAATCCTTGCATTTTGTATTCAGTTTGGGCCACGTTCAGTTTGGATCATTTTTTTAAACGGTTCTGACTTACAATAAGAAAGCATGCTATAATTGCATGATATTGTGATTACAAAACTGTGCTAGGGAGAACTGGGACATTTTATTATGTATGGATGTGTGTCTGGTGAACTCAGTCTCCATCCAGCACCCACAAACTCTATCCTCTAAAATTATACTGGCAGCAAGTACCAGGACAAATAATGGTGTAAGAGTTCAAAGGCCAACCAGAAACCATGGACTCATTTGTTAACGTGGCCTTATTAAAGAGAACCAGCTGAGCATCAATTGCCAGAATCAACTCAGAAGGCAATTAGCTGCCAGCAAAAGCCAAGAACACCCATTCAAATGCAAGCCATGCCACTGCAACCACAGAATTTGGTAGGTGTGTGTGCTTTGTGCTTCAGAAGAGCTTGCATGGTGTTCAACCAGCGCTGACAAACACTCAAGAAGCTGTGCCACGTGTGTGAGCTCCCCTGAAAGGCGAAAGAGGAAATCTGAAATGGCCGAGCAGGCCCAGCGTAACCCAGGTCACACGTGGAAATGGGAGGGTTAGGCCTCAAGGGCAGTGGAGGATGGCTTTCTTCATAGATCCAGAAAGGAAAAAGTGCACTGTATGTATGGGATGGCTATTGGTGTGGTGCAGGTGTCGCTTCTGTACTGCATGCAAGAAAAAGCCGGTCCTCCTTTGGGTCTATTGCAAAGCTATGAGTGTTACAATGCTCTACTGTGAAAGCTGTTCTACAGTGCTGTTGAAAGCAGTTAACAGAGGCTATAAAACAGAGATCTTGATTTTGAACGAGCCCCAGGTGTTGGTCAATCGAGTTTATGGGGTTTTTTCTATTTATGTGGGAATTACTTGTAGGACTCCCAACTGTAATCCAAGTATAAATTACACCACCAACAATGTTCAGGGGTTTTATTTGCTTTGTATTTTGAAAATATTAAATGTGTTACTGCCATTGGAAAACTATGCCTGGTCAAGTTATTTGTCATCATCTGAACTTCAAGTTAAAAGAGACAGAATTCACAAAAGGGACAAAAATTTGGAGTTCCACCTCTTTGCAGCAAGATTAAAATGACAAAAAACCCCACAACAAACACTGAAAAAATCTGGATTTTTCCAATTAAAGTCTTTGCAAAAAAGCTTCTTGTTTATGGATCCACAGACTAAAACGATGTCTGAAAGTTTGAAAGCAGTAAATATTATGAGGAATGATGACATTATACTTTGGATGATACCTTGACCAAATCCTGTTTCTAGGTGAAAAAGTATGTCTGTTTTATCTATTGCTCTAAAAATCCCTAAGCAACAGCAAAATGCAATGCACAACAGGACTCATGTTGTCCTTCTGTAAAAATGGGATCAATATCCTGAAAAACTGGAAGTAGAAATGAGAGGCCAGCTCACCAGAATTCACCGACTTGATTTGAGCTCTACAAGGTTACTTCTCAGAAGTGTTGGATTTTCACAGAGTGAAAGTTATCTTTCCTTTCTCTTCCATAAATAGTAACAATTAACCTTTTCATACTGGCTGTTCAAGGAGGAATAATACTTTTACTCTGCTGCCTGCCACACAAGACAACATACAACATGGGCAAAAAACCAGCAAATGTTAATTACATCAGTTGTTACTCTTTTACAGCTCAGCATGGTTCCACTGAAACCTATGGAAGAAGATACTGATCATAAGCTGACAACAAAACCTTCGTGATAACTTGTATTTATAAAAGGAACTATGGTTGTGTGGGGTTTCTTTTAACTTAAAGTACACACACACTTCCTCTGTCTTTCCAAGTACTTTCAGAGATGTGAGAAAGTACTGCATTCTCTTTAAAAGTGTAACCTTATAAAGTACCTTTGACTCACATTGCCTCTCTCCAAAATGCACCCTCCTCTCCTGCATAGGCTTCCTTGGAAAAGATTCACTTTCTTTGGACAGCCCGTATCTATCTATAGAGTAAATACCTGGGTAGAGATAGTATCTGGATATAGAACAGACTGTTTATACTATCTGAACTAAATTAGAAGCATAAATCATCTTGGTCTGGATCAAAGTGATGCTCTGATTTTCACTTTTGTTTTCATTTCCATGTCTTAGAAGAACACCTGCAGAATTTGCTGCAGGGATTTTACTAATGTAAAAAACTTGGACTCTTTCCTGGGCTCAGTTCAGCCTTGGATGGTCACTGCTGAAGTGCACAGAACAATGGCTACCTTGTTCCTCAACTGACTTTGTCTCCATCTAAGAACTGTATCATGGTTTGTGATAAGTGCTGAAATACAAAGGTCTGTTGTGCCTTAACAACACCATAACAATTCTGTCCAGAGGATCTAAAATGCTTTATAGAGCAAAGATCATTTTGGCTCAAGATTTAGTAATTCTGCAATAGATACCCATATCCCTTGTAAAAGAAACATTAGAAATATTGTCATGGTGTCCCTCAAGGAGAGTTGGGACCAGGCATTCCAAATCCACCATCAACTGAAGAGTTATATTGCTGTTAACATGTAATCTCCAGACAGGAACTGTTCTGATGGGCTGCTCTCGCATTTATTCCACACAAATGGGACAGAAAGCTCAGAAGCCAAACATCTCTGGTTTTTCTGGATATTCAGCCCTACAGGCAGTATCGATTTATACAGAAATATCAGCCCAGGAACTGAGAAATCATTAATGTTCTAAGGGAAAATTTGGAATTTGTTTTAAGCCAGATCAGTTCACTGATATAATTAGCGGTTGTGTTGGCATGGCAGAGAAAGAGATGAGAAGGACAGCAGCAAGCTACCCGAGGGGAAGCTGAAACTCCTTAGACTTGGCATTGGCATGGAAATCTCTGTATGTCTTTTCTCTTGTATGTTAATTAATGAATAATGTAAGGGGAAAGTTGGGGGGAGGAGGAGGAAGAAAAAAAAAATAATATTATTGACAGTTCTTGTTCTAGTGAGTTGATTTTAAAAATACTTAAAATATTTAGTTATATAAAAATATGTGCTTCTGGAGTTCTGTCATTTCCAGTTTATTAAAGCACAAATGTGAAAGAAAAAAAAAAAAAAAAGGCATGCACGGACTTGGTGGAATACACATTTGTCATCAGATCTCTGGAATGGGAACAAATGAGGGAGAGGACAAAGGCTCCAGAACAGATGGGTGGATGGTGAATGGACATGGCAGAGTAATGAAAACAGGACAGAGCAAAGAGTAGGATAGCCATAGTCAGCAAAGTGTTACTCACCAAACCAAGTCTAAAGAGATCTTACACTTAATGAGGAACTGGGTATTTCATACCTCAGTTAATGTAATTTAATTTGACTGAGATGGGTGAGAGCTCAACAAAGAAAAAGGACAGGTTCACAGGTTTTAGCTCCTGCTAGAAGGCAGGAACTTGGCTGTGCAGAACAGATCACTTCTTCAAGCTGCTGGAAGCAGAGGAAGATGAAATGGAGGTGTCCTCATCCTCTCTGCAAAGACAGAGAGGCCTTTTCAAAGTATGGCTTCTGTTTGCACACCGACTACACAGACGTCTAGGAAGTGACGTCTTCTATATGTGCAGTTTACCATGTATTTCCTAAGACCCTACTTGTTCTTTACTTCAGTTGTGTGTTTTGCTTTTGCTGACAGCATGAGTAAGTGTTTTTATGACATAAGCACACACACAAAAAATTACTGCTTAAAAACGTTTAACTCTCCTCTGTGTGCACTTGTAGACTAGTCAAGAAGACAGAGCATTTTCTACATTTGTAAAGAAAAAACCCATCTTCTCTGTCTTTGACTGCCAAAGCCAACAGAAAGAGCAAACTTGTGCAGCTGTAGAAATGTTAGCAGGAATTAGATATCTATCTGAAGAAATAAGTAGTTCTACGCTTATTTTCTCCTCTTAAATTTCCTGGAAGTTTTCACACAAGTAAACAAGGACAGAAAATGTAGGGGGTTATTTTTTATTTTCTTCAACTTTAATTGTTACACTATTGTTTTTTTAATACCTGACAGACCTTTTTAGAAAGGTGAGTTTGGGCAACTTTCTTCTCTCAAAGGGAGCCGGGAGCTATTGCAATGTAGGACAGAGCAGATCAAGATCCCAATGTAATTTGTAGGTGAAGTGGGACAGTTTTGGTTTTTGTGTGCAGCTGTTCTTGCCAAAATCAATGGGACCACTGCGAATCAAAAAAAAAGAAAACCAAACCAAAACCCCAAACCAACCAAACAAACAAAAAACCTCCCAAAACAAAACCAAAAAAAGGCTGGAGGGCACACCCATTCTGTCAGTAGCTAATCTGAAAGAAGGGACTCTGGGGATGGGTCTCGGGTCTCCAGTCTCCAGTCCCTAGCTGGCTGGCTGGGTCCTGCTGCCAGAGCTTACTGCCCTTCCAGATTTGCTTGGACAACTGCACGTGTAATTGCTACTTACCCTCATTCTGTCAGTATGATTTGAGCATAGAAGGTATTTCTGCTAAACTAGGTCATTTGACAGAACCAGGCTAGGGAGCGTCTCCATGTGAAGAAATGCCAAGAGGCTGGAGGAGGTGATAATCTCTGGTGTAGTGGAGAAAACAGCTCCAGGTGATCTGCAGAAACAAATTTCTTATCCCAAGGCAGCTGCACCCAAGATGGCACATTGGGTTCAGGTGATTTAGAAGATAAAATAAACCTGTATGTAGACAGTATCCTTCTTTGCAATCTTTCCTTCTTCTCTTGTGGTTTACCGTTGGTGCCAACATTAAATAATATTCTTGCTTAAAGGGGTGATTGATGCTGTGATGTTTGTGGAATGAAATCTTTATGTACAGAACCTAGCAGCACTGGCTGTGTAAGTATGTGCTATGAACAATGTGGTGGTGCCTTCCAGATACAGGAGAATCACACAAAGGCAGAGACAGAATGTGACAGATGAATGGAGAGACATCAGAGAGACATGAAAGCACCAAGGAGTGTGGGTAGCTGTGATAATAATAACTTTATTGAAGCCAAAAGCTCTGTATTAGTTTCACTGAATTATTTTACTAAATACTTGTACAATTAGATGAAACTGGCATAAACATTTGAAAAAAATATAGTTGGAGAGAAGCTACCAGTCAGCCCGTGTTAAACCAGAATGATATTTCAAGCTGATTCTATCCTGTGTTTGATTCTGGTCCAAAAAGTCATTAGGTGTACAAAGGAAGAAAGAGTATGTGTTAAAATATGTGAACAAGTCAAGATGAAAGAGGGCTGACAAATACTTTAAGATTTTGATGACTGTAACAAACTGGAGGGGCAGTTTGAAGTCAAACAATCAATCTAATCATGTCCAGTGCTTTGCCTGCCAGGGAAGTGTACTGAAAAGCAGAATACAGTACAGAATAACTCTGCAGAAAAGATTCAGCTCATCCTGAAGAGCCACAGACTGAAGGTGAGTGAGCACAATGATGCTGTTAGATTAGCTGAAGTGCTGTAAGTCAGGACTGAGCAAGAGTCCTCTCTGCTCTGCAGGAGCACTTATTTGCTTTGAGCATTATTGTGTGAAAGGAATAGAGACAAACTGGAGAGTTCAGAAAGGAAGAATGAGAGTCTGGAAGCATGTCCTCCTGAGACAGGTTCAAAAGTTAAGTTTGCTTAGTCTAGGAAAAGAGAAGACTGAAAAGAGATGTTGTGGTCCTTCCATATGGAACAGATGTTTTAAAGATAGGGATCAGTCGGGTTTTTTTTCTGTTCTGTGTTACTGCCAATACATCCCATCCCATTCTTCCAGGTAAACTGTGAACAAAAAAGTTTGTATCTCCCTTTGGGATATCTTTTTTCCTCTGATGAGCATCTAACAATGAAGTCCCCCAGGAATCCACCTTCTGGCAGCTGCTGGTAGCTAAGGAGAGTTGTCTGTCCTCTATCCCTGTAGCTATAAAACCCTGAAATGATTTACCAGTTTAGTATTAATTTTAGTAAGATTCCAGGTACTTCAAAG
Source organism: Porphyrio hochstetteri (assembly GCA_020800305.1). Lineage (NCBI taxonomy): Eukaryota > Metazoa > Chordata > Aves > Gruiformes > Rallidae > Porphyrio > Porphyrio hochstetteri. The sequence continues at coordinate 79,355,743 of CM036938.1, read as the reverse complement.
TGAAAAGAATACAAAGAAAAAAGCCTTTATGTAACTTGTCACAAGCAGTTTGACAAAATTTACAGTTAAGATGTCCCTGTTTCCGTCAGCTTTCATGACTGGCTTTATTTGAAGCAATGTTATTGAACTGTGGACATGAAACATCATTGAAAAGGGATGTTAATGAAAAAATCTCCAGAACATTTGAGTCATGCCTACAAAGAGAAACCAAGAACTTACTTTCCAAAGACAATAAATTTCACTGGAAATGTGTGAAATTAGTCATAAATGAAATGAAAAATATGGTCAAAAGAAACAAAGCCCTGGAATGTAACTTCTGCTTTCCCCATGTTGTCTGCCATTTCCCCCAAAAATTGTCTGATGGAGAACTTGCAGTAGAAACTAATGCAATAGTTTTTTGTCCTTTGGTATGTGGAGATCACCTCCAGTATTTTGGAGTGTGATGGAGATTGCTTGGAATAAGAAACTGAATTTGGAAAATGAGTGGTTATGGGTTGTACCAAATCAAAATGCATTTCTTGCTTCTAATCGTGTTATGTAGGGGAGTCCTATGCCTTGTTATGTGGTGATGTGGATGACTTTGCTCACAGAGAAAGTGAAGGAACAGTTTGGACTCTGTAATGTGCAAATCACTATTTTTTTCTGGTAAGAGCATCAGGAAGGATATCTGATGAGGATAATTATTTTTTGCACTAATTAGTTATTCTGCAATGTCACTCTTCATTTTATAAGTATTACATAAATATATACATGGTCTGCTGTTACCAGTGCAGAAAAGACTACTGCCCGGGAAAAGGTATCTATAAGGAAAAAACCCTCTTCAGAAACTGGAATTCCATTATTACAAAAATATCTGAAATAAACCACAATTTCAGACTTTAAATTCTGGAAGACACACTAAAATGAACCATAATACGTTTATTTGTTAGGGGCAAAAAGGTTACCGAAAAATAATTTTGGATTCTGGAAAATTCTGTATCTGGGAAAAAAGGTTTTATGTAGTAGAACAGCTTGGTGACATTCTGTTATAGTACAAGCTAGTTTAAATTTAGGCACAAAACCCAATAGTGTGTCCAAGAGCCAGAATTTCGGGAAAAATTTTGTATCAATTGGATTTTTAACATTAGTTCATTGTAACAGTTTCAGTTGTGATTAAAGACAGGTAAGGACATGTGATTTTAATTTTTTCAGTTTATTACCTTTCCTCCGCAATGTATGAAATTGCAGACATTTTATTTGCTTTTTAAAATGACCGTTGCCTCAGTGTTTTATCTTAACCAAAGAACAGCAAAAGGAGGGCAAGAGGCCTGAATCCCCATCTCACAGCCCAGTCATAAGACTGAGAGTGGAGAGCAGAGTGGGTGTCACAGATCCTCACAACTGTGGAGCCCACAGCTTTTTTTAAGACCAGTATCAAAAAAAAAATTTTGAAATTAAAAAAACCCATCCAGTGGGTTTATGTTTTTAAGTGCAAATTTTACTAGAATATAGGAGTAATCAACTGTACTACTTTGAAGGGATGGGCGGTTTATCCTAAAGCTCCAAGTAAAAGTATCTCAATACTAAGTATGTCACTTGGGTTAATAATGTATCCCCAAAAATGACATGCATGAGTTTTATGGAAAGAACACAGGAAAGACGTGAGTTTAACTGAACATCATCTGCTTTTCTTGATATGAGGTAACAAAAGACTGTTGACTTAGCTCTAAGTATACTAAAACCTTGTAGCCAGGTGAAGGAGGGTAAATCAGATGCAGGGGGAGTATGAGACATCAGTTGTATGTCTGTTATGAAGAAGCAGAAAGCCAAATTGAGTTTTATTAGAGAAAAAAATGGGGCAAAAAATCACCCACCATCTCACTTCTTCAAAAGGCACAAAGATTCTGAGTAGGAGTCTGATGCTTTTCCGATGTCAAGGAGTCAACCCTGGGTTTAGGGTTCATGTAAAATTTGTAACCTGTGATCCCAGCATCTATAACTATGAGCATTGAAACTGGATGTCTCCTACATTTGACCAAACACAACCTTATTTTCTTCAACTCAAAAAACTTGCCTGGTAGTAGAGAATAAACTGAACCTGAGTAATTTGAATGCATTATCTCCACAGTTGCAGGTATGAAGATAGGCAATTGAAAAGGACCTTCACCCTGGGGCACAGGTGGGGCAAAGCTGTCACAGTGCAGCTTGCTTCCAATCTACAAAAGGTCAGTGGGATTTCTGATGTTAGTAAGGATTTTTCTCCCCAGCAAGCACAACAACACATCTCCTCTGGAAGCAGCAGAAAAATGCCTGGTAGATATAGCAAACCTCATGAAGACTAATGGACTATATACTCTAAAGGTTGTACCTGAAGCTGTCGTGGATATAGAAACAAAAAAAACAACCCTGGTCTTTTTTTGCATGAAGGCTACAGAGGTTGAAAAAATATAAAAAGCCAAGGCTTAAATTCAGTTTTTCTAGCATGTTCCAGTTTTCATTAGTACTTCAGTAATTTTCACAGGTATTTTCATTTAATGTCAACTTTATATTTTTAGTTAACTTCACATGTTGTTAAGTTTATGAATTTACATTTCTAAGCTTCCTAGACTGAACTTCTAAGAAGTCTACTGCTTTGTAATATCAGCATAGGTAAAATTAATACAGCAGAAAACTGCACAAAAAGATTTCCATTCTTAAAGATGAGATTCCCATATCTGTGTGCTTTTGTAATGTGAACTGATAGCTCTTTGCTTGATGTGTACTTGTGGAAATCAATTAGGCCTTGAATTTAAAGGATATATTTTGAACCCTGGATGTAAATGGGTGGCTATTTGATTTTCAATTTAGCTGGGAGTTTGTAAAGTTGGTAAATATCTTGCAGTGAACAGAGTTGGCTTAATGTACACCAAAAAAAAAAACCCCAAACCCACTTCAGAGAAAGGACAGTGCTGTATGACAAGTCAGATGGGTTTCCCTAGAGCAGCTGGTGCAAGCAAATGCATAGATGTGTTACAGGTTGTGAAATATTTTTCTTAAATCATCATGTCCTTCCCCCTCCTCAGTTCCTTGTATGTTCATTTACCTTTTGTTCCTCACTCTTTTTTATTTACTCTCAACTTCTAAAAATTCTGATTGGCTTTTTCTTTAGATTTTTTCTTAAATTTTGATTTTTAAAAATTTTTATTTTCATTTTTATTTAATTTTTACTGTTTTGATTTTTAGCTTTCCTAAACGAAACATAAGCTAAACAGCACGAAATTCCAATCGAACTTTCCAGCCACGCTTTTTCCCCAACAAACTTCAAACGAAGCACACTGAAAAAAAAAAAAAAGTTTACAGTTGCTTGGAGTCCAGTTGCTTAATTACGCTGGTTGAGAGCGAGCCAGTGAAACGGTCATTTGGGTTCTGTGCCGTAGGTCCCGTTACCTCACGCCGAGGGTGACAGCAGGGCATCGTCCTGCGACACCGCCTTCCGAAACTGCACAGCGCAATTCGCGGCTGCCATCTTCTGGCGACAGGGACGGGTCTCCCGGTTGAAATGTTGAGTCACCTTTCTAACAGTATCAGTACAGGGGTTTTGTTCATTTTGGGGCTAGATAACTTATCTGTAATCGGGCTTTTTGTTTATTTTTTCAGTGTGCTCTCAGGCAGCTTCAGTTCGTCCACACAAAAAGATTTCAGAAGATACTGCAAATCTAAAAATCGGTATTTAAAAGCAAGGACCCTTTGTACCAATGAACATCGTATTGCTGCGCAACATCTTACACGTTATCAAATGTAGCTGTTTAAAAGCGGGTTTGCCAATGTTTATGCTGCTCGTAGTTTACTTTTAGACAGCAAATAAATTATTCAGGTCTAGATATGTATACAGACACTTGCTTGTAACAACTATGTGTCCCTGCCCATGCCAGGTGTTGGAACTAGATGATCTTTGAGGTCCCTTCCAACTCAGGGGATTCTGTGGTTCTGCAAACTGTGGGGCTGGCTTTTTCCCAACTAAAAAAGGCTGTCTGCAATGAAGTAAAAACTTTATTAAAACAAATTATTTATTATTGTATAAAAACAACTGCAGGGAGAGGCAGAGAGGAAGGTTACCAGGTAAAAAGGTCATGTCTAAACAGCACATCCCTTCCTACAGAGGTCAAAGCCTCCGACACCCGTCCCCACACCGACACCAAACCTCCCGTCAGCGCAGGGCTAGCAAAGCAGCTGCACTCCTGCGGTCTGAGGGCATCTCCTCGATCTCTTCCACCTTTTTTCTTCTCCTCCCTGAGAAATCAAACATCGGTCAGTCTGATCTCTATTTTATTTAAGTCTCACTCTCACTAGTCTACCAATCCTTGATAGAATGTCTGCTTCAGGGGAATGGTAGCTAGGTCTCCCTGAGTGCCTCCCCCTCCCTCAGCCCCTTGCCACCCTCGCAGTGCTCTATGGCCCTGCTGAGGGGGAAAGATGGTTATGCTTTTCCCATACCAGAAGCGAGGGGAGCAGGGACATGGGGACACAGGCTTCGAGGCTCCGCTTCCCGCCCTCATAGGTACCTGTAGGGGCTCCCCGACATTAGGCTGCCGGGGACTCCAGTAGGCAACCTGTACTCCCGCCGCACTAGCCGCGAACCTCTGTGCAGGTTGGCCCTCCGGACCCATTGGCCCAGCCATAGTGGGGCGGGACGGGACGGGGCGGAGCGGGGTGGCTGCCTGCCCGCCCCCTCTTGCATCAGCTGCGGCGGCCGGGAAGCGCCTGCGCGGCCTTGTGCCCGCCCCTTCCTCGCTGCGTTGGGAAGCTCAGCGTGTGGCAATGGCGGGTGGTGACAGCCAGGTGGGCCCGGCATCAGGGCGGTGGGCCGCGCTGGGGCACCACCTCTTTCCTCAGCACGGCTCCCTGTCACCGCGGGCCGGGGGATGCCCCGAGGCGGGGCGTCCCCTTCTTCCCGCGTAGGGCCGGGTGGGGGGCGGCCGTGTCAGGGGACGGGAGTTGGCGGTAGGCGTGAGCTAGGCCTCTTCCCTCGCACTCTTAGCTGGGTGTCCCTAGCCCTGGGGAGCAGGGTCGCAGGGCGGTGGAATTAAAGAGTGGGGAGCTGGGCTGGGGTTTCCCGTGGAGGTGGGGGTCGGGGCTAGGAGTGGGTTAAAGCGCCATAGGTGTGAGTGACTGCTGGAGAATGAGGAAATGGTGCTCGCCTTCGTCAGGTAAATGCCGGGGAAGAAAAAAAAGCAGACTGCGGAAAGAAGAAAGTTAAGGAAGGGGCCGACGATGGAGGGCGGATGGAGGTGAGTTGCCCTTGAGCCCTGGGGGAGTTGAAAGATGTCGCCTTCTGGTTGCTGTCCCGTGTACCGCTGCAGTTCATCCATCTGAAGAGTTTATCTGGTGTTATAGTTACTCCTTTCCCCGCTATTCTTTATTTTGCTAAAGTTTGTCATGAGGTGATACTGTTGCTTTTCTACACCGAGTTATACTGGCGCAATGGGAGCGTGCCTGTGACACCCGTAGGTAGTTGCTCTGTCCACCGTGTTTCTGTGCCAGGAGGTAGTCGGCAAATCTCTGGAATGAGGAGAACCTGTCTCAGGTGCTCTGGCTTTTTCATCTTCACGGTGGGCAAGCACAGGTCCCTCTGTGCACAGAATGCCAGCTGCTAGCCAGCACTGATCCTGAGCCAGCTGTGTAACTCAATAACCTCAGTTATGCCCAGGCTGATAGTCCTGATGTCATTATATGACGTGTGGTTTGGAGTCAGTTCCTGTATGAGTGGCTCGAGGTATGTTCCCTCAGCTTTTTGACTTAATAATAAAAAACTATGTTGAACTTCCGCAATCTTTGCAAGTTGATTTTTGTCCTACAGCTTATTAAACTGTTTAATAAGCTGTTTAATATTACTGTTTTAATATTAATTTAATAAACTTTTTTAATATTACTGTTTAATAAACTGTGGAGTAGCTTATTAACATACCTGTAGTTTAATAAACAGGAGTACAGTGGTACATTTCAGAGCACTTTTCATTAAGCTGAAATCTTATTAATACTATATAATAATAAGTTGTTACATAGAGCACATAATATACATATGGTCACATAACTGAGACAAGTATGTTGGTTCTGTTTGAGTTGTAACATGATGTTAGATAACTAATGATCTGTTGATATATTTTTTTTCCTCTCTCTTCATTATGTGTAGCTGAATCCCTGGCCTGCATTTATCAATGAGCGTTTAGAGATGTACAATAAACTTAAAGCTGAACATGATGCACTTCTTGCAGAAAGAGCTGCAAATGACAGTAAACCCATTAAAGTTACATTACCAGATGGCAAACAGGTTGATGCTGAATCCTGGAAGACTACTCCTTATCAAATTGCTTGTGGAATTAGGTATGATCCTGTTCTGTGATGCACACAATCATGTGCAGACAACTCAATGTATGGAGGTTGTAGCTGTGGATAACGTATAATTTATCTCAACTCTTCTCAAGGCATCTTGTATATATTAAACTGGAAGTAATCAGTAGGGTTCCAGTTTTGGAGTTCATTTTTTTGTTGTATGAAGATACAGTTTATGAAATTAAATAAGAATATAACTGAGGTCTTTGAGACACAAATTACTTGCATATTTTTCCTCACAAGTACTGTCATAGCAAATTAGCTTTTGGCACAAATAAATTTACTCTGAAATGAGTAGACTAAATGTTAGCACATGCAAACTAGCTTGCATCAACCTGAGGAAGATGACTGCTGAGTGACATTTCAGCTGGTTTCTCAGGGTTAGCAGTATGACTGTCTTTCACTTAACTGCATTTTTACTTGCATGAGAGATACCCAGCAGAAGGAGTATTGTATGTGTCTCATTATTCAGACTTGCTGTCGAGTAGATTTGAACAATGCACACTGGACACCCGACCAGTTAGGGTTACAAAATCTGGGTGATTCTGAGGGTTTTTTTTCTTGCGTACATACCTTGTCATGGGAACCTTCTTTGCTTTTGTGATTAGGGATCAAGGTAAGGGTCAGAAATGGTGTTTGGTAATTTTGAAAAGAGAAGCTCTTCTATTATAAGAGGGCTTTGAAGTCAGGTTAGTACTTTGCAGTGGCTGCCTCCAAGTCAGATACCTTAATGTCTAAATGCCAAATACACAATGCTGTTTTCACACCTCATCTCTGAGGTGTGAGTAGGATTTTCATGTATGTTCAAGACTGGCTAAACTGCTCTTTTATTTAGAATTTCTGTATAACATTGTACCCACTGTGACTGCTCTCAAAAAATCTTACTCAATATGGAGAGCAAATTTGGGGAACTTCTTGCTGATTTCAAAAGGTAACCTACTGTGTATTTATTCTGTAGTCAGGGCTTAGCTGACAACACTGTTATTGCTAAAGTGAACAAGATGGTTTGGGACCTAGACCGTCCTTTGGAGGAGGATTGTACACTGGAGCTGCTTAAGTTTGAAGATGAAGAGGCTCAAGCAGTGAGTATCTTCTACCAAAACTCGTTTGCCCTTGGATTTGCATTAAACTTAGCCTCAAGTAGTTATTTGCATCTTTACATGTGAACAGGTTTGCTGTGTAGGTACATCTGCATTTTCTAATAGTCCCTTACAAGGGAGATGCAGCACTACAGGAAATGTACCTTCTGCTGTGTATTTGTAGACAAGTCTGCTAGCAGTTCCTGTAGTTTAGGTTATCAGTTCTTGTTAAATTTTTGAGTTTGTAAACTTCATGCTAATGTAAAGGAGGGTTTTTTTTTTAACTGACCTCTTCAGCAATGACTTTGAAGACAATCCTGAGTACAAAAGTGTTGTCTGTGTACAATCATAAATTTGTAAATACCCTCTTTAGGAAAAAATGGTGCCAGAAGTTGTCAGTCCAACTCATCACCAAGGTCTTGCATTCAAACTTAGGAGTTTCTTACTGGCTAAGTGAAAATGAAGCATGTGAAATTTATGTTTCTGGTCTGCACACATAAAACCAGGCTGAAGTCCTACAGATTTGCTTTTAAGTTGTCAAAACTTTAGGTGTACTGTGAGGTGGAATGTAATTTTTAATTTCCTGAAGTGTTCTACTTCAGCGCAGGATTTCCCATGCATAAAAGCTTTGGATTAAGACCACAACCTCATATTGAAAGTGCACCTTTTGGTGATGGTCTGAGTTAGCTTCTTCACATCCTAACAATACTTGAATCATTTCAACAATAGTTGTGAATAATTTTCTACTGTGCTTAAAGAGGAGAGCATTGCTGGGTAGGTGGCTTCCATTCCACAGACAGTTACACTAATGTGGGATCTGCATCCCAAGTGTTTCAGAAAAGGTTTTAAGTAAAATACTCCGAAGTGCATTGTGCATATTCAGACATCTCCCATTTTTTTTTCTTTGCTTTCATCAGGTGTACTGGCACTCAAGTGCTCACATAATGGGTGAAGCTATGGAGCGAATCTATGGTGGCTGTTTGTGCTATGGCCCACCAATAGAAAATGGATTTTACTATGACATGTTCCTTGAGGAAGGGTAGGTTTTGTATTTCTCATTTTAGAAACAGGGGGGTGGGGTGGAGTGTGGCAGTCAGAGCAAAATTTCTGTATCTGCTTGTTGTCAGAATAAAGTTGCCTGCACTACTGCAGAATGCATTGTTCTTTGCAGTGTCCTCTATCCACAAGCTAGTGTGTTGCAACTGGATCAAAAAGAGCAAGTGAAAGCAAGAATGACTGGCTTTTTTGTGTGTGTTTATTTTAGGGGTGTATCCAGTAATGACTTCTCTGCTTTGGAAACTTTATGCAAAAAGATAATGAAGGAAAAACAAGCCTTTGAAAGACTGGAAGTGAAGAAGGAAACACTGCTTGAAATGTTTAAGGTAGGCTGTTGTAGAAGACTGTTTCTAGTATCATGCAGTTATTTAATCATTTGTAACTCTAACTACATCTTCTCTTGGTGGTGAGGAAGGTCTATCAATTAATTTTATAAGGTGTTATATTGTTAGGCGCTCAGTTGTGATATTTAACCAAAAAAGGAGCAACGGTGTAATTCTTCAGTTCTTGAGAATGTGTGTTAGATTTTATGGAAGTGTAAAAATTCTCATTCACCTGGGTAACCTCAGCAAACTCTCTGAAAGCACATTCTTCACTGGTTCCCCACAGGGCTTGTGTTTGCAGCACATCCTGTGCAGTTACACTGCATGTCTGTATTATATCGGTTGTTAGTAAAATGCTGTGATGGTGCTGTATCTGCTGATGCATTTGCAAAGCCTCATAAAACATTTTTTAGAATGAGGACTTCTGAGAAAATCCAAATAGCACTAAAAGCTGATCCCTTCTCTTTAGTACCTGGTAGCAAATAATCATCCAGCATTCCTGAGACAGATGTTACTCATTTTTCACTGTTAAAACGTCAGCAGAACCTAAGTGTCATTCAGGTTGGAAGGTACCTCTGTAGATTGAGTCCAATATCATGCATAGAGGATTGGGTTAAAACTGAAATCAGACCTGGTTTCTGAGGGCCTGTCCAGTTGTGCCTTTAAAATCTCTTAAGGGTGAAGACTGCACAACCTGTTCTCTGAGAGCTTGGGCCTCTACTTACAGATTGATAGAATTGTTTTTGTTGGCAAAGAGCTTAACCTACCACTGCCAAGTTCAACCACTAAACACATCTGTGTGCCAAGCACTGCATCTATGCTTCTCTAAATACCTTCATGGATGGGGACTCCACCACTTCCCTGAGCAGCCTTGTCCCAGTGCTTGACAAAACTTTCAGTGAGAAGTTTTTCCTAAGACCCCATCTAAACCTCCCCTGGCACAACTTGAAGCTGTTTGCTTTTGTCCTGTTGCTTGTTACTTGGGAGAAGAGCCCAGCACCCACCTGGTAATGACCTCCTTCCAGGTAGCTGTAGAGAGCAATAAGGTCTCTGGTTCACTTAGCTGCTCCTCATCAGACCTGTGCTCTAGGCCCTTCACCAGCCTTGTGGCTCTTTGGACATGTTTCAGCACCTCAGTCTCTTGTAGTGAGGGGCCCAAAACTGAACGCAATATTTGACTGTTGATCTTTTGTAAACCTCTTTGTAGCATAGAATCAGGTTTGGAAATAATTGAAACTGCTGGCCAGTTCTTTTGATTAACAGGGAGCTAACAAATGTGTGCTGCTTTTCTTCTCAGTATAATAAATTCAAGTGTCGCATCCTGAATGAGAAGGTCAATACTCCAACTACAACAGTATACAGGTAATTACGTGTGCATCTTAATATCAGTGGATAAATCTTTCTAGAATGAAGCATACTGAGTTAAATGTTTTCCTGTTCTTAGGTGTGGTCCGTTGATTGATTTGTGCAGAGGGCCTCATGTCAGACATACTGGCAAGATAAAGACCATAAAAATTCATAAGGTAAGTACTGAAGCTGCCTGGAACAAAAGTTTTAACTGAAAAAGTTACTGTCTTTGGGCATTACCATAGTGGCTTATCCAAAAACATGCTGTGAAAGGGTAACTTGGCCAAAAACCTCAGTGTCACAAGTGTGAAAGGGTTGTATACTAGAATGTGTCCAGGTCTGGGACTTGCAGCACAGATAGGAACGTGAGTGTGGCTTCAGGCTTGGTTGAACTATATCAGCTAGAGTTTATAGGTTTTGCTCAGCTGAGTGTGAATAATCAGTCAAAAGAGAATGGCTACAAAGAGGGTAAATCGGTATAAAAATTGAGAAAGTTTGAAACCTTTTTTACTTATCCTGTTCTTTCTGGATTTTTCTAATCAGTGCTCTGAATTTAAAACTCTGTGTCTTAATTGTTCTACGTTAACTATAGTGACGTGTTAACAGCTGCCTGCTATGAGAAGACATGCAGTAGTAGTAAAATGTGAAGGCTCCTCTTTTTTTCTTCAGTGTGTCATATATTTTTTGCATACAGAATTCTTCCACCTATTGGGAAGGCAAGGCTGATATGGAATCCCTCCAGCGGATCTATGGGATTTCATTCCCGGATGCAAAAATGCTGAAAGAATGGGAGAAATTCCAGGAGGAGGCTAAAAACAGAGATCACAGAAAAATTGGTCGGGTGAGATGTTTTTCTGGTAGTGCATTTCACAAACACTGTGTGGATATAACCTCTTAACTAGAAGCATCTTGAAGACAGAGTATACTTGTCACAACGAAGATGTGACACAATTCTATTTTCAGGCGAGTGGCAAAGTTGGGTACTCTTCTCTCAAGGACCATTAAAAGCCCTAAAGCAAATAACTTCTCTTCAGACTGTCACTGTTTTAAATATCATGATGTCCTTATTCCAGAGATCTATTAAAACAGAACATGAACTCTTTGGTATGCAGACTGAATGTGAACAGTGCAGGGTGCAGGCAAATGCTCGTCCCTGCACAGCACAGCTTGCTGTAGCCTGTTCACTCACAGTTCTTTTCTGTATGATTTCAGAATCTGTAGGGTTTATTGGTTGATTAAGTTTTGCTTTTGTATTTTTAGATGGGAATTCCTGTCAGATAATTGATAGTCCTGAGCACTGTTAGAAGGTCTGCTGCTAGGACATCAGAAAAATAAACAGAAGAATTCACTATATGCAGACCTCAGACATGCAGTTTGTCACATCAGGCAACTACAGTTCACACGTTCATAGAATCATAGTCTGTGTTAGGTTTGAAGGGACCTTTAGAGGTCATCTAGTCCAACCCCCCTGCAGTGAACAGCGACATCTTCACTAGATCAGGTTGCTCAGAGCCCCACCAACTCTAGACCTTGAATATCTCCAGAGGTGGAGCCTGCACTACCTTGCTGGGCAACCTGTTCCAGTGATCTACCACCCTTACATTGAAGATTTTTTTCCTAATACTCAACCTAAATCTCCTCTTTTCTAGTATGAAGCCATTATCCCTTGTCCTATTGCTACATGCCCTTGTGAACAGTTCTTTCCCAGTTTTCTTATAGGCACCTTTCAGGTACTGGCAGGCCGCTACAATGTCCCCCTGGAGCCTTCTCCAGGCTGAACAAGCCCAACTCTCAGCCTATCCTCATAGGAGAGGTGCTCCAGCCCTTTGATCATTTTTGTGGTCCTCCTCAACATGTCCATGTCCTTCTTGTGTTGGGGGCTCCAAACCTGACATGGCACTCCAGGTGGGGTCTCACCAGTGAATTGGAGCAGAATGACCTCTCTCGATGCGCTGGCCACAGTTCGTTTGATGCAGCCCAGGATGCAGTTGGCCTTCTGGGCTGCAGATGCACATTGGTGACTCATGTCCACCTTCTCATCCATGAGTCCTTTTTCCTCTGGGCTGCTTTCAAGCACATCATCTCCTAATCTGTGTGGATAATGGGGGTTGTCCCCACCCAAGTGCAGGACCCTACACCTGGCTTTGTTGAACCTCATGAGGTTCACATAGGCCCACTTCTCCAGCCTGTCCAGGTTCATGTGCAGATAATTAGAAAGCTCCAGGAGAACTAAACATTACTTGTTAATGTACAGAGGAAGCTGTGGGAGCACAGTGAGGCATAGACATAAACATGAAGTTTCACTGAGTCAGTAATGAAATGGCAACCTGAACATAAGTACTCCCCTCCATAAGTACTGCTGGAGTTATAAATGCTAATGCAAATACATCCGATCTAGTTGTATTGCTTTTTGGGTTTGTGTTTTGTTGGGTTTTTGTTTGTTTCTGTTAGGGTTTTTTTGGTGGTGTTTTTTTTGTTTTGTTTTAAAAAACACTTTTGATTACTGCCCAGTCAGTAGTAATTCATATGTGAATGTTAAGTGAAAAAAGGGTTGTACAGATACTAAGTTCTTAAAATACTGTTTTTCTGCAGGACCAAGAACTGTTTTTCTTTCATGAGCTCAGCCCTGGTAGCTGTTTTTTCTTGCCAAAAGGAGCTTACATTTATAACACATTAATTGAATTCATCCGAGTAAGTAATGTCATTTGGAAATATTCTAGAAGAAATTGCTTAATTTTAGAAAAACATGTAACAGCATGCTACATACAACAGTTAGCAGCCTTTCCTTCCAAGTTAGTCTTAATCTCTTAGTTTCATAAGCTGTGGAACTAAAGAAACCTGATTTCTTTGAATTGGTCTTGTCACAATCTCTACTAAGTTGTGCTTTTATCAGTACTTTATACTTGTGGTTAAAGCTGTGATAATGATACTTAATAATACTAATTCTTTGATGTCTAGTAGCACAGCTAAGCATACACTAGAGCCGTTCCACTGATGCATATTGATTTGTTCTAATAAACTTACAAATTTGCCCTTGTAGAACTGTTTGTTATGAAATTATGTGTAGGAAAAAATCCTCATCTTCCTGTTGTAATATTTAAAGACTGTCGTCTTAGTGTATTTTTGGGCTGCAATGTACTACCAAGTGTCATTGAATAATTAGAGACTGCTGCTTTGCTTGCAGGGAGGAAACTTGTTCTTCTTGCTTACTAGGGAGGAATTGCTTGAGCAGGGGTGGTGCTGGTGGAAGGGATGTATCCTGGCGTGGCCAGCTTGAATTTTTCTCCTCTCCCCCACCAGCTTTTGTAGGGCAGCATGTGTATATTTTTATGGATATGGATTGAAGGCTGAGTACCATTACTTCTTGTTGTTGTTGTTTTATTAATTACTGTAATATTGGGTCTGTTGTTTTAGAGTGAGTATCGAAAACGTGGATTCCAGGAGGTTGTCACTCCAAATGTGTTCAACAGCAAACTGTGGATGACTTCAGGGCACTGGCAGCATTACAGTGACAACATGTTCTCCTTTGAAGTGGAGAAAGAAATCTTTGCTCTGAAGCCTATGAACTGTCCAGGACACTGGTAAATACCTAGAAAATCCAGATTACCAGAGATGATGCTGATTAAAAAAGGCAAATCTTGTTTCTTTTGCCTGCTTCGTTACAAAGATGGCTATCGTCAGGTATTCAGATGTGATGTTGTCATAGGTGATGTAATTACGAGTCTTGCCTACATACTGTCTTTACTGGAGACACTGAGAAATGGAATTTCTTCCATCATTGCAGTGACTGTGTTTTAGATGAGAATCTTACGTTGGTACCTGAAAACATGGATATGTAAAATAGGTACTGGGGCATTTTCAGTTTTGTGGCTATTTAGGCATCCAGGTTTTAATGCTCAGTTTTAGTAACTCTTTTATTTTCTCTCTGTGAGGTGGGGGAAGCCTGCCAGCGATAAAAGGATAGCTGCATTTGTTTCCTTGACAAAACTAACTGCTTATGGTTCTTGTATTCAAATTACATCATCAGCCTTACGGGCATCTGCTTAAATACCGGCTGCTTCTCATCAGCTGTTGTTTGCAGACATTTGATTTTGGATGAGCTTCAAGTAATGAACTTTTCCTTCAGCCTTATGTTTGATCATCGCCCAAGATCCTGGCGGGAGCTGCCGTTACGCTTGGCTGACTTTGGTGTCCTGCATCGCAATGAACTCTCAGGGGCTCTTACAGGCCTCACCCGAGTACGCCGATTCCAGCAGGATGATGCTCACATATTCTGTGCTATGGAGCAGGTATGTGCTGCTGCTAAATTAAATTGGGCATTAGAATCAGACTAACTGCTTTTTTTCCCCTATTTGAGACTTTATTTCTGTTCTCATAAAGATTGAAGAGGAGATAAAAAGTTGCCTGCAGTTCCTGCGCACTGTGTATGATGTTTTTGGTTTTTCCTTTAAACTGAACCTCTCCACTCGTCCTGAAAAGTACCTGGGAGATATTGAAGTGTGGAATCAAGCTGAAAAGGTAAAAAGTAGTCTTAAATTTTTATATGGAAGCAAGGCTGCAGCTGGAAGTTTAGTAGGATACAGAGCCTTCTGGCCAGTACAGTGGCAACTGGACATGAGCAATATGACTTTAATAACTGTCTTCAGTTCAGTCTGGCTGCTCCAGGTAGATTACTCTTTGTAGAAACAGTCGCCATGTCATAATCAACTTACCTCTCTCTTTTTATCTCCTTGTATTTTTTGATAATTTGGAAAAAAAAGAGACTCAATTCTGGCAGCCCCTGTAATAAGCCATCTTCCAAAAGCAAGGCTGCCTTTGTGATGAAAGGGATGGGGTAAGCCCCTGCAGGTGCAGTGCTGGGAGGAAGACAGGAATCAGCATTAAAGGCATCAGGATGAATCCCCTCTACAAACTTTGAATCTAGCATAAAAAGATCTGGCATCCTAGCTAATGCCAGCTTCTTTAGCCCCTTCCAAAATGAATGCATTAATTTAGATTGTTTAAATTTGAGCTTTTTTTTTTTTTTTTTCAGCTGGGGCTGTTCTGATATTTTCCCTTTTCAGAAATGAGTGGCAGCAGTAGCTGAGAAGTACTGAGAATTTGATAGTGTCACAAATACGTAGCAGCGAGCTGACATGATGCTGTAACGTGGAAAGATGGTGAATGATTAATAAACACTGAGTCTGTCTGTCCTTTACCTCTAGCAACTCGAAAACAGCCTCAATGAGTTTGGTGAGAAGTGGGAATTAAACCCTGGCGATGGAGCCTTCTATGGACCTAAGGTGAGTATGCTGCTAACCCCTTGCTGGGTTAAGCATTTATTTCTGTTTGGATGAGGCAAAGGAAAGTTACAGAGTTTCTTGATTTCCATTGATGCTGCTGTAATTTTGGCAGTAGCAACAGCTTGTAAATACTGTTTCCAGAATTATATCAGATCTTGCTTTCCTTAGAAGGACAAGTGTGGGGCATCTGTTTTGGCAGAATGTTTGCCAAATGACTTCAGATAGATACCTGACCACAACTAAGTCTCCATCTAGGTAATGTTCTGCTCTAAGTTAATTAAACAAATACAGATGGACGTGAAATGCTGTTAATAAATAAAGACTGGTTTTCATATCTTACTACGAGCAAGTGTGAGAATAGCATGGTAATGGTTTTGGATATTCTTGGTAAAGACTTTGTATTTTCATTCATATTCCTGCACATTCCCTACTAGTGTAACATTATAACTGAACTCTTCAGTGTCAAGATGTTTCTAAACCACTGGTTCTGGAGGATATAGAACAAAACTGATTGTTAAACTGGAGACCTGGTACAAGCTGAGATTGTTAACATCTGGATGAGGCAATTATTTTTTTTTAGTTATTACATGGTACCATTTTAAGATGCCCTCTGCTTGAAATGTTGTGGTTTTCCAGATACATAAATTCTGACATTTTTGAGAGAGAAATGATACTGTGTGAGCCTGGTTTTCACATAGGTTTGTTTAGCACTTGTTAGTTTACACACGCAAAGTGAGTTTAATTGTCTGCTGCTTAGACAGAACTGATTGGTTTAGTGAGAGACATGAACAGAAGGTGGCACCATAAGACCTGTGCTACTGAGCAATTGCAGCACTAGAAAATATCCTTTGGGCAACAAATGAATCCCAAGTCATGAGAAAAATTAAACAAACTTCCTGATTAAACAAATTTTTGAAAAATTTTGCTTTTGCTGGCACGGGTTTTTTTGCTGCATTGAGTTGCTAATGAATCATGGTATGTTAAATAAAGCCCCTTGCATTGGTTTTGTTGCTTAAAAAAACCCACCAAACAGTCTCTTCAGTTTGCCCAGATTAAGTGGGGCTCTCTAGAAATTTCCTAGTCTTTGAGCATAACGACAGAGAGCCTTACAATACTGCTTGTAAATCTTTCCCTAATAAACCTAGGCTATGTTTATAGATCTATTCAGTCATCTAGTAAACGGATTCTGATTTCTTTCTTTGTATGCTAATTAAATCAATTTAACTTTATGAGTTGTAGGTGAAATGTGTTATAGCAGCTAATCATTCATAATGTGAAATGCAAACATTTGGATAATTTCCTTGGTTCATTTGAAAGAAGGCAAATATCTATAGGAACCATTGTTAACCTTAATTAACTTTATACTTGCTCATAATACACTCTAGCCAAAGTAAGGTGAGCAAACATGTAGCATTTTGTAGGGCTTTTGATGGAAACTAGCTAAATTTATGTTTTTAAGTTAAGCTCTACATCTAGGGTGCTTTTAAACTACTTGGATTTTTTTCTCTACTCTGTTAAATGGGTGACTTGAAAAACAAGGTTGTAAATTTATTTTGATATAAGTTGAATTATGATGAACTCTGGCTTCTGAATGCAAAATTGAAAGACATTTAGAACTCTAGTTTATAAAATACTGTCCTGTTTGATGCATAAAATACAGCATGCAGCCATACTGGTGAAAGGATGAGTAGGAGAGCAATGTGATAGATAAAGTCAGGACACTATAAATCTACTGTTTACTATCCATCTCTCTGTCTAACTTGTATCATATGTTTACTGAGGATTAAAGTGTAAGGCTTGACTGTAGGTACTCATAGTCAGAACAAATGTCATTGATTAATATGATCCATATGGGTAAGTGACTACTTAATAGTAGGATTCTCATCCCATGTCCATGCTCCAAATTTCTAACGTAAGCAACAAGTATTCAAATACCGTTTGCTGTCCTGATGTGGAACAAACCTTGTTTTTGGAGAGACATGTTCAATTCTGATCTTGCTGTTTCTGGCACCTGTGTGCTGCTGAATTCACTCACTGAAAAGGCCCATGGAAGTCCCACACTGAAACTCACAAATAATATTCCAGGTTACTAAAGATGGTTACCCCTGAAGTAATGTGCCTCACTGTTCCTAGCTGTAACATTTTTTTGCATCAGAACCTGCAAATCATCTGAGTCCTACTGTAGGCTGGAAAAAAAAGTGTATTGCCTAAAAAACATGTATAGTTCCTCTGCATTGAGTGAAAGCAGTGCTTTGGCTTTCAGATGGTCATGTTTGTATCTTAAACTGTAGTAAAAGTTTGTGTCTTTGGTTTTAAGATTGACATTCAGATTAAAGATGCCATCGGCCGCTACCATCAGTGTGCCACAATCCAGCTTGACTTTCAGCTGCCAGTCAGATTTAACCTCACCTTTGTCAGGTAAGCAGAGGCCAGTGGTTTTAACTGTTATGTAATCTAACTTTCCTGTGATTTACAGACATATATTTGCATCAGTAAAAAAACCTTACATTTAAAAACCCCAAACCTTTCTTCACAGCAATGATGGTAATGACAAGACCAGACCAGTTATCATTCATCGGGCTATCTTGGGGTCTGTGGAGAGAATGATCGCCATTCTGACTGAGAACTATGGAGGCAAATGGTAATGTTGAAAAGAAAACTTACTATTCTAGTTTGAGCAAACAGTTTCTTTTGGAGAGGAATTAGCCCCAAGCCTGCAAAAATCAAGGGGATTGTTGGGTTTGCATGCTATAGAGGCATGCCATATGCAGGGCCATTCCTTCCCAACCACTTTCCTTAGATAATAAACAGTTCTAGGTATGTGTGGTGGGTTGACTCCAGCTGGATGCCAGGCACCCACCAGAGCTGCTCTACCACTGTCCCATCCTCAGCTGGACAGGGGAGAGAAAAGGGCAATGAAAGGCTTGTGGGCTGATGTAAGGACAGGGAGAGATCACTCACCAGTTACTGTCATGGGCAAAACTGACTGAACTTGGGAAAATTAATTTAATTTATTGTCAATCACATCTTAGCAGGATAATGAGAAATAAAGCTGAATCTTAGCACCTCCCCCACCTCTCCCTTCTTCCCAAGCTTAACTTCATTACCCATTTCCCTGCCTCCTCCCTGGCAGAGGAAGGGGGGAATAGAGGTTGTGGTCAGTTTATCACATGTTGTCTGTACCACTCGTTCCTCCTCAGGGGGAGGAGGACTCATGCTCTTCCCCTGCTCCAGTAAGTGATCCCTTCCACAGGAGACAGACCTTCATGATCTGCTCTAGTGTGGGTCCTTTCCACAGGGTGCAGCCCTTCAGCACCAAACTGCTGAAGTGTGGGTTCCCCACAGGGTTCCAAGTCCTGCCAGCAAACCTGCTCTGGCATGAGCTTCTCTCTCCATGGGGCCACAGGTCCTGCCAGGAGTTTGCCCTGGCAT
The DNA here is from genome assembly GCA_020800305.1 of Porphyrio hochstetteri. Lineage (NCBI taxonomy): Eukaryota > Metazoa > Chordata > Aves > Gruiformes > Rallidae > Porphyrio > Porphyrio hochstetteri. The sequence goes on along the minus strand of CM036938.1, from coordinate 79,336,876 downwards.
GGGCTTCCCATGGGGTCACAGCCTGCTCCAGAACCACATGCTCCATTGTGGGAACTTCTGAAGTGCAGGTGGATATCTTCTCCCCCATCATACTCATGTGCTGCAGGAGGAGAGTCTGCCTCACCATGGTCTTCTCGACAGGCTGCAGGAGAATGTTTGCTCTGGCTGCTGGAGCACCTCCCCCTTCTTCGCTGACCTTGGTGTCTACAGTTGTTCCACTCAAATCTTCTCACTCCTCTCTCTGGCTGCAACTGGGCTTGGTGTTGTGCAAGGGTTTTTTTCTCCCTTGACTCTGTTATCAGTTGCCGATAGGCTTGGCCTTGGCCAGCCATGGGTCTGTCTTAGAGTCAGTACCAGCGAGCTCCATCAGACATGGAGAACGCTTCTCACAGGAGCTCCCCTACTACTGAAACCTTGCCACACAAACCAAATATAATATGCCACTCATGCAAGTGCAACATACACACACCTTGGGCAGACAAGCTGTATCTCAACTTGACTTTGCAATGAGTCCTGTAGGTCAACTCCTTTAACCTGCAGCCATATATCTAATGGGGATGACACCTCTGATTATAGCAAGACTTAAAAGTAAATGTTTTCCCATGATCAGTTAGTAAAAAGCACAACTCAGTTATGATTTGTTGTCTGTTGTAAAACACAACTTGAATCTTCAGGTCAAAAAATTTTTGTCCACACTGCAATTCTAGATGCTAAGTTCTTTTGGGGAGATAAATTGCAACAAATATAGGGCTTTCATCACCACTGAAATCACTCTAAGCAGCTGCCTTTATGAAACTTTTGTCTAGATTTTAATCCTATCTGTTAGGAGGATTTTTCATACTTAAAAAAAAAAAAATGCCAGCACTGAAAGCTATATAAACTTGTTTTGGTTTTTTATTGAAGGCCACTCTGGCTGTCCCCACAGCAGGTAATGGTGGTACCGGTGGGACCAACGTGTGATGAGTACGCTCAAAAGGTGATGTATGTGGTTTGGGGGCTTCATGATACAGTATTTGTTTGAGATTTAGTTGGTTATTAATGATTAATAGTATACATCCCAGATAAATGTTACTGCAGTGTATCATTTTTATATTATAATGACAGCTGCTGAAATTGTAGACATGTCTGAAAGAGGACTTGGAATATATTTTAGATATCTAAACAAAAAGTGCTAATCTTTGTGAGGCTTTTGGTTTTAGGAAATATAGTTTTCCTCTAGCTCAAAAGCTGTCTTACCCTCCAGGTTCTACACTGTTGTGGCACTGTGCATCTTGCTAAAGCAAAGAGGAAGATGGGACTTTGCATATTTAGCATCCAGCAGACCTTATCCTGTATTTCTTTCAAGCATGTATACATAAATAAAAGTCTGGGGAAAAAAAGAAAAGTCTTTGACTATCCTGCAGCCTTTCACCATATCAAACTCAAATCCTAACTGAGTCCAGCACATTGGATACTCACATCACTGCTTAGTTCTTTAGTGTGTACACACGTAACATGTAGCCGACCTGCTTCCATTTCTTAACTGAGCTCATCTCCAGTGCCTGAGCTAATGACAGTGCCTTTGTTTTAGAGATCAGATAAGCTTGACTGGCTCAAGATTTTAAGTGATAAATAGTTTGTTGTCATATATAGTGACAGTGTAAATATTTTTTTCTCCTAGGTCAGGCAGCACTTCCACGATGCTGGGTTAATGGCAGATGTTGATGTAGATCCTGGATGCACTCTGAACAAGAAGATCAGAAATGCTCAGCTCGCACAGTATAACTTTATTCTGGGTAATGTAGAGCACATTTATTACCTTACCCTGTCTGACCTTCCTGCATAGGTTGTAAGATTCAATGTTTCTTCTGTGAGCGTGGCAGTGTGTGGTGTTTTGGGTCACCACAGAGGCTCTCCACAGAGGCTCCTCTGCTTGCACGATAGGCATTTCTGTCTCGTGTGTCTGTCACTGAAAGAAATCACTGTGGCCCAAGCTGTTACTGCTGTGTTAGAAAAGGGTCCTTGTGGTCACCAGTGTGGAGGCATATATGCAACATCTTGCCCTTGTTCAGTCAAATTGTTTAGCAATTTCCACCCCCCCTAATAATTTAAGGTCTTGTTGCAAGTATAGTGAAGGTAGTACAGTGTTTCCACTGTGTTCAGCTGTGGTGCACTTCTGAGCTAAACATGCATGTGCAGAAGACTCTTCCTCCCAAGGGTGTTGCAGGGATAATTTGAAACTGCCACTGAAGGATGTGACTTGAAGCACCATGTTAGTGATGTCATGTAATTTGAGACTAGCATTGACCCTAAAACTCTGGGGGATCCATTAGAGTAGGAGGAGCCTTTGACAGCGAAACTACCCTCAGATTAATTGACAGACTCAGGAATAAAGTTCTTTTGTTCTTCAAAACTTTAAGCACATGATACAGATAAGTCACAACCACCTTTTACCTTCAAGACCACAAACAAATCATCAGCCTACCAGGGGGAAAAAACCTCACCCAAGTTATATTCAGAGGTTGTTTCAGAGTTGTCCCACTGAAAGTAGATTGGGAACCTGGGAACCAGAGAAACACAATTTGCTGTAGCAGCCTCCAAGTATATTATATAAAACTTCTATTAGTAATGAAACATACATATGTTGTCTTGGTATCTGTATCTTAATGTTTAAGTAAAATAGCTTTGGGATTTTCCAGTAAACTGTTTTGCTGTCTTTGTAAAGAAAACAAATACCTATTTGTTAACTTACAATCAGGTTGCCTTTCTAATCTTTGCCTGTGGAGTACTCTGTTTTATTTCTCATTTTGAATTTGTGGTTCTCTAGTAAGAAGTAAGTCAAGATGTTTACTTTTCTCTTTACTGATACTTTGCTAAGTTAATCTCATACCATCTAATGGGTTTTACTATGTTATGAGCAACATGTAAGGTGGTTGTAAGGTACAGAGTAAGTGGGGGGAGCTGGGAGGACAGCAAAGAAGATTTTGATGTATTGGTAAGCTTTTTAGACTTTCTGTTTAGTATGCTGAAGTTTTAAGGAAATGGGGGAGAACAGAGCTTGCTGAATGTTAAGTTCATTGCTTTGCATCTTGGTTGTTTCTAGTTGTTGGCGAGAAGGAGAAAGCAAGTGGAACGGTTAACATCCGCACCCGCGATAACAAGGTGCATGGTGAGCGTACAATTGCAGACACCGTGGAGAGGCTGCTGCAGCTGAAATGCTCTCGCTCCAGACAAGCTGAAGAGGAATTTTAACACCATCTGCTCTGTCTGGCATAAAAAGATTCTAGTTTTCCTACTTTAACTAACCACAGTTTTTCTGCTGAACCAGGTGCGAAATATTTCACATTGGATCTCTTGCTCATTTTAGCAGGCATTTGTCTTTAGGCAGAAATGTCTGGTTTTGATAAAAATCAGTTTTTCCCTCTGTCAGTTTTTTGGCCTCTGTCCAATGACAGGTGAAGCAAGATAACATGACGTTCTGTAGTTGCAAGAGAAGATGGAAATGATAATTGGGGATATCAATAGCTTTTTAATTATGCTGTTAAGAATAAAATACATTTTGATAACAAATGTTTTTCATGAAAGTTAAATAGCTCGGGCTTAAGAAACCTCGTAATGACCATGTGCTGCAGCAGCTTTTGAAGTGTCTCCTTTAGCAAGGAAATTGATACCTTGCAGTCTTGTCTACTGGTCTTAACAGCACTTAGTGTATTTGCCTCTGAAGAGTTCACATCCACATGAACAGGGAGAGGAGCAGACATCTTTTACTTCCATAGTGGTTGGTACCGCTGGCAGCATCTCAGCTCTCCCTGTGCAATGCTCTCGATGTGGGGCACTTGCCACAGAGCACCAAGCTGCTACCCAAAGTCAGCTTTGCCTGTATCCAGAGGCAGTACCTGAAATGTGCTGACTCTAAGGGTATATGGTCATTGTGGCTGTAGGAAGGGGATAAGCCTGGGAGAGGTAGAGCATAGCAGGGACGAGCATCCGAGAAAACCAGCATTCTTGGTAACAGCAGGTATATTCTTGACCCTGAGCTGCCCTCTGAGGAAGGCTGTGTATGTACTCAATGTACTGAACTAAAAAGGATAATGATTTGAATTTTTAAAACCAAATGCTATTTTTCAATTAAATATGTACAGTGGAACCCTTCCAGTCCTCTAGTGCAGGGTATCACATACTTATTTGGCAGCCCCTCCTATCTTAGAGTTGAAGGATCTTGTCAATCAGTTTGGGGATTGGTTTTTTTGGGTTGTTGGGGGTTTTTTTTGCTGGCAAGAGGTAAATGTCTGTCACTGATAAAAATAAAATCATGGTCTGAGTGTTTTCGGGGTTTTTTTGTTTGGTTTTTGGGGGGCTTTTTTTTTTTTTGTAATCATAACTGACCTGAAGAGCTTCCAAGGGTGGTTGATAACTGTTCCTTTAAAAAGAAAGGTATTGCTACAGCCTTAGCAAAGATCAGAGAAATCTGAGGATAGGTCTGAACCATCCTGTCTCAAAAAACAGCTAGTGTCAGCTTTTCCTTTACTGACTGGGCAGAAGACTTTAATCTAGCCTTTTCTCACCTATTTTTCTTAGGGGTGATGATTACATTGTATCAGGACTTAAACCTATTGTGAATTCAATCTTGCCACACCACAACCCCAGCAAAATCTCTTTGGTTTGTGCGGACTAAATGTTCCATCTAACTGCTGTGGAGGGAAGAGAAGGCAATTGACTTTCCACTGCCTTGCAGCTTTCAACATTATTTTGGTGAGGGTTAAGTGGTTTTAAATTACCTCAATCTTATTTTCTGTATTTTGCACCTGCTACTTAACTGTGAAGTGAGTGGTGTTTGTGCAGAACAGGGGAATCAGATGTCGGCTATCCATGAGGCAGGACAGCATCCACTTGATGGAAAGTTGGGACAAAACCAGAGTAGATGCCAATGCCCCAGCAAAAGGGTGCCATTAGCTCTGTTTCTCTCTTCCCTTTGCACGAGGCTGGTACATTTGATCCTCGGGGCTCTGTTGCCTTCGCAGGGATTGCTAGGCACCCAGTGTGAAGTGAGGTAGGGATGCTGCAAGGCACCAGCTACTGCTGTCTGTGGGTCAGTAGGTGTCAGTCTCTGACAAGGTACTCTACAGAAACCACAGGTACCTGGCTCGTGCTTTTAAATACCTATATAATGACATATATATACACATACAGATGTGTTACTAGAAGGACCCCCTAAGGGTACAGTCCATTAAAACAGGTCTGTCTAGCAGGGTGTGGACAGAACCAGTGCCTGTGTTTAAATTGCAATCAACATGGTGCTGCATCAAGTGCCATCTACACTCATTGCTCTCTGCTGTTGCCATTTAAGTTGTGTAGCTGCCAAGCACTGTAGACATGTGCAAAAGCAGAACTGGCATGAGTAGCACATCTCTCTTGCTTCAGCCAGAAGTCCTATGAAGAGTGGGCTTTGGTCACAGTTTACCACCTTTGGGAGGACTAACCTCCTGACAAAGTATCATGCTAATGTCCTAAGGCAGAAGGATGCAACTTTGGTGTCATAGTTTAAGGGTGGGACCACTTGTCAAGCAGGAGAGAAGCATTTGTGTCATTCTTTGTAGGGTCTGAGAAAGCTGACACACACCTCTGCGTGCTTTGATTACTGGCATTAGGTAAGAGAAACACAAAATACTTTCAATCTGGACATCCCTGAGGAGGTGCCAGGAGCTTGTACATCACCTCATGTTTACCACAGCTCTTCTGTGCCATGGATGTTTCCTGTGCAGCAGCTGATGCAGTTCAACTCCAACTCTGCTTCAGTTCACAGCAAGTTTTGTTTGCTCAAACCTTAAAGCAAGTTTGAGAGCAGATCACTGAAGGGGGTGCATAGAATGGCAGGGACGTAAGAGATCTAACCTGGTAGATGATCTAGGTATATACAAATAAGGTCTGGCAGGACCCTGGCAGGGATCACTGTGCCAGCCGTCAGTCTCTGTGAAACTCTCATTTCTGTTTCCCTCTATTTCCCCTGGCCTAGAGACATCTGGACGCTGCCATGACCAAGGGTAATTCCGCTAATGACATGGATAGAGTCATGGCTGCACTTGTAAGAGAGAAGCAACAATGTGCTTCACTGATCTAAACCAGCGAGTTAACAAAGTTACATGGTGAATGCAACAGTGATTTAACAAGTCTGATGGCAAGGTAGCTGTGTGTTCTGTCCCAGGGAGCCTGCTCTGGCAGGGGGGTTGGACTCGATGGTCTCTGGAGGTCCCTTCCAACCCCTACGATTCTGTGACTCTGTGATTTTATTTAGTGCACAGAGGACAGGCTTGCACAAAACTGTCAGGGAGGCCTGTTGAGTCATGAGGCTCAGAAAGGAACCCCTTGCTCTCTAAACTGGTCCTCAGAGTAGAGTTGAAGTGTGGCCAGATCCAGCCCTAGTTCCATACTTTCAGTGTTATGTCTAACAGATTCTATATGTGCAATCAGTCTTTTCTATCACTTAGCTAAGAGTTCAAAGTTCAGCAGAATCTGCTGCAGCAAGGAATCTGTCAGCCTCAAGGAGGAGTTACCTGGGGAGCTGTCCCTGCTCAAGGGGGGATCCTGGCATGCAGCCACTGTGGATTCAGGAGAACTCAGTGGGCTCTGGGCTGTCCACTAGAGTAAGGTAATTGACACTTCTGCATACCAGCAGGAGGTCTGGGCCACTGTTCTGGACAGCATATTGCCATCCCTTCCCCAAAGTCCAACCTCAGCTGCTTGGAGCCATCATCACCCCCACTGGTGGGTATGGTTTAAGGGGGTGGGGTGGGGGAGTGAGCATGCCATAACATCTAGGGCTTTTCACAGAATATTTAGGCTGGAAAAGACCTCCGAGTCCAACTGTCTCTCCAATACTACCCTGTCAGCAAAACTGTACACATGGCATTCTAGGACATGTTTTTGAACACTTCCAGGGATTGTGACTCCACCACCTCTCTGGGCAGCTTGTTCTAATGATGCAGCTTGAGGCCATTTCCTCTTGTCTTAGTGCTGGTTACCTGGGAGAAGAGACCAACCCCCACCTCACTACCCCCTCCTTTCAGGTAGTTGGGGAGAGCAATAAGGTCTTCTCAAGCCTCTTCAAGACTAAACAACCCCAGTTTCTTCAGCCACTCCTCATAAGACCTGCGGTCCGATCCCTTTGCCAGCTTTGCTGCCCTTCTCTGAATGTGCTCCAACACCCCACTGTCCTTGTAATGTGATTGAATTCCTGTCACATCTTGGGATGGAATTCCCACAGTGGCTGCTATTACTTCCTCAGTTACATCTCTGGGACAATCTGATGCAGTTTCAACATTCAGATTCAGTAATGCTACATCAACTCCTCTAAAAGCAGTGAATCATCTCCTTTGGGGAGAACCCAGCCGTGAGATCAGCTGTCAGTTGGTGCAAGCACCTTTACACAGTCAGTCTTGCCCTGACTATATTCTTGTCCCATTGCATACAAACCCAGTCCATGCCTGTTTGCCCAGAACAGCAAACACAGCAAGCAAACACAATCTTTGCCTGGAATTTTGACAAGTCTGCCAAGCCTGACTTTACCTTTGTTGGAGTAGGCCAAAATTAAGGGGTCTTTGAAAATTCACTTCAGGCCTTTAGCTTAATTTCATGATTGCCTTAGCCATTTCTTAATTACATAGTCAATGCAGGCAAAGGTCTAAGCAATTGGCCTTCACATCAGATAGTGGTAAACTGATTCTGTGAAAGTTAATTATTGCTAGAGGTGCTTAAAGGTTATTTCCAAAACCATCCAGCCTTTTTATAAACTGGAGTTTTCTTCCTGCCTTGGACAGGGATGTTCTTACAGAGTTGTCTGTCTGCAGTTGCTGCCTTGTTAGCCACTCTATGTTCTTGAGGAATAAGCTACATTTGGACTTGTATCAGTGTTAAGTATCAATGTAGGAGAGACTTTGGAGCAAGGCATGCATTAACAGCTGATATATTACTGCAAAGAACATGCACTGAGATATACTGTGGTAGCCAGGGACATTTTGTTGTGTTCCCAGACATTAAAGGTAAATCATCTGGGCTACACAATTAGTTCCAATATATAAGGTGTCTGTATCCAGCTCAAAACTAGCCTTCAACAGGATCACGAGGCTCTTCTGCAAACAGGAAAATGCTCTGAGATGGATGGGGGCGGCTACGAAAACAGGAAAAAAGCACCAGATAGAAAGTGTTCAGCATACAGAAAAAAGAAATATTTATGCTAATGAAACGTGACAGAGCTTCCTCAAGGCTCTATCCACATTAAAAGATAAGGTAATAGGGACCACTAGAATGGAGGCACAACAGCCAAATCGCTACTGCACCATGAGAGAGCCTTGTCTTCCCCAAAGTCTTTGGAATTCCTCACTGGGATCCCCAGAAAGAGGACCAGGGACAGGGACAAGAGGGTTGGCGGAGGGGAGCAGAGATGAGGCAAAGAAGGGAGGAACGAAGACACGCAGTGCTCTGCTCGGCGACATCTGGATGAAAAGCGTGATTAAGCTCCTCAGAGTTTGAAGCGTCCCACCCCGTGGGGGGTTTATCTCACTAGATTAGCAGAGAAAATGTTTGCTGTTTGCCAGTTTGGGGCTGTACTTGAAGTACATTTTGCTGTCCATCATAGGAAGGCACAGGCTTATTAACCAGACATCTATTCATTTATGACTTTCCTGAAACATGACTCCTCATTTTGGGAATACTCAAAACTAACCCTTGTACATTGGCTGTGTATGCTAACATCAGCACAAGTTAACTTAATGTTCTACAAGAGCTTAAATGTACAATGACATTTACCATGCTTTATACGTGTTTCTCAGGTGTAGGCTTCAGGGATAATCAGTAACCTGTGTATAGCACATTAGCAACAAAAGGAAAATCTTTCTTGTTCAATGGGATAAAGGCCTGAAAGGATGTGAAATCTCTGCATATCTGCAAGGATGTTGTACACTGGAACAGCTTTGAATCAACTAAGTAATGGACTTTGCTATGAATATGAGTATGAATATGGAAAGACACCTTTTATTGGTGCAGCCCTGCAGTATCAAAGTGGGATTAATTACTGAGTGTGTGCTTCCGAGAAGCCGATGCCAGCTGGGAGTTAATAATCATACAGTGACATTAATTCATAAATACTCCACTTAGCTATGGGGAATCAAATCACACAGGCATATTCTGAGTTCTGGCCTCCACATCAAGACAGATGGTGCCAGCAGAGCGATTAGATGGAGTCCAAATTCCTTAAGATCTTTTTAATCAAAGGGATTAATGAGAGACTTTTTTTAGGTGTAAGATTTCTTTGAGCAGATCATTGAAGTTCACCACTAGACCATGTCCCTTAGCACCACATCTACACATCTCTCAAATACCTCCAGGGATGGTGACACCATGGGCAGCCTGTTCCAGTGCTTGACGGCCCTTAGGGAGAAGAATTTTTCTTACTGTCCCATCTAAAGCCTCCCTGGCACAACTTGAGATCATTTGCTCTTGTCCTATCACTTGTTATTCAGGATGATATCAACACCCAACTGCATACAACTTCCTTTTAAGCAGTTGCAGAGAGCAATAAGGTCTCCCTTCAGACTCCTTTTTCTCCAGGCTAAACAATCCCAGTTCCCTCAGCCATTCCTCATCAGACCTGTGCTCCAAACGTGTTCACCACTTCCCTTCTCTGGACACGCTCCAGCACCTCAAAGTCCTTGTAGTGAGGTACCCAAAATTGAACAGTGCTGGATGTGCAGCCTCACCAGTGCTGAGTACAGGGGATGATCACTGCCCTAGTCCTGCTGGCCACACCATTTCTGACAGAAGACAGGGTGCTGTTGGCCTTCTGGGTCACCTGGGCACACTGCTGGTTCATCTTCAGCCATCTGTTGACCAATATCCCCAGCCAAGCTTGTAGCACTGCCTGGGGTTATTGTGACCCAAGTGCAGGACCAAGCACTCAATCAAGAGCTCTCAGTCCCCAGGTGTAAGAAGTCAGACAAGGAAGGCAAGAGACCAGCATGGCTAAGTCAAATCCTGCTGGTCAAACTAAAAGGCAGGATGGTACTACACAGGCAGTGGAAGTGGGGACAGGTATCCTGGGAAAAGTACAGGGATGTTGCCCAGTTGTGTAGGGAAAAGGTCAGGAACTCCAAGGTGCAGTTGGAGCTGAACTTGGCAAGGGATACTAAGAAAAACAAGAAAGGCTTCTACAGGTACATGAATCAGAAAAGGAAGGTTAAAGAAAGTGTACCCCTTCCCTGATGAGGACAATGGCGAACTGATGACAACAGATGAGGAAAAGGGTGAGATTCTCAACAACATTTTTGCCTCAGTCTTCACTGGTGACCTGTCTCCTCACTGCTCTCAAGTTGAAGGTCCACAAGATGGGGACTGGGGAGACAGAGTCCCACCCACTGTAAGTGAAGGTAACGTTCATGACTATCTGAGGAACGTGAAACATACACAAGTCCATGGGACCTGATGAGACACATCCCACAGTCCTGAAGGAATTGTCTGATGTAGTTGCCAAGCCACTCTCCACGATATTTGAACAGTCATGGCAGTCAGGTGCAGTCCCTGATGACTGGAAGAGAGGAAACATCACAGCCATTTTTGACAAGGGTAGGAAGGAAGACCCTGGGAACTACCAACCTGTCAGCCTCACCTCTGTGCCTGGGAAGATCATGGAACAGATCCTCCTAGAAGCTATGCTGAGGCACATGGAGGACAGGGAGGTGATTCGTGACTGCCAGCATGGCTTTACTAGGGGCAAGTCCTGCTTGACCAAGCTAGTGGCTTTCTACAATGGAGTGACTGCATCAGTGGACAAGGGAAGAGCTACAGATGTCACCTGTCTGGATTTCTACAAGGCCTTTGACACGGTCCCCCACAACACCCTTCTAAGTTGGAGAGATATGGATTTGATGGGTGGACTGTTCAGTGGACTGTTCGGTTCAAGGAATTGGCTGGATGGTCACATCCAGAGGGTGGTGGTCAATGGCTCAAAGTCCAGATGGAAGACGGTGACAAGTGGAACTCCTCAAGGGTCTGTGCTGGGACCAGTGCTCTTTAGTATCTTCATTAATGATCCTGACATTGGACTGAGTGCACCTGCAGCATGTTTGCTGATGACACCAAGCTGAGTGGTGAGGTTAATGCGCCAGAGGGATGGGATGCCATCCGGAGGGACCTGGACAGGCTGGAGAAGTGGGCCTATGTGAACCTCATGAGGTTCAACAAAGCCAAGTGCAGAGTCCTGCTCCTGGGTGGGGACAAGCCCCATTATCCATACAGGTTAGGAGATGATGTGCTTGAAAACAGCCCAAAGGAATAGGACTCATGGATGAGAAGGTGGATGTGAGTCACCAATGTGCATCTGCAGCCCAGAAGGCCAACCACACCAAAAGAACTGTGGCCAGCAGATTGAGAGGTGATTCTGCCCCTCTGCTCTGCTCTGGTGAGACCTCGCTTGGAATCCTGTGTCCAGCTTTGGAGCCCTCAACACAAGAAGGACATGGACGTGTTGGAGTGCGTCCAGAGGAGGGCCACAAAAATGATCAAAGGGCTGGAGCACCTCTCCTATGAGGATAGGCTGAGAGTTGGGTTCGTTCAGCCTGGACCTTATAGCAGTCTTCCGGTACCTGAAGGTGCCTATAAGAAAGCTGAGGGAGAACTGTTCACAAGGGCATGTAGCAATGGGACAAGGGGTAATGGTTTTAAACCAGAAAAGGAGAGATTTTGGTTGGATATTAGGAAAAAGTTCCTCAATGTGAGGGTGGTAGATCACTGGAACAGGTTGTCCAGCAAGGTTGTGGAGGCCTCATCCCTGGAGATATTCAAGGTCTAGACTTGGTGGGGCTCTGAGTGACCTGATCTAGTGAAGATGTCCCTGCTCACTGCAGGGGGCTGGACTAGATGACCTCTAAAGGTCCCTTCAAACCTTACTAACAAACTCATCAGAACAATTATCATAAGCCACTGACAATACCATTTCAGTCATCCTTAGGTATGGAAAGTAGTGCAGGGAGATTATGGCAAGCTGTCTCTGTCGCTTCCCAAGTGAATGGAGCAGCTACACTTTGTGACATCAGCCTGTACATGGAAGAAGATACACCCAATAATGGAATTTTCCTTCCATGTCAACGAAGAAAAGCAAGTATTGGATTGCTTAGAAACATCTGTCTTGCATTACCCTATAAAGCTTCAGACAGAGGGGTATCGGTATGTATTTCATTCAGAGCACTAATCTCATCATAGCAAATGAAGAACCTGCTGAAGGTCGAAGTGCTGGCACCATTCATATCCCACCCTGCTGTAGCCAGGACACAGTACTGCCACTGCTGGGAAACCACAACAAAGCATACTTCAGCATTGTTTTCCTGAACAGCAGTGAGGGGTAATCCTGCTGTACGTACCTGCAGCATGGCTCCAGCTGAAACCATGAGGTGAGAAAAGGAAAAGACTGCAGGAATTGTGTGAGGGAAGGACAAGGGTTGGCAGTGACAGCAGGGTACGGCAAATGAGGGAGTTCTTTTACACTCCGGCCTGGAACTGGGAACGAGAGCTGCTACCTGCCCATTTACATTGCTGTGCTATTTCCCTGCCAGCGCAGAACGCTCTGTGCCTGAGGTGTGGACAAGCCCTCAGAAGCTATTTATTTGCATGGTGTTCTTTCATCTTCACTTTCACTTCCACAAATGGGCTTTGTGAACTGCTGCAGCAATCCCTCTGAAATGATGGAGGCCTGTGTGAGGATGACCCCAGGAGGCTCTTCCCATCAGCCTAGTTGCAATTTTTCCCTTCCAGGCTTCATCTGGAGTCCCTGGCTAAAGAAGAACCTCCTCCACAACTGCCTCACCTATGCTACCAAAGAGAATATATCTGGAATTGTTGTCTGGCTCCATGGCCAAAATTTTCTTTTCCCTCTACCCAAAGATGCCGTGTCTGCACTGCCTCCTGACAGCAGTGTCCTGCGGCTGCCTCCTCAGGTCATGCCCAGCCATGCTCTGAGCAGAGGGCTAATGCTGACCTGAGTACAGCATAGACAGACAGACCAGACCCTCAGCCAAGAGGCTGAGCATGGTTTAACTACCACACATCCACATCCAATCAATTGTGTGTGCTCAGACAAGTATTTCTGGGCTTGCTGTACTGGGGGTGCTAGGAAGGCACAGGTGCCTGTGTCAGGGCTCATGGGGTTCCACGTATTCAGCTGCATGTGTCAATCCAGAACAGGGACAGGGATACCTCTGTCCTCATATGTGCCAAGAGTTGCCAAGTGGGTCCTCTGCGGCTCCCCCCCCTTCCCCACCACAGCTGAGCAGCCTGTTCATTCTCAGCTTTAAATCCCTGGGAGAGTGCCATTTGCTTCCAAGTGGTAATTTATATTGCCTTTGTTATGTAGCCTGTTTTTGAACATGATAACATGAGGTTAAATGGATTATCTGTGTCACAGAGACGAAGCAAGTAACAGCAATCTAAACAGAATTCTTACAAATCTTTGTTCACTGATGGCTAACCCTAAGCCAGGGATTTAGGCCAGTTGAAGGAATAAATGCTTAGCTCAAAATTGCAGCAGAAATCCAGACTAGAAGTTTAACTTCCCACTCTTAGCTCTGTCTCTTCATCACAGGGCCATTTGTCATAAAAACTGTCCATGTGGTGTGACAGTAAATCATATAATATGATTAATATAATAGCATTAATGCAGTGCCAAGGGACCTCAAACAAGATCAAAACCTCATTGTTCAAAGCTGTACGCAGGCAGCCTCTGCTCTGAGGAGCTGGCGATTTAATTACAGGGGGCACCAGGAGTGCAGAGCACTGTGTTGACTTACTCAGTGCCACACTGCAAACCCCTGTAAGAACCAGACCTTCAGGCTTGGAAACTGGGGCTCTGCTCCCCACACCGCGCTGCCTCTTCTGCTTGCTTTGCCATGCAGTGGTTTGAATTAGATCGCATTTCTTAGAAGAAAGAGCACACATGCATGCATGTAGGTGCCTTGTGTGTGGAGCCCATGCCACTGCAATCATCCATGGCAGAAGGGGATTGCTGTTTCTTGCACCACTTGTTTTTCGCATCTGCAAGCACTGAACGACCCGGCCTTTCGCACCCGGGCAGCAAGTGAGCAGTGCTGTCAGCCACAGAGAGAGAAAAGAGATGAGGTCAAAACTTTTTGTACCTTGAAAAGGACAGGGAGCTTCTCTGCTGTTTAAATTGCAGGCATGAACAACCCTGCTCTGAGTCACTGCAGCAATAGTCTGTGCTGTAGCATTTACAGGATCAAGACAGCGAGACCACCTTCACCTCAGACCTTTAATGCCTTTTTCCCGGTCTTGAAGTGCTGGTTTGGCCCAGCAGTTGTCCAGCACATGAAGATGGTCTCAGTACCCCTTTGAAGCCCAGTTCAGCTCTGGGTCTCTGCAGAGCAGCATCACCTCTGCTAACGCTGGCAGCAAGGTCCAGCCTTTGCTGCTTCTGGGCACTGACTAGCCAGGCATCTGGCACCCGGCCCTGTCTGCACGGCCCACTGCATACAGCTCTGCACCACCCACTCCTGCAGACTGTACCAGCCCTGCTCAGGGTCTGCAGGAAAGGGCGATCTCACAAGGGCTGTGCTGCTCAGATGCCAACTGGAGCCCCAGGAGCCCAGACTGGTGCTTCAAAATCTGCAAAACCAAAAAAAAAAAATCAATCAGTCAGTCTCTCTCTGGCCTACCATGGCCTATGGTATTTCAGGTCCATTATTGATTCGGTGCTCAAAATATCACCAGTGCCTTTAAATGGTTACTATCTACAAAAGGTCTTCAGTTCTTCAGAAGACAACAGTCTTCATAAACTGTCATGGGTGACAAAGTTGGGAAAAAAGACAAGACAAAAAAAATCTAACCTGCTGTTTACTTCTTCCCCGCAGTCCATCAGCAGGGCCTTCAGACTTGGTACACCCACCCAGAAGTCAGTTTTCATCACACATCATGATCAAGCATCATTCTAGAGGGAGCTGAACGTGTGTTGAGGCTTTACAGCCCAGTTTGGGATTATTACTGGAGATGACCCGGTGCAGTGTTTAGGTACCAACTTTAGTGGCTGGAAGATCTCTCTGAGCCATACACGAAGGATTGATCCTTCTCTCTGGTAATTTGTCAGCAACTCTTTTTCTCCTTTTTGTTCCATTCCATAAAAGTAACTTCAGAGGTTATGTGAGTAATGAAGATGTTATTACACAGCTCTTGAGCATGCAGGAAGATCTATATTATCCACTTGAAAAAGCAAAAGCATCAAAAGCCTGATAGCCATCAACTTAGTGTTTTTCCCTCCTTCCATCTAATAGTTTTCAGTCTTCGTGGTGGAGGCAGAGAGATTTTTCCTCTCCACAGCTCTTTATTCTTGTTGGATTTCTGCAGCATCATAAAAAAAGGCATTTATACTTGACAAGAACCATTGTTGCTCAAGAAATGAGAAGAGCTGGTGGAAGGGAGGTGCAGGGCAGGAAGGGCAGCATCACAGCCCACAGCTGCTCTAGTAGCAGCACGCAAGAATTTCATAAAAAAAAATCTTATTCCAGGACTGCAGCCCCATAGTTTTCATCCTCAGACACAACTCTGTTCAAGACAGGATGGTTTTCTTTCCTCCCTCTCAGCAGCAAACAGCATTTAGCCCTCAGTTACCCTGTTGTAAATGCAGAGTGATGACACCAAAGACAGAATTTCCTCAAGAAAGACATAATTTGTTCCAGTCACCTACTCTGTGTAAGGGGCTGAGCTTACTGAACACACTTCTAGTCTGTGCTTACTCTGGGTTGCAATGGGAGTGGGGCACTGTCAGCAGAGATTTTTGTGAGCACATCTTTAACTGGCCCAGGCAAAGTCTGCTGCAAATCAGTGTTCTGAATTCACCCACCTGAATACCCACCTGCTCTCTTAATGTTGGTAGGGCTGTTGCCACTGTCTTCTCTAACATCCTTACCAGCAAACCGATGAAGTACGGGCTAGGTCATGTGGGCATGAGGTAGACTGAAAAGTGGCTGAACTGCCAGGCTAAAAGTGCTGTGATCAGCAGCACAACCTCCAGCCAGAGGACAGTGACTAGAGGTGTACCCCGAGGTTGATACTGTGTCCAGTCCTGTTCAACATCTTCATTCTGGGTGATGGAACAGGGTCCAGCCCAGCATGTCCGCAAATGGTACAAAAAGGAGGAGTGAGTGAAACACCAGAGGGTTGTGGCACCATCAAGAAGGCCTTGTGCTGGGTTGGAGAAGTGGATGACAGGGACCCCAGGCAGTTCAACAACGGGAAATGCCAAGTTCTGCACCTGGGGACAGATAACCCCCAGTACCAGTACAGACTGGGAGCTGATTGACTGGAAAGGGGTTTTGCAGTCCTGGTGCACATGCAAAGAGGACATGAACCAACAATGTGCCCCTGCAGCAAAGGCCAACAGCATCCTGGGCTTCATTACATAGAGCATCACTAGCAGATCAAGGGAGGTGATCCTTCCCCTCCACTCATCCTGGTGAGTCACATCTGGAGTGCTGAGCCCAGTGCTGGGCTCCACAGCAGAAGAGACAAAGACACACTGGAGGGAGCCCCATGAAAGGCCACAGAGATGATGAAGGAAGTCTGTTAGGGAGAAAGCACACAAGCTGCTTCAAATGTGATGGAAACAGAATCAGCAGCAGGTGGCTAGGGGAGTTGAGCTGGAGATGGAAAAGGATACTGTGAAAGGATGCATACACAGATGTTTGGCAGAAAAAACCACCCTGCACTGTTACCAGAATAGTTTTCAGTTTGGGAACAAGACAGTTATGCAGTTCCATCCAAGGGATACTTACCTCACCTGAAGTTTCATTCAAAATTATCCAAAGATTTGCAAAGCTTTTTTTGTGAAAATGGATTGAATTTGAAGAAAGGAATAGGTTGGAAAGCAATTATGGGTTTGTTTGTCATTTACGAAGTGAGGGAAGGGCAAACTTCTGCTGCTGAAATCTTTTGAATTGCTGTTGAGTTTTATTAAGCTGCCTCTTCAAAGTTGCATGACGTGGTACTTGAGGTAAAAATCATGCTCAACACATCATTTTAGCACTCTCTTCAGCTCTCAGAGCAATTTCATATGAATCATGATTTGAAGTTGCATATGTTAATAAATAACATCCAGTGTCATGTAGTATCCAGCACATAAAGGCTATATAACCGTGAAAAACAATAATAAATGATAGTGTATCTCATCAGTTGCCATGCAGTATTTCTCCAATCTTTATGGGGGGAAAGGTAGGCAGAGAAAGGAAATTGGACAGGACACCAGAGTTAACACCATCATTTCAGAAACAAGTGTTATTACTCAGTAGTTGCTAGGACTGCACACAGGGTCAAACAAATAGACACAGGTCAAGGTTTTGATTGCTTGTCAGCTTTCCACTAAGAACTACGACTTTGCCAAGACCTTACTTTGAAGTAAGGATGTTAGCTATGACAATACATTTTTTTCTTCCCCACAGGAAAACAAAAATTACTTTGTCTAATAAAATGTCATTTATTGTAAAAGATGTAATTTTTAAAAATTAATTCTGAGCTTCCCACAGTTAACAAAATATCTTCAGTGAAGTCTCTTTTATCCACTACTAAACTCCTGACCAGCTCCAGTTCTGAGCTGTCGAGAAACTGAGAGTCCAGCTGTTATTTTAAAACCTAGATACCACTGACATTTGAAATAACATCTGATATTATTTTGTATAGAAGGTGGCATTTTCAGTCATAAAACAGAGAGTGAGCTCAGATCATCAAAGACAAACATTCCCAAAATTGTCAATTCAGAAGCAAACTACTCCTTGTTTACGAGGTTACAGAGTGGTGGCACAAGGGGGGAGTGGCAAGTCCTTCCTGGAGACAACGGGATTCCTTCCCTTGTGAAAACCACACACATCTTGACTTCATTTTATCAGTCATCTGGAGTTGTCTGTGGGCATTTTCCCTGACCACAAGCCTGTGGCTGCACTTTTGGGACCCATCTGGATGGGTCCAACTGGGATGAGAGCTCAGCACTACACAGGGCAAGCATGTCTAAAAAGCACCCAGGTTTGTAACAAGGTCATGGCCTCCTGCTTCCCTCACAAATTTCTGGCACACCGTGTTGCCGCCCTTTTTCCCCTCCAAACTAGCAGTAGCTGGATCTGCTTATAAAACAATACACACTCCTTCTAAGCTGTTGCTGAGCTAGGACAGTCTGCCTAGATCAAAAGCAGGTCTGTTCCCAGCCTCAGCCGTAGCGAGCTTTAGGATTATTTGTGCAATTAAGGCAGGGATAAGGACAGCCAGGCCCTCCCTCAATCTGCTTTTACGCTGTAGGAGCCAAGGCCAGCTAACAGCACCTGGGGAAGAGCAGGAAGGCTCCTGTATGCACCAAGGTGGCAGCCGGGGTTTGGGATGCACCTTTTCCAACTTGAGCCTTGAGCACAGCATCTCCCATTGCAGGCTCCCCTGCTGATCAGATCTTCAGGTACACAGAAGTATTAGCTCAGGAAGTCTTTCAGAACTAGGATCTCCCACATAGAATCATAGAATGGTCTGCGTTGGAAGGGACCCCAGGAATCACAGAGCTCCAACCCCCCTGCCACAGGCAGGGGCACCAACCACCAGGCCTGGATCTACACAAGGTTGCCCAGGGCCCCATCCAACCTGGCCTTGAACACCCCCAGGGATGATGGGGCATCCACCACCTCTCTGGGCAGCCTGTTCCAGCACCTTACCACTCTCTCTGTAAAGAACTTGCCTGTAATAACCTAAACCTTCTCTAAACCTTCCCTCCTTTAGCTTCAGTCCATTTCCCCTTGTCCTGCCATTATCTACCCTTTTAAAAAGTTGATTCCCCTCCAGTTTATAAGCTCCCTTCAGGTACTGGAAGGCTGCAATGAGGTGTGTCCCCCTGAGCCTTCTCTAGGCTGAACCAACCCAGCTCCTTTAGCCTCTCTTCATAGGGGAGGTAATAACCCCCTCAGTTGCACTAAAAATCTGCTCAGGCTGGGCTCTGCATGGAGACAGTGCTGCTGCCTGGATCCAGAAAAGCTGCAAGCACGCACAACTCCCTGGTGGTCCCTATTGCTGCTGCCACACATCAGAAGCAGTAAGGGTTTTGCTGCTGTGTCTCAGCACAGAGTCTACACAAACAAGGTGTGTAATCTGTGGGCACGCATCAGGTGTGTAACCTCTGGGGATACATCAGTACCATCTGTATTAAGTTCAGGTGCTTTCAGAGCCAGGCTTCATCCAGCTGTAAACAAGGGGCCTGCAAGTTCCTGGCAGACAGCTCTGGGGGACACCCTAGGTTCATCCTTAAGTTGGAGTTTTGCAGGCAGCACGTCAACCATTAGTGTGAAGAGAAGCAAGATCAAGTTCTTCCTCTGGTGTATCGAATTCCTGCTGTCTTGCTGTTCCCATGCACTGGCCTGCAGCTGGTTGGAACAGAAGATGCTTAAGTTTTCAAAATTCCTATGGTTTCAAATGCATCATTGTAAGTGTCAAAAGGCAACAAAGAAGGATATCATGAAATTGATCTTCTCTACAAGTCTTTTATTTTACTTTCTTCCCATTTTGGATCTTTAAGATGGCAACCAGCCAGCTGACCCAAAGATGTCTCAACAGTTATGGTAACAGAAAGTTGAGATCAAAGTCTGTTGCTGAGCATGTTTTGAAGGTGCCCCTGAGGTTGAAACTTCAGTAAGACAAAGGCTGGGGTTGTGGCTTTCACAAGGTTGGTTTGACAAGAACCAACCTAGAAAAAGCCACAATCCTAACATACCTTTCCTCCAACAGACAATGAGCTTGGTTGGAGAGGACAAAAGATACCTCCAAAAATCTTCATGCTGCCTCATGCGATGTTTTGATTGCATGAACTACCACTGTGTTCAAGAGAAGTACATCCAGAACTAATCATAAAACTAACATACGAGGGAAATATCAACCAAACACTTCCATTCCGGTAGAGAGACAGTCTTGCCATTAAATGTTTTTACATTCTGTTCATTCTTCATTTCTGGAAGAAAACAGAAAATCAGCAGCGAGAGTGACACAAAAACTGGTGAGACAGTAAATGAGACTGGTTAGATGGGGTGAACTGGGTCGCTTGCTAAAGATCTGGTTTCATAAAGGAAGAAAAATTAAAAGCAAAAATAAGAGGTCATATATAAGAGGGGGCTATGTACTAAAGTTCATGACATTGGAAAATAGCAGCACAGGAACAACAAACCAATAACTGAGTTTATGTTTATAACCTAATGCTAGATCTGTATTATTAAATTTGACCTTGAAAAAGTAATAGAATACTAATGCTGCATGCAGTGACAAGCCCAGATTTGCAATTTTATAGCAAATGTCTGCATTTCAAAGTTAAATTTTTAAGGGTCCAAAACAGAACAGAAAAAAAATGAAGTTCATGAAATATACCCTGGAGTAACTGAAGAAGCTCTGTATATATATTTAATTTAAAAGAAGACAGGTGATTTGATCAAAGTTTGCAAGCACCTTCCTGTGGAACAGATCTCTAATGGATGCTGCATGTATTCCCAGTGGTGAAGGAGAAAGTGGAGTCTTGGGGCTGGAAGCAGAAGCTAGCAAAAGGCAAAAAGCTTTAAAATGTGCAGTAATGAAACATGAGGTTAATCAGGAGTTTCAGTCATCCAGCTGTTGAGCAAACACGATGTCTTGATTTCACTGGGACACAACATCCACATAGCTCAGATGAAGAACATGCTTTTCCTGTGAACAGAACAAATACTGTTCAGGATGCAACAGTCCTCTTGCTGTCAAGCTGAATTCACTAATCTGGGGCTAAATATTTACAGCCATTCACTAAATGCAAAGGAGACCAATAAATAAAGATGATGGCAGAAGAGAAAGAAACCCGTGGTCTGTGTAGCTGTAACCTACAGTGGGTTTTGTGCTCCATGTATGGCATGTTTGCATCTTGGTTGGCAACTCCTGGCCCAGGAGAGGTGGCACGAGCTATTGCAGGTGATACACAATGTTCTGTCCTCAGAGACTTATTTTATTGCTTCCCCTATAAAAGGTCTTCAGGCTCAAGCACATGACAGCCCTGTGTGTGCAGAGACAATGGGAGTCAGTCAGACATACCCTATAAATCTGCTGGGGACTTCTGGTAATTACTTACTGGGACAATTAATTATCAACTTGCCTTCACCACTGGCTAGTAAAACACACCCAGTGAAACCAGCAGCTTTCAGCCTTGTGCTCAGCACATTTCCTGTATAAAACCAGCACAGTGTGTCTGGCCACCAGAAAATAAATAGCTTTTCTGAGTAACTCTTCCTCAGTAACTGAGTTCCTTCCTCAGCTCAATGATTTTTTTATAAAAAGAAATTTAAAAATTAGAATATCATCTAGTGTCAAGATGAAACTGAGATGTTTTCCTGTGCAGTGTAGAGGACTCTGCTCCTTACTCTCAGCTGACAGTCCTAAACATCACATCATACTGTCTGTGCTGCCATAATTGTCACTATATAGTGGAAAACTCCATCAAGAAATAAAACTGGTAAGGGACTGTCCTGCACAAACCTGCACTTGCAGCACTCACACCAGGTTGCAGCTACTCATCCAAACACAAACTCCAGGCAAGCTGATGGACAAATCGCCCGATACAGCTTCTATCCTGTGAAGAGCATCCAACAACATTCCCCAGCAGAAACATTTCACTTCAGAAATTCAAAAACTAACAGTTTTGACATCATTCATGATTTCTCACAGAAACAGACTTAAAGAGCAAAAACACTCCAACACTCCACTTTTTCACAGATTCACAGATTCACAGAACAGTAGGGGTTGGAAGGCACCCCTGGAGATCATCTAGTCCCACCGCCTGCTAAAGCAGGATCACCTAGAGCAGGTTGCACAGGATCACATCCAGGCAGGTTTTGAATCTCTCCAGAGAAGAAGACCACAGGCTCTCTGGGCAGCCTGTCCCAGAGCTCTGTCACCCTCACAGTAAATAAGTTTTTCCCCAGATCGAGACAGAACTGTGTTCCAGTTTGCCCTTTGTCCTGTTGTTGGGCACCACTGAGAAGAGTCTGGCCCCATTCTCTTGACACCCACCTGTTAGATATTTATAAGCATTAATCAGATCCCCTCTCAGTCTTCTCTTCTCCAGGCTGAACAGAACCAGCTCTCTCAGCCTTTCCTCATGAGAGAGATGCCCCAGTCCCCTCATCATCTCTGTATCCCTCCCCTGGACTCTCTCCAGCAGTTCCCTGTCTGTCTTGAACTGGGGAGCCCAGAGCTGGACACAGCACTCCAGATGTGGCCTCACCAGGGCAGAGCAGAAGGGGAGGACAACCTCCCTTGACCTGATGGCCATGCTCTTCCTAATGCCCCCCAGGTACCATTGGCCTTCTTGGCCAGGAGGACACACTGTTGGCTCATGGATAGCTCGTTGTCAACCAGGACTCCCAGGTCCTTCTCCGTAGATCAACCTGGTTATTTCTGCCTAGGTGCAGGACCTTACACTTGCCCTTGCTGAACTTCTTTTGGTTCCTCTCTGCCCAATTCTCTAGCTTCAAAATCTTGCTGAATGGTAGTGCAGCCTTGTCATGTGTTGGCCACTCCTCCCAATTTTGTATCACCAGCTGAGGGTACACTCTGTCCCCTTGTCTAGGTCACTTATGAGGATGTTGAATAAGACCAGACCCAGCACTGATCCCTGGGGCACCCTACTCTGTACAGGCCTCCAATACTGCTTATCACAGCCCTCTGGTCTGTCATTCAGCCAGATGTCAACCCACCTTGCTGTCCAGTGATCCAAACCATGCTTCCTAAGTTTGTTTACAAGAAAGCTATGAGTGACAATGTCAAAAGCCTTGCTGAAGTCAAGGGAGACCACACCCACTGCTCTCCCCTCATCCACCCAGCTGGTTATGCCATCATGGAAGGCTATCAGATTGGTCAGGCACCATCTCCCCCTGGTGAATACATACTGACCATTCCAAATAACCTTCTCCTCCACATGCTTATTAATAACCCTCCGAATCACCTTTCCAAGGTTGGAGGTAAGACTGACTGGCTTGTAGATTCCTGGGTCCTTCTTCTGCCCTTTTTGAAGATCAGAGTAACACTGTCTTTCCTCCAGTCCTCAGGCAGCTCTCCTGTTTCCCATGACCTCTCAAAGTCTGAGAGCAGCTAAACTTTCTAGCTTTGCTTGTCCCCATGGCTGCTTAACAAAAACTTCACATTTACAGACACAAACTCGTTCTGCACCTAGGGCAAGGGTGACCAGCTGTAGCAGACGGAAAATTTCAACTGCAGTCTTGATTACCTTTCTAACTGCAGAAAGGTAATCTGACCCAATAAGGGTCACAGCCATGGCAGTCACAGCAGCAGGATAAAAGCTCCCTGGACAAAGCTTCCTTTGAATTAGTGGGCATTTTTTACCTCCTCACATGCCTGTAACAACAGCAGCCAGTGAACCCAGAGATACAGGTTGCTTGAAGGATTCGTTGAGCTTGGCAGAGAATGCCTTTGTGCTCCCCATCTCACCACTCCTGATGCCATGAGTCCAGTAAGGGGTGAAAGTCACATCTCCCATTCGGAGGGTGAATGCAGGTCAAGCAGACAGAAGCTGACCCTGAGTGGGTGTTGAAGAGGCAAAGGAGCAGCAGATCAAAAGCCCCAGCATCCTTACACGGGTTTTACACCAGCACTGCCTCCTTCCAGCAGGGACTGTGAAACGAGGGTACTCTTGTGCCCCTTCTGGGGGGGTGTGCGGGGACCAGCCAGCCAAAACCAAGGTAGCTGAACCTGTAACTATCTTAATTACCAAGAACCATTAACCCCAGCAGGGTCTGGCTGCTGCAACATCCCCTCTGCCTCCTTTCCTAATCATACACTTGGAAGGCAGATGTGAATGGAAATGAAGTGAGGAGGGAGCAGCAGGGAACTGTCAGCTTCCAGGTCACATGCAGGGAGCACGTGCTGACAGGGGGGACCTCTGCTGTAGACAAACTCCTGTTTCATGCTGGAGCCTGAGGATGCTCATGGCCTCCCCTCAGCTCAGGTGCAGTAACTTTAACTTTACATGGCTGTGAAGCCAACACCAGCTGGGCTTAACATCTCAGCAGGTGGGCAGGAGTAACGTCTTGCCACTTTTCATCTAGGACTGTGGCTGCTGGGTGCAGGGTCTGGCACAGCCTGCTTTTAGCTGGGGGCAGAACCCCTCTGGTCTTTCAGAGTGCTGTTCCAGCAATTTGCTCTGCCTACTATGGCCAGGACTGTGTCCCATGAAAGCTAGGACGAGGGACAGGGGCACACAGAAAAGAATTTGCAGTTTTCCTCTGGAGAAAAATGCCATTTGATTAGCTTTCAGGTAGTAGGCGTTGCAGCAAAGGACAGTAATTTTGTGAGCCAGCACCATTTATTATGAGTCTGATTCAGGCTCCCATATATTATAACATGACAATATATTTTTACTTCCAGCGCCAAACAACCAAATAATACACTTCCAAGCGAACACAGTGGATAAGGGGTAATTTAATCTCAAGCTTCATTAGTTCAGCTATTGTATGGTACAGATAACAGATGCAGAACAGACAGAACACAGTCTCTCCATGCCTGCCATTTGTGTAAATAAGCATGTGGGGAGCTTTAAAATTCATTGTGCTCCTGTTCACAGGGAGTCCTCGTGGCTTTGTAATAAAGCATCCCCGCTCTGCTAGTTCATTAATCAGCTTCCCTGGCACTGAAGCTCTCCTTGTGGTGGTTTCCCATGAATGCCATCTTTGCCATCACTCCAGCATGCCAGCATTCCCAGTGGGAATTTCCCCTAACACCAGCAGGACAGTAAAGAGCAATGCCCTTTGCCCAGGCTGTCAGGCAAGCAGGGCTACAGATGTGGCATTGTGAGAGGGCAGCAGCAGCTGCCTGTTGGCATCCCAGGGGTTACTGCTGCAGTACAGGCACAGGCTGCCTTGAAATGCTCTCACGTACAGGGACCTTCACCCACCTGGGACTCCACTTCTCAGTGCAAAGAGCTGGCTTGACCCCACATGCAGCCTTTTCTTGCTTCCAGCTTCCCCCAGCCTCTGCACATAGAGCACTTACTCTTTTTGCTAGCAGTTAGTATTTATTCAAATCCAAGACAACCTTTAAGGGGTTAAAATAAAAAGTTCCCCCCTCCTTTCATTTACTGAGACTTCATGATAAGCAGTGGTGAATTTGGGGTTTCTGCTCTGCCTTTATGGTATATTAAGAGCTGACTTACACTGTGTCTGTTGCTCAGTGCTTTGAGCACTGCACTAGCCTATTAATTAGCAAGCTGGGCTCAACCCCTTCCCTTTCAAACCCAGGGGGAAGCCAGACTGCAACCCCTCAGACCAGACTTCAGGGCTGGCCTCTTTGACTCAGTGTCCTTCATGATCCCCAAAAGGGATGGGACACCTCATGTCTCAGCACTAAGGCACAGCCATGGAGCCACCGAACCCAGCGGAGAACAAACGGCTGCCAAGGACCATCTTCTTACATGCTTGTACCATGACAGTGACACAGGTACCTCCAGAGCTCTTACAAGAGACCACCTCTGCAAAACACCCAACCCCCCCAGTAACTACTTTTTTACTGTAGTTCAGTGAAAACTAAACATAATGACTCATAATGGAAACAAGGTAATTAGCTGGTGCCCTCAAGAACCTTGATACATTTTCTTTTGGTTTGATAGGGTCTTAAGACTGTCCAGGGCAGGTTCAGATTAGATGTTAGGAAAAAGTTCTTCACTGGAAGAGTTGTTGGGATGTGGAACAGGCTGCCCAGGGAAGGGGTTGAGTCACCACCCCTGGATGTGTTTAAAAGACGGGTAGATGAGGTACTTAGAGGTATGGGTTAGCAGGACAGGAATGGTTGGACTTGATCTTAAAGGTCTTTTCCAACCTTGTGATTCTGTGATTCTGTGAAGTGGGCATCCAACAGCAGCTCAGATAATTCAGAGCTTACTGGTCTTCACATGTTCACCACAGATACTGCCCACAACACAGGCACTTCAGATGGTTGGCCACTCTGCCTGTACTGTAGTTACTGCTCATCCTCTTGGCTCTTACTGCTGCCACCACTGTGTCTGTGGGACGGACTTGTACTCTTGGCTAATATATCCCAGGCTTTGCCCCTCTGGCTGTGCTGGATTTGTTCATTAAGAGAAAGGAGGTTGAGATAAGTCAGTCACAGAGGTAAGCAATACCCTTGTGTGAGCACCCTGTATTTTACCACCTGCAGGCTGAAAGGCTGGGGAAGCTGCAGTGCTGGGCAGCAGCAATAAGCTGTGTTTCTTATTGATCACTGTTCTGTAGCAGAATGAGTCCCTGTAAACACAGTAGGCTCAGTCCAATCAAGAGAGGTGTCTGGCAGCAAGCCCTGCTCTCCATGGGAACATGATAACCCACTGAAAACAAGGACATTTGGGGCATTCACTGGAACAGGGCTGAAATTTCTCCCTCTTAAGTCTCCAGAGTACCGTGTTTCTGTATCCACAAAATTAATCTATCAGTGCTGCTGCTGTAAGTGTCTCTGTCTGCTATGCCACTCCTCAAATCTTGCTCGCCTCATCCCATCATCATCCAAGTGTGCTCCTGCACACAGAAAAGCCTGCACACCTAGAAATCTCCTGCTGAAAAGGGCTTGTTCTGATTGTGCCTTGATAGCACATCTAGGTACCGATGGGACTCACCCCCATACACACCTCACTGCCCAGCCCGCTGGGACTGCAGAGCATCAGATCAGATCCAATGGGACACCCAGATAGAGAATTAAGTTATTCCAGGTCGATGGTGAGGACCTCATCTGGCTTACCCTGCGCTGGCTCACAGCAGGGGGGCTGTCACCAGGTGACACAAACTCACGCTCGCAGCCAGAAGCCTTAGAAAGGCTGAGAGAAGGAAGATGGCCAACAGTGGGTTGCAAGGTGGCACCTGACAGTGTGAGGCACATATGATACAGACATTCTCTTCCTCTGTGAGACACTTAGGGTCTCCCTGAGAAGCAGCCTGGACTTCAAACTGCCCTAAACCAACTTGTAGAATGGGCAGATAGAGGTTGCGTATGTAACAATTAGCTGACAGTGATTTCTTATGAAATGTAGTAAATAACTGTTGCCAGTAGCTATCCCTGGATGCCTACATCTACATGACATACACCTAATTCTGCTTAAGCATGGGTAATATTAAGGAATTCTCATGTATTTCCTTAAAACTGGTACTTCCACTTACTGACAAATGCTTTTCTACAGAAGTCATGGGGAAAAATGGACAAATCCACCCCCACTTGAGACCCTATTTCTGCTAAAATCACAGAAGGACTCACTACAGACACAAGTGCAGTGTCTGACCTGCGTACTGACTTCCTTTGGAGCTGATGCTAGGCAGCCAAGGGGCTGTTCCTGTGGTGGGTGCTGCATCGTGGCCAGGCCAAAGAATTGCAACGAGCCATGCCACACAGTGTGGTGGGCAGCAGAAGCTGCTCTTCAGACTGTGTGCTGTGCAGCAGGTCACCCAGTGAGTGTGTAATGAGCTTCAACTCATTTCTTAATTCAGTTCGTCCCTCTCCCTTAGAGCACCTATGCAGGGCGCTGCCCCCATGGGCTGGAGATCAACATATACATTGAGAGGTGAGAGGGAACAACTTCCTGCACCTTCCATAGGCTGTTCTGAGGCTGAACCTGTGGCTGGACGCATGGCTGGAGCTTGAGCACACACTGATGGTGTTCTCTACCAAAGCACATATGTTTAATTGTGATGCCTGTGCTCTTGGTCTGTAATCAAGTGTGATGAAGTTTCTAGGCATCAGCATCAATGGTACCTGCAAAACTTGAGTATTGAAAAGATCAGGAGGGGGGGGCGGGGAGGGGAGTCAGGGGGTGTGGGCATGATCATACTGTGTATGACTGTTTTGGAAAACAGATGCATCCCACAGCAGACACATATACTCTGCTCCCGAGGAGCAAACTTTAGGCTGTTTAAGGACTTGTTGGCCAAGATCTCCTGGGAGGTGGTCCTTAGAGACAGAAATGTTGAGGACAGCTGGCTACTCTTTAAGGATGCCTTTCTGAGAGCTCAAGGGCTCTCTGTCCCTCTGAATAAGAAAGTGGGCAAGAGGGGCAGGAGGCCAGCGTGGCTAAGCAAGGACCTGCTGGTCAAACTGAGGGAAAAGAAAGGTAAATACAAGCTCTGGAAGCAAGGGTGTGTAGCCTGGAATGTATACAGGGATGCTGTAGGGACTTGCAGAGACGGGATCAGGAAAGCCAAGGCGCAGATGGAACTGACTTGGCGAGGGATGTTATAAAAACAAGAAGGGATTTTACAGGTACATTGGCCAGAAGAGACAGGCCAAAGAGAACGTACCCCCCTTGGTAAATGAGAAAGGAGAATTGGCTGCAACTGATGAGGAGAAGGCTGAGGTACTGAATGAGTTCTTTGCCTCAGGCTTCTCTGGCAGCCAGGATTCTCATAATTCTCAAATCCCAGAATCTTGCATCCCTAGAACTCCAGGTGGGAACTGGGGGAGCAAATCCCCCCCCACTGTAAGAGCAGAGCAAGTCCGTGACCGCCTCATGAGACTGAATGTCTGCAAGTCTATGGGGCCGGATGACATGCATCCCAGGGTCCTGAAGGAGCTGGCTGATGTGGTTGCCAAGCCGCTCTCCATCATATTTGAAAAGTCGTGGCCGTCAGGAGAGGTCCCTGGGGACTGGAAAAAAGGTCACATCACTCCCATTGATAAGAAAGGGAGCAAGGAAGACCCAGGGAATTACAGGCCGGTGAGCCTCACCTCTGTGCCTGGGACGATCATGGAACAGATCCTCCTGGATGACATGTTGGAGCACATGAGGGAAGAGCGTGTGATCCGGGACAGTCAGCACGGCTTCACCAAGGGAAGGTCGTGCCTTGCCAATCTGGTGACCTTCTATGATGGAGTGACAGCATCAGTAGATAAAGGGAAGGCAACCGATGTCGTCTACCTGGACTTGTGTAAGGCCTTTGACACAGTCCCCCATCACATCCTTATCTCTAAATTGGAAAGATGTGGATTTGATGGGTGGACCATCCAGTGGATAAGAAACTGGTTAACAGACCGTAGCCAAAGGGTGGTGGTCGATGGGTCTATGTCCAGGTGGAGGCCGGTGACAAGCGGTGTCCCCCAGGGGTCTGTCTTGGGACCGGTTCTCTTTAACATCTTTATCAATGACATCGATGATGGGATTGAGTGCACCCTCAGCAAGTTTGCGGTGACACCAAGCTGAGTGGTGTGGTCGACACCCTAGAAGGAAAGGAAGCCATCCAGAGGGATCTTGACAGGCTGGAGAGATGGGCCCGGGTGAACCTAATGAGGTTCAACACTGCCAAGTGTAAGGCCTTGCACTTGGGCCAGAGGA
The DNA here is from genome assembly GCA_020800305.1 of Porphyrio hochstetteri. Lineage (NCBI taxonomy): Eukaryota > Metazoa > Chordata > Aves > Gruiformes > Rallidae > Porphyrio > Porphyrio hochstetteri. The sequence goes on along the minus strand of CM036938.1, from coordinate 79,307,499 downwards.
ATCCCAGACATAGATACAGGCTGGGAGAAGAGCTTCTTGAGAGTAGCCCTGCTGAGAAGGACTTGGGGATTCTGGTGGATGAGAAACTTAACATGAGCCAGCAGTGTGCTTTTGCAGCTCGCAAGGCCAATGGTATCCTGGGCTCCATCAGAAGAGGGGTGGCCAGCAGGGACAGGGAGGTGATTGTCCCTCTCTACTCTGCCCTCGTGAGGCCCCATCTGGAGCACTGTGTCCAGATCTGGGGCCCCCAATACAAGAAGGATGTGGAACTGTTGGAGAGGGGTCAGAGGAGGGCCACGAAGATGATTAGAGGGCTGGAGCACCTGCCCTACGAAGAGAGGCTGAGGGAGCTGGGCTTGTTCAGTCTGGAGAAGAGAAGGCTGCGGGGGGACCTCATTGCAGCCTTCCAGTACATGAAGGGAGCTTATAAGCAGGAGGGGATCCAACTTTTTAAGAGGATAGACAATGACAGGACAAGGGGGAATGGATTAAAACTAAAGGAAGGAAGGTTTAGATTAGATATTAGGGGGAAGTTTTTTACAGAGAGAGTGGTGAGGTGCTGGAACAGGCTGCCCAGAGAGGTAGTGGATGCCCCGTCCCTGGAAGTGTTCAAGGCCAGGTTGGATGGGGCCCTGGGCAACCTAGTGTAGATCCAGGCCTCAGGTTGGTGGCCCTGCCTGTGGCAGGGGGGTTGGAGCTCTATGAACCTTGGGGTCCCTTCCAACTCATACCATTCTATGATTCTATGATTCTATGACCTAAGGCACATCTGCTTGGACTAGAAGTGGCAAGATGTCATCCATTTCACAGGAAATAACCAAGATTATTGATGTATATTTTTACTTAGCACCATCCTGCTACTTTTTCTCTCACCCTCTGTAATGCTCTCTTTCATGATGAAGTACCAAGCATCCTCAATGATAAGAATTCCCCTAGAATAGAAATTATACTTTATAAGGGTTTTTCCCTTGGAATTCCATCTTATCAATCTTATTGCACTGGAAACATAAAATATCAGAGACAACAGATGTAAGCAATGCCATTTATTGAAGCTTGAAACAAATATGTCATCATAGTTTGCTTTTTTTAAACCTTGAAATGTTAGAACAAGCAGTGGATATGCCAAATACACACTTTTTCCTGAGCAACCTGTTGCAGCTGATGTGTCTCAGGCTAATATGATAATGTAATGATATTACAGCTCAGTACTTAATACTCTATTCAGTTTTGAGAATAGTGACCATCTGGGTTAGGATCGTAAAACCATCTTTACTTAAAAAGACTTATAAGAAAGGACTCTTGCTAAATGGATGGGAGAGATGACTGCACATACTACTTGTATAGAGGAGATATTAGGCTGGTAAGTTGTGTGATGTAAGAACCTGTGTAAAGTACAGCAGTGGCACTGCTCTCTTAAAACAGTTCATGTTTTTCTCACAGTCTTTTCCTTAAAGTTTTAAGCTGAGCAACAGTGATGACTGTGCTTTCCCTGGGTAGAAAGATTATTTTGATTAGCATCCATAATACAATCTATTCACTTTTATCCATTTCAAATGCAATTACAGCTCCCTGAAAAACACAATGAAGCCAGAAATGGTTACTACACCTTAGCCATAAGGAGCACTGGAAGGGAGAGTCACCCCCGGGCACTTTTCCTCTGGCCTGCCCTGTATCCACTCAGTCAGCTTCTTTCTCATTAGCCCACATACTTCTGCTGACCTCTGCAGATGAAAGGTTGTAGGTACCTTGGACCATAGAAGAGTCTGACTTTGAAGTGAATCTAACTTTGTCCTGCCCAAATCCTAGAAGATGCTTCTGGGAATACCTGAAGCATCTGCACTGCCCACCCGGCCCAGGCTGGCTGGCTGTCAGAGAACTGCCTTGTACAGGCTCTACACAGAGCAGCCTGAGGCCAAGCCCTGCCCAAATGCTTCCTGAATCAAATGGGACACGTCCACTCCTTCACAGGATTTGGTATTTCTGTGTCCAGTGGAGTAAGGACTGCCCAGATTTCTATTGCTCTAAGGGTCAGTAGCCATTCAGGACCTCAGGAGGACGTAAGCACACTGTGAAACTTCAAAAGCACTGTATCTGGCATTGGCCAGCAATACCACAGATGTATTACTTCAACAGTATGTGCACGTATGCTCTGTACACACATGCATGCACATGCACCATTGTTGAGTCATCCCCCACATCTGTTGCACTAGCACCATATTCTTAACAGTGGATTTTAGATTCTATCAGCACCAGTAGCTGGGCTGTACTGCCACCATGGAGGTTAATAAAGCTAACCTTACCATGCTGCAAATGCTGAACTCCCAGAGACTTCAAGTGAAGAAGTGAGCCCTTAGCCAAAGGTCACAAACCTATGAAAAAGGACAATTAGGCTTGTGGCCATCGTTAGGTTAATATATCATAGCGAGGCCCAAACACTTCTATTAACTTTCATAAATGTCTTTCTGGAGCTAGGGCTATTGCTAGTCATAGCTCTGTAACCATAGTGACACTTGGATATATGGATATGTCTCTCACCCTACGCTGCATAAAGTGTGACATTTCCCTGTATCACAATCTCAAATTGTCAGGTAGCTAGGGAGTAAGTCTGAGATTTTCAAAAGAGCACAAGAACCAAGGTGTCCAGATCCCACGGAATTTCAAAGGAATCTAAATGTCAGACTCCATCCACCTCTTTTGAAAACACCCAGCTTTGCTTCAAAGGGTCCAGTTTCCTCTCCCTAAAGTTTATTCTGCCATTTTCTTCACTAGCTAAACATACATGTTACTTGGCCACAGCTCTCCTAATGCCTGAGGATACTCTGCGTCTCAGGCTCCTGTCCTAAGCACCCTCACCCTCACTATGGCCAAGGAATTGCACTAGCAGGAAAGTTTGCTGTGAGTGAGGTGACAGAGGCCTTGTGAGGGTTGGTTTACGCTCTGCTAGGAGATGCTGGATTAAATGGGAGGTCTATCATTGAATATTGCTGTGAATTACAATGTATCTATTAAGGTGGTATATGCAAACAGCTTTAGTTTCATGGTACCACGACATGTTACTTAAAACATATTTGGGAACTTAAGATCCCATCTTTTGTGGGGTTTTCAGGTTGCAGCAAGACATTTGTAACAGAAGAAGACTGTCCAGGAGAGGCTATTGAGGTATCCTTTTAGACATTCAGTCAAGTACTAAATGAACTTCTTTAAAAAAAAACAACCCAACCAATGTTTCAATTCAGTCTGCATATCATAATCAGCTATCCTAAAACTCTGCTTTTAAATTTATGAAGTGAGCAAACAATTTAGAGAAACTCTGCCACTTCAGCTTCATTCCTGAAAACAGAAAATTAAGTCAGCATAGAGGGATCTGTCCCACAGCAGCAGTTTCTGCCTGCTGCCTTCACTCAGCATTCCTGAGTGCTGCTGTTTCAAGTGGCTTGTGGAAAAGAGATGTAAGGAAGAACAAGGAAAACATTCGTTTAAGAAAATAAAATGTTTGCAAGCTTGTTTCTAGCCTCTATGCATGCCTAAGGAGTACTAGCTGCTGCTAAACTGCAAATTATGTTACAAATTTTCCACTATTACAGAGAAAAATTCAAAGCAGTACATTAGGACTGATAACCCTAAGGGATGTGTTTTCCCAGTTCTGATCAGAGATTTCCATTTATGGTGGATGCTTCAGAAAGAAAAAAAAAAGAAGGAACATAAAACCTGAAAACAGAAGCCCAACTCAAAGCAACTAGATTAACAACAGCTAGTGCTGAGGAGCTTGGTTGTTGTTTTCTTGGTTTTGAGGTGATTTTCTTCTAGATTTAGTGTAATTTTGTTGTTTGAGGCCTCGCTGATCCCAGTATCTTGCTTTGTTACGAATTCGGGGCTGACTACACGTGAAGCAGCACTGAGTCTGTATTGATGGCAGCAAGCACTTGCCAATGCCTTTCAGCCTCTGGCAGAAGTGAACTGAAAGCTGGTCTCTGCTGCAGGGTAACCCTGTCGTGGAGAAGGTGAGAAGAATTAGCTGTATTTTGCTTACAAATAACCTGCATTTATAGAATTTTAAACTGCTTATGCCAGGCAGTCATGCCATGTTATTTATAATGGCTTTCTCTTCCTTTGTATTACAGGTCAGCCTGATTCCCTGAAATTTTAGGATTTTTAAGTGAATAGGTCCTGTATGAAACTTCACATGACCTTGTGTCTTGGAAAATACAGCACTATCATATTACTGTTCAGTGAGGCTTCACTTCTGCAGCAGACATAGCTCATCTGTATTTTTCACTGTAATGCTTCTGCTTTTAAGAACTGCAAGAGAAAAATCTAGCAACAATGATTTCTTGGTACTTTCACATTCTTGTAATAGTGTGCTTAAGACAAGTGCAGCTTGCTGCAGGGCTGTGCAGGGCAGGCAGAAGAGCACAGAGAAAGCACGTGCAACTACATGTTCAGCCTGACTACACTAGAATTTCTGCAGCGCCAGAATAAGCCAGGGCCTGATTCTGTAAGAATTATGGTGTTGATAGGTCTGTGGTAGCTTTAATAAATGAGTTGTGTCAGATTTAGTTAAATATTACAAAAAAGGGTCCTCAGCTGCAAGAGAAGATGGATGGTTAGGGCGAGAGTCAAGTCACAAAAGCAGGAAGGCGCTGGGTTAACCAGATGCATGGCTGTTGTTTGGCAAATCCCTCATCACCAGGACTAGGGAAACTCAGTGAAACCAGTGTAAAGGTAGTTTAAAAGATAAAAGCACTTCTTCTCACAGCAGGCTGTGTACCCCTGGAACTTTCTACCACAGGAGAGGGTAGAAGCAGACAGCATTGCAGGGTAAAAAACAGATGCAACATATTAATGGAAAAACTTCCATAAATTTAAACCAAAAGGCACTAAAAGAGGTGCCTTTGATAGTGATAATATGTTAGTTGGGGATGCTGCAGGAACACCATGGAAATGAATCACAGGGAAGGCCTAAACTCCTGTATTCTCCCTAAGTAGCATCCTCTAATGTCATTGCTAGACACAATATTGGGCTGCACTGACCACTGGTCTACCCAGTAGGGCTTTTAGGTCTTACTGCCCCCTTGGGCTTTTATTCACAGAAGTAACTGTTACTGATCTGTGTAGGTATTATTTATGAGTCTGTCTTTCTGCACATGAGAGGGATTGGAGATAAGCAGACCAATTCAACCTTAGGGCAAAGCATGTATTTCTTTGAACACCATCACTCTCCTGTATGCCAGATTTGTGGTGCCCTCAGGAGTCACCTCTCACTATCACATTGCACCCACACTGCTGATTTGCTAAGAAGAATCCTCCTCCAAAAGGCCTTTGAAGGCTTTTCCAGAAGGACTCAGCTACCTCTGGGTATCTGATGAATACTGCAGTACATGGACTACATATAAAGATACCCTTCTGTAAACTTCTGCCCTTCCCAGACACTTCCTTTCCTGATCTATAAACCATCTATATAACCGGTCTCCTGAAGAGAGAGATACAGGACACCCTCAGTCCCAGGAGGACTTCTCCCCACCTCTTCATTTTGGAGGCAGTTTCACCCTGTGGGACACAGGATTTATAGTGCCAAGACTATATGGGTTTTTCACAGTGTCTGTCTCACTGTGTTTGCTTGCACTCCCAGTCCAGAATTCCCAGTTCCACAGGGGTCTCTCTCTTAAGACATGGTGTCTGTTCAGACACACAGCGTGTCCTTTGACAGCCCTCAAAACAGCCTGTCAGTTACCCAAAACCTGTCAGCACAGGCAGACCCATTCATCCAGTTTGTGGCAAGATAAATTAGGGTTGGATCCTCAGAGATCTGCATCCCTGACACAAGGCCAGCCGGGCTGGAGAGCCTGACAGTGTGATTCTGCCAACAGTGCAGCTGAGCTGTAGCAGGTCAGGCTGACCTGTATTCACAGCAAGCTGATAAATTAGGTCAGCTCCCAGTTTCTGCAGAACCTGAGCACAAATGGGGGTCAGATGGTGGTGTAGTACCATACCTGTACTTTTCTTGCACTCTTGCATATTGCATTTCTGATATTCTGTGGGCCTAGGTTTAATCACACACAGACTGTCATCTTCAGTTTCATTGCTTTCTGTATTCACACACTTCACAGTTCTTTGCTGAGTGCCCCCTCCACAAGAAACGGTGCACTGAAAGAGAGTAATTAAAAAAATATATAAGACTCTTTTATATGGAAATTGTGTAGTATGACAATATTGTAATGTGACAAGAAGATAAAATGCCAGATGGTCCAGAGCCAATGACACTGAAGTACTCTGTGTACTGCATTCTGCATCCACACACCTCCATGGTGCATTATGGCCAGATGTGGCAGGAGACAGTGGAGGGGTAAATAGTGTAAATACAGCATCTTGGATTGTGTAACCAGGGTTAGAGGACTGTTTTCTACAGAGGAGAATGAGGATGATCTGAAATGCCAGTCCAAAAAGAGATTAGTAATCCAAATCAGTACTGCACACTGACATTTTTTTGTTTCCTGTGTATTCTCACCATCTAAATGAAACATGAATAATCAATTGCAATGTTAGGTCTAGAAATGAACAAGCAGAAGATTTAAGAACAGCTCAGTGAGATGTTTTTTCTTTGGTGACATTTACACTGTGGTTACCTTTTCTTTATGACTACAAAACAACTGCCAGCTGTTTGTTCTGGCTGCACACAGATGGCCATAAAAAGGAACATTTTCAAAACATGTTCCTGTACTATTCTGTAAATGTACTTAATTCTTCTGACATCCCAGAGCATCTGAGAACTCCAGCTAATTTTAAATTCTTTTTCTCTTCAGATACACAGTGGCCAGCAAGATAAAATACTTCAGCAGATAAAGAATGCTAGCTAGTGAAGCACAAGAGATGAAGACAGGGCTGGTACCTCTTTAATTTTTCTGCAAATTATCCTCTCTAATGTGTATCTCTGCCACAGAGATTAAAAGGTCTTGGGTACTCTTGCAGCAACTTTACATTAAGATTTAAAATAATGTATTTATAATGTAAAATAGATGGGATTAATAAATCAGTAAAAACATTGATATACATTTTGGCATCAATTTGCTTGTTTTATGCATGTCTCAACATTTTCATTCCATAGTGAAGTGTTATACTAACTCTGCATTACATTACACTCATATCCAAACTAATGGCTTTGTGTCAAAACCAACTCATTAAATTTTCTGTGTTAAATGACTCTGTTTCCTTAAATGACTCATTGTTTCTTTATTTGTGGCTCCTGGCTTTTGGTGCTCTATCAACATTCTCTTCTGCTATGAGGAGTATTTGTAATGTATGAGTAGGTTTATTAGAGAAACAAAGGAAAGGTTTATTAGATGTAACAGTTTTTTGTAAGTAAGAATGTATTGCAGATACTGGAAGGTCCCCAAAGATAGACCTTGTATTTGTCCATTAGATTTCCAGATGCCAAAGTAGAAGGCTATTGGTTCTGTTTGTGTGGCCAAGTCCAGTGTTCCACAAAGTTGGTTTAAAGCTCACCCCGTGCACTCAGCAGTCTTAAACAGTAGAAAATTGAAAAGGAGTAATGGAAGAATGTAAATGGTATCTCATTTTTACTATAAAAGAAAAAAAAAAAACCAACCAGTCCTTCAGCAACATCTAATGCAGCAACACAAAGTAAACACTACAATGTCTATCACTGAAGGAACTAAAACGGGCTGGCTTTAAAATGTTCAGTAATATAAGACCTCCCATTGTAGTCCCAGCTGTGCATAAGGCATTATACTTGCTGACTTGTTCACTGACCAGTGGATAATATGACCAAATATGGGCAAATAAATACGAACTGAACCCTACCGGGCCCCATGTCTGGTTCATCCACTGTGTACAAGGCTGCCTGTTACACGATGCAATGGCAGTAGGTCTTTTTGTCCCATCACAGTAGCCCTCTTCTGGGCAGTAGACCCGTCGCTTTTGCTGGCCACCACCACATGTTCTGGAACACTAACAAAAAGGTGCACAAACACATGAGGAGAGAGGTGAGAACGGATGAGAACCCAGAAACACACCAAAAGGGCAGGAGTTAAAAACTCTTCACTTAGAAATGTGAAGCCACCGGTAACAAGAAGCCTGTCACTGACCCATGTGATTTAGAAAGATATACAGACTAGCCTGCATATCAAGTCTTACAGTCCAGATATGAAGAAAAGCTCTGCATGGAGACACTTATGTCATCACAGGCTTGCAAAAAAGACAGGGAAGATGCCATTATTGATGCAAAGTACTTGAGGGAAACAATTATTGCCTAGGCCTGCAGTAGAGCCTGCTTGAAATAAAAAATTTTGTACTCTGACATGAAATAAGGTCCCAGATACACTTTAATAATGCACTGTTCCTGTCCTACAAGGAACTGCATTCCTACAGTCAGAGGAACAGAGCTGACATCTCATAAATGAGCTTTTCAATCCAATTCTAGCCAGTATCCTTAGGATGAGGACAACTGCCAGGATTACACTAGTGTTTTTATAGAATATTTTGAGTGGCAAATAGGTACAATCATTTGGCTACTCTTATTTTCAGAACCCTTGCTGACTGTTCTGATAGGCAACTCACATCATCCTGTACCCCTTACCACAGGTGTGATTTGTCAGTGGCCTGTAAGGAAGCAACATGTGATCACCTCCTTGAGCCCTAAAGAATTGGGTCCACTGCACTGCAAATTGTGGGGTTTTCTCCAATGCTGCTTTTAGTGTGAGTAAATACTAAAATGTAAGCAGACTGCAGGCTTTAGCTGACATAGATATGTGTCTGGCTGCCTATGAGAATGTTGGCACAGATTTACATTACAAAGTGACCCAAAAGTCATATTTATCTCATGCCCCCCTCAGTCTCTGGCCCCATAAAATTCCAACCCAAGAGTCTAAAGGAAAATTCTAAATTAATCATGATGAGAAAGCACATTAAAATGGCAGCAGAAGGGATCAGCCCGAATGAATCACATTTACTGATCCAGCAGGATAGTTAAATCAAATCCTCTTCCAGGCCATCTGCTTCTCTCTTTCAGGTTATGGTAATTCACAGCCCTAGATGTGTACAGAATGCAATCCTAAGAATGATTCTGGGAAGTCTCACGAACATCTATGATAAATTTTGCTGTAACCATACACAAAGACTCTCTGTGGTACTAACTGTATGTCTTCCTTTGAGTTAAAGTTAGCAGCATGGGATCTAACCCTCACTGCTAATTAACAGCTAATTGCTCCTACCCAAAGCTTCTTTCAAAGAACAATACCTCATTCCAGGGCTCCACACGCCACTGCAAGCAGGGCTCCACGTTACAAATAGCGCTGAGCTGTGGCTTATATCCAAGTAATTGGCAGTGAAAAGGCCTCAGAAGTCGCTTTTCCCGAACATCGATGCAGTGAACATCTCGTGTCTTGAGCCCGCCGTTGCAGTCAGCAGAGCACTGTACAGAGAACAGAAAGAAGCACATCTCCAAATGATGCTCACTGAGCAGCTGTCCCTTCCCAAGCCACAGAGGACAGCTTGAGCTCTGAACATCTTGACTCACAGAAGGAATTTCCAGTTTACTGTAACATCACTCTGTTGTTAGGCTTAAAAACAGCTGTCTTCATCATAGCAAGTCAGAACACACCATACAAACATTTCCTTTTCTTCACTGGAACATCCATTAGTAACATGAATGTATATTTAATTAGGGAATCTTCCCAGCTATTTCCAAAAATGCCATAGTGGAAGAGTCATAATGCAATAAATACAACAAACAAATCCTGTATGCAGGGAAATTGTCAGTTCTTCTGCTGTTTCTGTGGGAGGAAGGGAGGAAAGAGGCACAGCTGCTTACAGAGATTTCTCATTCACCATGGGAGACGTCAGCATCCATGGCAGCAAACTGCTCAGGCTGACAAAACTGCTCCTTGTCTTACCCCATAGACTTGAGCTGCTGCCACTACCACTGGCGGACTCATCCCACAGGAGCAGTTCCCACCCTCACCTTCCTCGCTCCTCCATGGCACCAGGAGGATCCATACCCCAAAAACAGCCTGGGCATGAAAGAGTGGGAGAGACAGACACTCAGAGCCTGTGAAATCACTTCTCAGCCCGCAGCACTACTGGTGAGCTCAGCAAGCCCTTCCACTCTCCTGTTGCTCCCAAGAGCTTGCTCCAAGGCCTCATGCAGCAGCACCAGGATGTGTTCCCACCTACCAAAGCCCAGGACCTCTCCTGCTGTTGACAAAGAACTGAATTTGCTACCAGGAGGATAAGGACAAGCACACATTTAATTATTTAGCCTTGATCCAGAATTAAAGTAAATTCTACTGACACCACCGAATAACCTCATGATGCAATACAACAACTGATGCTGTTCTCTGCATAAATAAGCATTCTTCAGTTGAACAAGGAAACTGAATGTAATACTTTCCCAGGGAGCTGAAGGATGGATGCAAGGAGAGTCCATGCTCTTGTTCACAGAAGCTTCTGTCCATCTGGATAGAAACAATGGACAGAAATGACTGTGCAAGAAACTTAGTACACACAGCCCCAAAATATGTGCAAATTATATCTGATATTAAACTGAGGCTGTAAGATCTAGTCTGAAGCACCTTTTTTTTTGGGTAGGGGAACAATTGGATAAAAGAAAGGGAACGGAGAAAGCTTTACTACATTAGTAGGGGAATATAGCTATCTTGCTGACATAAGATCATATAAAAATGTCTGAAATGAGGAACAAGAACAACAACTGCTACTTGCAAAAGTGAACAAAAATAGCCATTTTTATATACAAAAATATAATTAGGTTTGTATAGTCCAATTTCTGGAAAACAAGGCTGTCTAACACAACAGAAATCTGCTAAGAAAAGCTGTTTGTCTGAAATTGGCCTCATAGTTGGGCTGATACTTTAAAACATTTGTTTTCTATATTTTATCACTAAACTTGATTTCTAGGTACCTTCTGTGACATAACTATCATCTACTGGTTGCAATAACAATGAAATTTATGAAGAAAAAGTGAAGGTGAAATATGCCTGGCTGGAATTGGGACTGCAGAATGTCTATGTATCATTTAAAACCAATTTTGAAGGTTTAAATGTAGTTATGTAATGCCTTGGCCTTTCTTGGACTTTCTAAAGAGTCTTTTATGTCATGTACAAATCAAGTCTACATCAAAGAGCTCAATAACATAACACAGGTTTTGTAACTAACCTTTTCTTTGTATGAAACTACCCTCTAGTCCAGTGGCAACAACAAGTCCACCAAAATAAGACATATTTGGGAACGTTTGAGAGATCCATCTTTGTCTTTATTAAATCAGTATTATTTATTATAATTCTGTGGGTTTTCTTTTTTGAGTCTTGAAAAATACCTTGCTGTTTGAAGCCCAAGTTTTAAGCAGCCTGAAGTCACGTTAAGTCCTTCCAGGTGTTCATCCCAAATCTTACAATACCAAAAAAGAACTGAAACACAATTGTTTGGCTTTCACTTTGCACCTTGGACACTCTTCTGCCTCTTGACCAGGCCTGTGTACATCAAGTAAGACCCTAGCCACAGCAGGCATTTCCCCCAATACATTTCTCTTTAGTTTTTTTAATGTAAAACTCAGAGGTTACATTAATGTGGAAGAGACCTTGTCACACAAGAGAAAATAATAGCTTGGCAAGGGTGAACAGGAACATGCCAATTCCCTCTTCCAAATTACCACTTGTGTCTTAAAATTATGACATGCCTCTAGAGCAGAGATCAAAAAGATGTCACATGCAGACATGTACAGCTTTGCCCTTGGTTCTCCACAGAACGTGGACAGTGAGCCCTGCTTTAGGAGTTAATGAGCACAAACCCCACACAGGATATGCTTCCATAAATAAGTTAGTCAGGAAATTAGTAAATTAATGTTGAATGGTCAACTGGGAATTGTATGCACTCACTGAGTAAATAATTATTTTAAAAATTAAGTCTTTAGAGCTCCCTACTCTGGAGTTAGCAGACTTGCTGCTTGCACACAGCTCTGAATGAAGTTACCTTGCTCCAATTTCCTGTCTTCCAGCTCGCACAGGGGCGGAGGTAACATTTTCTTCTAGGATCAGGCTTTTTCATGTGCTGACAGTGAGATGTGTTCCTGCTGCTGCACTCCACATGTCTCCAGAAAGCTCCCATTCCACAGGTGGTAGAGCACTGCACAAGGGCGAGAGGAAAGCCCAGGAGCAAACTCAGTGTTAAAAAGTCATTCTAGAAACAATACAGGAGCCTAAATGTAAATATCTAGAGCCTGTTAAGATGACCTTGTTTATCTGAAATGCTCAAAAGAAGATTTCAAAGTCACCTAAGCCTTACTTAAGGTTCTGAAGGAGGTCTTTTTATTGGCAATATAAATACCAATTCTGATTTATACCATTTCTTTGGCAAATTTTCTAAATGTGTACCAGTGGTTTGAATGTTTCCTCTGGTGATCTTTGGGGATCCAGTGCAAAATGTCATCACACCAAATCCTCAGCAGTGTTGCCTCTCCATCCCTAGCACTGCTGAGATATTCAGCATATTGTGCACATGATGTTCAAAGTCTGAAATAAACCATGTGAGACTCTTGGGAAAACTATGTAGGAAAAGGGTTTTTGAAATTATTAATTCAGAGACTGGCTAAATTTTTCCAGCATTTGAGAGGGCTTTAGTGTCTAAGGGAGGAGAATATTCATTGTGGCAGTCCAGATTCCAAGAGTGCACACTGTTTACCCAGAAAGTCACTGTCATGGTATACTGAAGCAGAAAAGTGGCTGGAGACACCCATTTACCTTCTTCTCTCTTAAAAAGGGAGGGACAAAGAACTATACTCATTAAGTCAAATCCAACACATGCCAAGCAACCTGTAGCTGGCATAAGACACAGCATAATCAATCTTGGATTAAGTCAACAAAATGATGAAGAGAGCAACTGCCCCTGTGAGGTTTGAACTCCCCACATGGAAGCAGAAGAGTTTAATGGGGAAAGCTGAGTAAGTGTCTTTGGAGAGATAAGGAAAGCTAAGCTGAAACTAAGGCAGGAACCACCACTTCCCCCCCAAAACCAATACTGAAGACATGCAGCTGTTACCAGATTCTGTTGGAGAAATGGAAAAAAATAGTTAATCGTCACACAAAGAATTTCTGAACTTATGAAGAGTGTGAATCTGTAAGGACTCTGCAAGTGTGCTATCTCCAGATCCTGAGATTCCTGGGACACAGAATCACAGAATCGTAGGGGTTGGAAGGGACCTCAAGAGATCATTGGGTCCAACCCCCCTGCCAAAGCAGGTTCCTTAGGACAGGTTGCACAGTCAGGTGTCCAGACAGCTCTTGAATATCTCCAGAGAAGGAGACTCCACCACCCCCCTGGGCAGCCTGTCCCAGGGCTCTGTCACCCTCACTGTGTAAAAGTTCTTCCGCATGTTGGTGCGGAACTTCCTGTGCTCCAATTTGCAGCCATTGCCCCTTGTCCTGTCTCCACAGACCACTGAAAAGGGGTTGGCCAATTCCCCCTGCATCCCATACTTAAGATATTTATAAACATTAATAAGATCCCCTCTTAGCCTTCTTTTCTCAAGACTCAAAAGTCTCAGTTCTTTCAGCCTATTCTTGTAGGGGAGATGCTCCAGGCCCTTAATCATCTTCGTAGCCCTTCACTGGATTCTTTCCAGGAGATCCCTGTCTTTTTCATACCAGGGAGCCCAGAACTGGACACAATACTCCAGGTGGGGTGGAAGTGTTGTACTGAGTGACCTTTAGATGTTGTGGATGGTACTTGGTGGGCAGTGTGAATACTGTTTGAATATTGTGTGTCTGGCTTTCCCAGACACAAACTGAAATGTTGCATTGAAAGGGAGAAGATGCAAGATGGTATCTCTGAAGTGTAACCTAGTCATTGTAAAACTGATGTCAGGTAGGTCTGCTGCTGTAGCTTGCTTAAAAACTTGATCCTCTTTGAGATGACATTCTCAGTATCATAGAATCATAGAATGGTATGAGTTGGAAGGGACCCCAAGGATCATAGAGCTCCAACCCCCCCCGCCACAGGCAGGGCCACCAACCTGAGGCCTGGATCTACACTAGGTTGCCCAGGACCCCATCTTGGACACTTGTCCAAGAACCCACTAAAGAGGCCTGTGTACTCCTGTTCAGTTTGAATAGTCACATGCCCATCCAAGACAACTTGTCTGTTCAAGATGGACTGTCCTCGTCTTGGATGCTATTTGATGTCTCCTCCCAGCCCTGCTGTATCAGTCTGATAACACCATGACTTTGAAGGGCTGTCTAGTCTTTAGTCAAAGCCCCATTCTAAGCATTCATGAGAAGATCAAAGTTAGCATCAGGGACCATGTTGGGCAGATCATACTTACACAGCTTTATGTTCTTGTCAGACAGAGGTGAAACACAGCAGGATTCTTTCAAAAACTGTTGTGTGCCAATTGTGAACGAACAGAGAAAGGCATGATGCTGGAAATACTACTGGGAGAAAGCTTTAGCTTTCTTGACCATTGTTTCATGTTACATAAAGGAGACTGATTGCTCTGAAGATAGGAAGACTTACTGCTTTTCCCTTTTGTCATTATTAGTACAGACATACCCCATGGGGCAAAGAGATGTCAGAATACTGGCAGTCACTAAAGGAGAAAGATAGAGAGCACAGCAAGAGATTCAACTAGGTAGATGCAATAGTCTTGAAATATCAATGCCTTGGAAAGATGTCATCTAAAAACAGGCACAAAGTTCCACTAAGGACAAGAAAACTAAAGGCAAAAATAGAGTCAGAAAACTGTAGACTAAAACTGAATTTAAAGTAATAGCCAAGAAGAAAAGGTCCTGTGAATGCTGGAATCAAGATGTGGGGAGAAAAACCAAAATTTTTATTTAATGAGAAAGATAATAGCTAACTTATTTATAGAATCACAGAATAGCTGAGGTTGGAAAGGACCTCTGGATGTCATCTTGTCCCATGCCCCGCTCAACCTGGGCCACCTAGAGCCAGTTGCCCAGGACAGGTCAGGATGGTTTCAGAATACCTCCCAGGATATCCACAAATTCTTTTTCAACACCTTCTCTTCTGCATACTTGGTGAAAAAAACCCAAAAGTTAACTGTGCCAAGCTTCACAAAGTTACTTTTAACAAGAAATAATTGCTTTAACAAGAACAGCAAAAAACCACTAAAATACTAAAGAATAGTAAAGTAAGTTACATGCATTAATTACCCTTGAATTGATTTCATTAATCTGTGAAACCAAATGTACTGACTTTACCTCAGTAGTCATTCAAGTGTCCTTGAATTATATTTGAACTGTTAAAAATTAATGTATTAAATAGATTGAGAAAGTCCCAGAGGGTTAGTGAAGAACATCTTTCAAGTTATCTTTAGGAAAAGGAAAAGGCAGATTTGTGGACTAATGGAACACTTCACCTAACTTTACTTCACAAGAATCTACAAAGGCAAATTATTAAACAATCAGGATCAAAACAGTAAATATTACTGAATACAATAAAGCAATAAAACGGCCCACGTGGAGATGCCTAGGACAAATGATGCAAGTTGATTTAATATCAGGGCTCTGAGCAACCTGATTTAGTTGAAAGTGTCCCTGCTCATTGCAGGGGGTTGACCTGGATGACCTTTAGAAGTCCCTTTGAACCCAAACCATTTTATGACTTTATAATCCTTCTCTGACAGGGGGACCTGGCTTAATGAAAACAGAGAGCCAGCTGATGTGATGCACTTTGACATGATCCCATAAAGCAATTTCAGCAGATGACAGAAATATGGTCTAGTTGAAAATGTGACAAGATTGTTGTCATTGGTGAAAATTTGTAACAAAAGAAGTCCTTGGTGATAAAAGTATGAACATGAAAAGACATTTGAAACACCCTCCTGCAATGTTCTGGTTAAAAAAGGGCATCAGAGAAACGAGGTAGTCTCTCACTTCAGGTATGATGATGTGAAGAATACAAAATCCATTATCATAAAAATAACTGTTTACATTAAAATAAAGATTTATAGTGGGAAGGAGAGAAGTTTATTCTATATTCTCTTATTACAGCTGCTAGAACTGGGAGGTTGCCCTCTCACGAGCCCTGACCCCTAGGAAATTTCCATCTCAGGACACAGTAATGTAACAGACCCTTACTCTCAAAAGCCCCAGTGCTGGGTATTGGTAAAGGAAAGGCAACAGCACTACACGAAAAATAGTAAGCACTTTTTGGAGGCCACAGAAAACTCTGCAACATATATCACTCCTGCACAAAAGTTACCCAAGTACTGCAACCATCCAGTGATGACCAGGGATCACAGGAAACTGGGACAAGTCATCACCTTCAAACTAAGCATCTTCCAGATGCTTTAAACTTCAAGTTTTCGAACTCCCTGCAGGCTGTACTTGTTTTATTTACTCAAACAGAAAGACAGCACTTTTGAAAGTGAGTATTACAGGATGTTAACAACTGTTTTGATTAAATTTCATTATCATTAAAAATTTAAAAGTTCATTTTGGCACAGCCAGCAATGCAGATAATTTCTTCATTCAAACAAGATGTAGTGTAACACTGTTAATTACCAGCTGCTGCATCCAAAACAACTACAAACACCAGCCTGAGGATTCCAACTCCTATGCCAAGCAGACAAAATGCTTTTAATTTACAACTGCTACAACCCAGTTGGAATATGTGATCACCTAAACTTAAAAAAAAGGTGCAGAACTCAAGTTACAACACCTGTGCCCATGAACATGTGCGGGACAAATTACAAATACCAGTTTAACTTCAGACTGGTATTTTTATCTTTGCTATTAGATTCAAACTGGTTTTACCAGGCAGAACGCTGTTCTGAGTTCACAGGTATTTGCTTAATGGTGGACACAAATGCTGATGAAGGAATGAGACAGAAATGCACCACAAAAACCTGTTAATAGACAACTAGAATATGTTTTAAGTATCTATGTTATTATTTGTTTTTTATTGTAATGGAGCTGGTTTACTGTGCTGGTTTTGACTGGGATAGGGTTAGTTTTCTGCATACTGGCTGATACAGGGCTTTGTTTTGCATTTATGCAGAAAACATAGTTGATAACACAAAGATGGTTTTGTTACTGCTGAGCAGTGCTCATGCAGAGCCAAGGCCTTTTCTGCTCCTCACACCACCCCACCAGTGAGAAGGCTGGGGGGGCACAAGGAGTTGGGAGGGGACACAGCTGGGACAGCTGACCCCAACTGACCCAAGGGATATGCCATATCATATGGCATCATGCTCAGCATACAGAGCTGGGGGGAGAAGGAAGAAATGTTTGGAGCGATGGCATCTGTCTTCCCAAGTCACCATTAGGTGTGATGGAGCCCTGCTTTCCTGGGGATGGCTGGACACCTGCCTGCCCATGGGAAGTGGGAATGGATCCCTTGTCTTGCTTTGCTTCTGTGTGTGGCTTTTGCTTTACCTACTGAACTATCTTTATCTCAATCCAACAGTTTTCTCACTTTGACCTTTCCAGTTCTCTCCTGCATCCTACTGCAGGGGACTAAGCAAGCAGCTGTGTGGGGCTGAGCTGCTGACTGGGCTTAAACCACAACATTTACCTACACAACTTGACTTAGTCTCATACTAAGTTAGAAAACATACATACATAATTTAGAGAGAAATGATAGGTAAGTGAAAATTGGAAAATAACAGCACACCTACAGCTAACCTGCATTATGTACTTAATTGGAAATACAAGCATATTCATTTGGTGTGTCCAGGATTAAGCTAATTACATAATTTTTTGCAGTGTCTTAAACCAAAACTCTTTAATAGTCAAAACTCTTGTTACAATCAAACCTGAATGTCACATCCCTGGAAGAGTTATGTGTAGTTTTGCAGAATCCATAAATACAGACATATTCTATGTAGAGCAATCTAACATTAGATATTCCAATTCACCAATGTCATGACAGGTATTTTTCATCTGAATGCAGGATAAAAATTTAAGGTAATCATGACACAGTAAGATGCTCTACTTCCTCAGCAGGGGTTCAGACAGATGTTCACACTCTCAAATTCTCATGAGTTAAAAATAACTTACCTCACTCCAGTTGCCTACTATCCAGTAGGCATCAGCAAGCAAACTGTTGGGTGTTATTAGGTGGCTGTTTGGTGTGACACTTGTCAAAATCCCCTCAGATATTGCACTTTGGTTTCTGAGACCATGCTCCAGACCTGATGATTGTGTGCTGGAGGTTATGGAGTCAGGTAGCTTTGTTTCTCTTCTCCCATCAGTCTGGTCTCTTGGTACATCAACGAATACTGTGGGCCTTACTGTAACCACAGCTTGTGGGGTAGTTACTTCTACAGTTGGCACATCAACTTGCAGGCTGATATAGTTTGCTGTTGCTGGAAATGCCAACCCTTGTTCTGCTCTGCTAACAGGAAGGAGCGTAGAAGGTTCTGGGTGATGAGATGCTATGGGGGGCTGAGAAGTCACACCCTCATTTTGAAGGACAGGAGAGCTGCTATAGAGGGTTATGCTTATGGTTCTGATCTCAGGATTGAGTTCTGTGCTGTAAATGAGATCAACTGGTTTCTCACTGCCTCCAACTGCCCCGTCAATGTCATCAGATTCTTCAGTTAAATAATCATAGCTGGAAGTTATTTCTGGACTACTGGTGAAAGAGGAGACAGAAGCATTCTCACTTCTCTGCACTTCACCCTCTACAGTAGAAACTGGCTCACTTTCAGAAACACTTTCAGGATGCCTTGTAATTTCAGTAGTTAAGCTGTTATGGAAAGGCCACGAAGTAGTATTTTGGGGTGAACTAATTTCAGTAGAAACAACTGAATAATTGTAAACATCATTTGGCCCAGCAAAGTTATTTTGTAATGTTTTGTTGGCTGTTCCTTCTTTTACTGAGGTATTACCCAAATTGGAGGACGTGGGCAAACAGGGAGTTACACTTTCAGGCTTAGGTGTTGCTGTTGTTGTGTAGGACCTTGGGCTTGGCATGAGTATTCTTGTAGGAGGAGTCTGTTCAGGGTTAGTATTTGTTTTTCTGATTATGATCTTGCCTCTTCTGGGTGCCAGTGGGGGTATCAAAAATCTTCCAGCAGAAGGACATTGTTGGAGACCACACAAGGCCTTAGAGTTTGGTCTCTTGGAAGCATCACATGGTTCATCATTATTTTTGGCACAAGTGACACGACGAGTCCTTATTCCACCACCACAAGTAACTGTGCACTGCAAAAGAAACAGAATTTATCTATTTCCCCTATGCATTCTGCTGCACATATCAACAAAAAAATAAGTTATCAAATGGCACCTGCTTAGAATACAGAAGCATCAGTATAAATAATCAGTAGCAGCAGCTCCTTTCCCTGAGGAGCAAGACCTTCATTCTAGTGATGTTCTGCTATCACTGAGCTCTTTCCAGGTTTTAGAACAGTAAATGTCACCTTGGGGAAACAGCAGTGAAAAAAAGACTAAATGATAAAGACAAAATATGAAAGTAATATGCTAGAATTTTATTTCTTCAGTGAATCACAGCAGTTGTTTAGCCAATACCTTTTCTATCAGGGTTATAAAAACCAGACAAAAATCTTTGCATCAAGAGCATATCTGACTGGCTCAGTGCTGGTTACTCACAGTCCCCAAACCCCGCTGTGATCATCCATGCAGCTCACAGATACTTGTTGACTTTATGAAATGGATTTTTTGTTCAGTCTTAGTGCAACAACCACATGCTACCAGGGCTGCTAGCATGTGTCTCCTAATTATGGTCTACTGAAAGTAATTAACCTATCTGGCTTCTACTTAAATCGAAACATTTGTGTACAAAGGGTGCTGGAAGCTAAGGAGACACAGATTTTCTGTGATTTTTGTTTTTTTCTTTTCATCCTTAGCCCCAGAGGCACAACCATGCCTTCAGCAGCTGTTTCTCTGCTGAGGACTTTCTGAAATTTCAACACACTTCTCTAGTTTGATGTAGAAAGGCTAGATGACTGGGAATGAATGGAGGTGTTACATACAACTTAATGGAAGAAGCCTTCCTAGGATGAGAGGGAGCCCAGCCGGTTAATTCAGCTGGATCAACACAAAGTGATGAAAACCCCTGATGAACAGTATTGCCAGCACTGTTCATCTACCTGGAACATCTAACCCTTTTTAGGACTAGACTAGGTCATGGGGCAGTAGGAACAGCAGTGGACCTTGTGTTACAAGGATCACTCTGTCATTAACAGCTGTAAAACACCATGAGCTCTGCATCAACAGGAGCAGGGAGGAAAACTCATTAGCTATTGTCTGTCCCCTTTGCACTGCCAGCTGTATGGTGCATTTAAAGCACACAGAACTATGCAAGTTTACATCAGCTGCTGAAGTTATTTGGTAAAGGATTTTGCTTACTGAGGAAGACAACAACTACCAACACCAAGTTGTTGCTTACCCTGAAATGTAACATGCTTATTTTGTCAGACCTTGCTACTGGAATGATTTAGATTAGTATTCATGTGAGTTAAAAGGAACATCCAACCTCATTTTGTTTTTGAGGTAATGGCTGTCTCCCACAATTAGCTTTGGAAGCCTCTGCTTTAGATTACAAACATGTACTATAAAGATATTCCAGAGCAGATGCAACACTCTATCCTCATTATCTGTCTAATTAACTATGTTTGATTTAGAAGATACAGAGTGATTTTCTAACAGCCAAATAAGTTCAGAACAAAAGGCAGTTTTGCCTGTGTAAAATCATTCACCAGTAAAGAAGATTCTACAGTTTCAAGTCTCCTGACAATCCTGTCATTTGTGCAGGAGACACAGCCTGTCCCTAAGGTCCCTCCCTAATTTCTACAGGTGTAGTTTTGTCAGTAACTTGCAAATATAATCCAACAACATACAAACACCAGCTGTATTCTGCAAAACAGTACATTTCTATATAGTTGCACTGCCAGCCATGTAATGTCAGTCTGTTTTTTTCACAGGCAGTTAAAACATGGTGGCTACTCAATTCCAAAAGCAGCCAACAATCAGTGATGAATTTTTGTGAGCAGCATAAAATATATTAGTACTGTCACAAAATTTTATCAGTTCATTACCTGAATCTGTTCTCAGACACAATGGTGAGTTTGGTAATAAAAAAAGCAACAGCTAAAGAAGGGAGAGAAGTTTCTAGAAGGCAGTCGAATAGAGTACAACAGACTATTTCATTAGGAAAGGACCTACAATGATCACCTAGTCCAACTGCCTGACCACCTCAGCACTGGACAAAAGTTAAACGTGTGGCTAAGGGCATTGTCCAGATGCCTCACACACCGACAGCCTTGGGGCATCGATCACCTCTCTGGGAAGCCTGTTCCAGTGTGTGACACCCTCTGGGTAAAGAAATGCTTCCTCAGGTCCCATCTGAACCTCCCCAGTGCAGCTCTGAGCCATTCCCATGTGTCCTATCACTGGATCCCAGGGAGAAAGCCCAGCACCTCCCTCTCCATATACCCCCCTCAGAAAGCTGCAGAGAGCCACAAGGTCACCCCTCAGCCTCCTTCTCTCCCAGCTAGACAAGCCCAGAGTCCCCAGCCGCTCCCCACAGGTCATTCCTTCCACCCCCTCACAGCTTTGTTCTCTCCTCTGGACACATTCAAGGACCTTCACGTCCTTCTTGAAGGGTGGGGTCCAGCACTGCCCCCATCACTCCAGGTGAGGCAGCACCACTGCTGAATACAGTGGGACAATCCCCACTTTTGGCCAGCTGGTTCTGCTGTGTTTGATGCCCCCAGGATGGGGTTTGCCCTCTGGGGTGCCAGGGCACAGACCTTGGCTGCTGCCCAGATCCCCTTCTGCAGGGCAGCTCTCCAGCTGCTCCTCTCCCACTCTACACTTGTGCCTGGCCTTAATCCACCTGAATCTACATTTGGGCTTGTTAAATTTCACCCCATTAATCACAGGCCAATGCTGCAATCTATCCAGATCCTGCTGCAAAGCCCCTTCTCCCTGGAGAGAGTCAACAGCACCTCTCAGTTGGTATCTTTATGAAACTTGCTAATAGTGCATCAACTGCATCCAGATCATTGGTCTTGAAGTTCTGAAAAACTTAATATACTTAATCTTCATTGGCACATGAAATGGAAAATATTTATTGTGCACTTGTTGTCCTAGTTGTCAGCTACACTGATAGCTAAACTACTTCTTTATGAGGTGAATTATGAGAAAGTTGTCCTGCCAGAGAATCAGAATAAAATAATTTTAATTTCACATGACTCAGAACTTACTTCTCTCCACTCCAGAAGAAATATCTTAGTGCACTTTTAGTTTTCATGGAGAAGTACACTGCTCCACATGTTGGGGACCCTGAACACTCCTTGCTTTCAATGGAAAGTGGAGTTGTGAACCACCTATAGATGCCATCATCCTAATCTAAAGAAAGCTAAGAAGTATGAGGTCCTTCCACAGATTAAAATCGATGAAAAACACACCACATGTGTGTTCCCTACTAACAGTAACAAACATTGCAGAATATGTTGCAGTATATTTAAAAATTTAGTATACTGCACATTCTGCAGATCATCAGCTGCCAGTGAAATAACTGCACAATATATAACTAACTCCTAAAGGATACACAGGTATTCTAGGGATTGTTAGGGATTCAGACTAATACTAGAAGTAAAAAGCTTGCATGCAGTGAAAAAAGAGAAGAGAAGAATGTAGAGAATGTAAAAATGCTTCTTTGTAGGTCTTCAGGCATGACACAGAGCTTGCCCCCACTTGGTCCACAGCAGTAGTAGGGCTTTTTAGTATGCAAGTATGCTCTGTTCTACAGTGCTTAGCAAGCCCAACCCCTAGAAACAGTAAACACACAACATTTGTTGAGGTCTTTAGCAAACAGGGCAGCTTTACTTCTTCTGCACAAAGGATTTGTGAAGACATGCTAAGAAAAAAAAACCCCACAATTTAAAAAAAAAAAAGGCAGAAAAGCAAGTAATTGGTTCTCTCTGCTGACAATACTAGGTAATGTTGAAAAAACTGTTCAGTATTACAGTTGACATGAATTTACCTGAGTCCAGTTGCTCACTGTCCAGTCAGATGGGCACAAGACATCTCTGTTGCATGACAGATGAGTCTTTGGTTTAAGCAGGTGCTGGCACTCTGTGACAGCCAGAGCCTGCTCATCAGATCCCACTGTCTGGATGCAAAGTACAGTGCGCTTCTTCTGGCCTGTGGGGCCACAGGTGGTCGAACATTTCTGCCACTCTCCTGCCCACCATCTGAAAAACAGGGGGGTAAGAAACGCCAGAAAACAATACACCATAAGCACACTTGGGAAAAACTCCACAACTACAAGAAAAAAAGAACCAGTAATTTAAATTCTGGGTTCAGGTATATGTTTTTCACATTAAGTCCAGATCACTCAACCTTTCCTATCTGCCCCATGCTCCAGTACCAGTCACTCAAAGTGACTCCCAAACAACAGTAGGCAGCAAGTATTATGTTTCTACAATGCATAAGTATCCACTGGGTAGATGGTCTTTCAGATACAAAATGAGGAACTGCTAGCTAGTTTAGCAATCTATTTTACTCCACCCTGTTGGTTATCTGCCTACTGCCACCTCAGTACAGAGTTAACAACTGAGAATCACGAGAGTCTGTAATGACAGCACAGAGGTGGAGAAGGTCCTTGCACACGTGCCTATGCAGCCACAAAGTCTCAAACTGGCTCTGCTGTTACCTCCAGATGGGGAAGCAGCACAGCACACAACCCCAAACAACAAACAAGTCAGAGCTATGATGCGTTGACCCACGTGGAAGCTGAGACCTGCAGTGCTGTACCTCTGGGTCTACTCTCTGCGCCTGCACTAGAGTGGACTTTTCTGTACTTTGTTCCTTCATGAAGTAAAAACAAGCCCCTTATGTGTCTCTCTCCTGATTAAAGATGGTCATATGTAGCGTGCTATGCAGTGTTCCATGGAATTAAAGATATTTCCACCAGTGTAGTATTTTCCTATGATAAAAAAGTTTATCAGTGAGAGCCATCCCCTTTATATTTGGTTTACCTTAGCCTTTGTCCAGCTACATCCACCTATGTCTTCTCATGCTGACCCAGAGTGGATCACTACCTGTACACATGCCTTTCATAATAAAGAGGGGGAGAGGGGCAAAAAATTCTGAGTTTCTACTATTTGAGAAGTGTTGGCATCAACTATGACATCTGTGTAATGATTTACCTTTATACTTAAAAGTCTTTCCTTCCAGTTTAGCATGATCTAGGTAAGAAAACTGCTCCAAGCTGCTCTATAAGAATTTGGCCCAGCTGTGAACTCCAGGCCACAAAAGCTCCTAGACAACATTGTCTGTTCCTGAGATTTGAAACGGGTCATGAAAACAAAACAGGGATACATTTAGAAAATACCTTTCTAGACAGAAAGGGAGAAAAATTAGTTTTGGCTTACAATCAAGACCATCCTATTGTATTTTTTTCCTTTTAAGGTCAATGAACTTAGAGCAAGCTAATCCCATTCTGATAAATACATCTAAGTTCAACATCCGGTTTTGTAACAGTTTTTGCTCCTTGCTTTGTCTCCCATCTTACTGAATTTCTGGCTTCTTCAGTTTGATGGCAACCCCTCTTCCCTTTCCCCTGCAGTTTCCATGTTCGTTCTCTGTCTCCTGATTAATTTATTCTCCAGTTTACGAATGAGCTGTCACTGACGTGGAAGGCACTGATATCTACTCCTAATCATTAAAAAAAAATACTCAGAGCAATCAAGCTATGCACACAGCTCATTTGTGCAACCATCTGGTCCTCTCTGGGGTACCTACACCTACCTTCCTTCTCTTTGGTTATGTTTCCATACCTCATTTCCTTTTAAATTACCTTAGAAGCCCTCTGGGGCACAGACTATTTTGTTACATGCTCTAGAATGCAGCCCACTGCCACTGCAGCCCTGCATGAGGCCTCTGGACACTGTCGTCACAAAAGAACAAATTATTTTTCTCCTTCTCCTGCCTTCCTTTGGATTTCTTCTTGTTCTTCCAGGCTTGTGCAAACAACAAAGGAAAGCTAACAGGTGGTTAAAGAGAAAAAGCTAGCATGCCTCAGCGGAGCACAGCAATAAAAAAAGAGAAAAATATATTATCACAACTGAATCAAGCCATTTCAGGGTTGTTTTCATCTCTTGCATCCTCTTCCCAATTTTATCATCTCTGGTATCTTGTAAATTGCTGTCACTTCAGCACAAATGCAATCTGAAGTATGTGAATTGCCCTGTTAATTGTAATGGAACAACATCACATATTTCAAGCTATAGGCATGCCAAGCTGACACCCCCTCCTTCACCATTTTCAGATGGCTCTGAGTGAGGGTTCAGCAGTTTGCAGGTTTAAACGCCAAACTCCTGGCAATAAATTATCAGAGCTTACTACAGAACATATCCTGATCAGCAATGGTGCGTGATTAATTACTGCATGCAAAGTATTTTTAAGAAGTCATGGAACAAAGTGATGTGATCCCAAGTTAGGAAACCCCAGAATTAAGATTTTATCCTTCATGATAAATCTTAAATTACATTTAGTCATGTAACTTTTTCTATATCCCATAGAATGCTTCCTCATTCAGCGCAGGTAACAGATGGTACAGGTGAGCAAAGCAGTTAATTGCCCGGCACCCATACTTCAAAAAACTTGTTCTGACTGAAAGTTTACTCTTATCAGTAACTGGAGGTTTTGATGGTAGATTTGCCATATTTGCATTCTAGGGTACATGCACATGCCTTAAACACTCAAGCATGAGAAACTGAGGATTTCTGAACTGTGGCATCCCAGCCAAAGGGAAAAAAGAAAAAAAAAATAAAAGGTAAAACAAGGACAGCAGAAAATGTACCATCCATTTGTCTGTTCTGGTGCAGGATGCCCCAAAGCAGGTCCTGGGCACCCAGAAGGGAGCAGCACCTGAGTGACTGCTTTGCCAAACACTGCGTATCTTGGAGCTCATGCTGTCTCTTCACACTGCAGAGGCATAACCAAAACTGGAGGTGACTGCTGAGCAGAAATGCAGAATTAACATAACGAACTGAGACCTAAACGTGCAACTTCCAAACTGCAGTGACCAAGCTGTTGGACCTCCCAACTGTAAGCTAGAATGGAGACTTACAGATATAGCTTCGGGCAGGTTATAAACAAGGCTTTCTTTACATCACATGTACAGAGAGATAGCTGGCAAAGGAAAAGAAAAGAAAACTCAGAGAGAGTTGTGATGAGAGATTGAGATGAGCTGATGGGAACTGGAGGCTGATGGGAGGCACCATCCAGTATGTGCTTCTAACTCCCATTTTCTGATGGCATTTATCAAGTGGCTCTTAAATATCGATGTATCACCTGGTCCTGCACAGTGACAGGACTGGCCATCTCCACAGGCCAGCACAGCATGGAAAGATTGTGGTAACAAACAGAAAGGTGAGCAAGCAAAAAATCCATTACTTTGGTAATTCATTTGTGCAAGCACTAATTTTCCTGAGGCTGTTGAGTCAGAAAGCTGTCTGTATGGCGAAAGCATACCCTCGGTCAGTCTTCAGCTGCAGCTGTGAGTGCTCAGCTCTTCTGCAATCCAGCCTGAGACAGAGGCAGGGAGATCCAATTCCTTCGGGTGGCATTCAGCTGCCTTAGATGAGACCTATCTCTTTTCCTCCCACACTGAGTTTACAACGTCTGTAACAACTAAAGTGGGGCCCAACAGCCTTGCCCATTACAGAGTCCTCATCTATACCTAGATGATGTGTGCTGAATGAGGTGTGGATCCCGTTGAAAAAGTAGTAGCA
This sequence comes from Porphyrio hochstetteri, assembly GCA_020800305.1. Lineage (NCBI taxonomy): Eukaryota > Metazoa > Chordata > Aves > Gruiformes > Rallidae > Porphyrio > Porphyrio hochstetteri. Next base: position 79,280,741 of record CM036938.1, on the reverse strand, counting down.
CAGGATTCTGGAACCCAGGTTTGCTATATTCACACCTATGGGGCTGAATGTTCCCTCCCACTATATTGTATCAAACCTGAAGGAAGACTACGTATTTGTATAGCATCAAGCACAGCAGATCCCCACAGGGCACTGATTTTCACTCTGTGTAATGTATTAAAAACAGTATTTCCTTTTCCTATTATGCTGTTGGAGTCCACTAAGCAGTCTGGAAGCAGGACAACACAGGAACAGCAGATAAAACCAAGATTCCAAATACCCGTAAAATAACCTATTTGTGGTTGCTCTATTCAAGTGGGTAGTCAGGTTAAGAGGGCTCCTGTCAATTTTACTTACAGGGGAGAGCAAAACTTTTATTCACAACACTGTAAGTAGTTAAAATCTCACTCTTTTTCTTCAAATACTATCTACAGATTTTTATCATTAACACCCATGGTGCTAAATACCTGCCAACCAAAGAAGCATGTAACTGTAAGCCATATTCTATACCATAATGTGGAAAAAAAATGTATTTTTGCTACAGTTTCACTGCATTCCTGCTAAGCAGTATCATTTAGGTTTTATGTGAGCAGCTGTATGACGTTTTGACTTTCAACTGTTCAGCCATCTTTATTTTGTTCTGCATCAGCAAGTGGCATACATGTACTGCAACATTTTTAATATTTTGCTTTGCTCCAGATTCTTTTAGTAGAAACCGTGGGAAAAATAAATGCAGATCAAACCAGCAAACAAAAAAGAATGTTAAGACTTGGACTTCTCAGAGGCCTGTCATTTAAACAGTTTATAATTAACTTCTTGAAATGGGTTAATGAGATAGGATCTGGTTTGTGAGAGTCACAACTACTACATTAATGTTACTCTTTGTCTGTAGTTACTGTTTGATAGATTATCTTAACTCTGATTTAGTGGTCTGGTAGCTGGTTTCATGGTAGCATGTTTTCTTTCCGTGGAATTTAGCAGATTAAGGGAGATAACCTCCTTCTTGTTTTAGATAGGATGTTCCCACAAAGAAACTGGTTTACAATTGGTAAGCATGAAATTACCTAACAGTTTGAATCCCATCAAAGGTCCACAGCTCTAGCACAGAATTCTGCCACCTGTCTGTAGAGAACATTTGCTCTTCAGCAGCTTCACATGAACTGCCAGTTGTGCTACATTGTGCCATATGGGTCAGTCACATATTCCTCCATCATTCAGATTTTCTTTAGAACTGATAAACAAAAGTGCACTAAGGACTTCTTCTGGTTTAACCCTAGCCAGCATTTAAACTCCATGCAGCCACTCACTCACTCCCTGCATGGTGGGACTGGGGAGAGGATAGGAAGGGTAGAAGTGAGAAAACTCCTGGGTAGTGGTGAAGTCAGCTGAATAGGTAAAGCAAAAGCTGCACACACAAGCAAAACAAGACAAGGGATTCATTCCACACCTCCCATGGGCAGGCAGGCGTTCAGCCATCCCCAGGAAAGCAGGGTTCCATCATGCCAGTGGTGACTTGAGAAGACTAATGGCATCACTCTGAATGTCTCCCCCTTTCCTCCTTCTCCCACAGCTCTGTATGCTGAGCATGGTGCTGTATGGTAGGGGTCAGCTGGGGTCAGCTGTCCTGGCTGTGTCTCCTCTCAGCTCCTTGTGCCCCCTCCAGTCTACTTGCTGTGGGGGTGGCGTGAGGAGCAAAACAGGTCTTGTCTCTGTGAGCACTACTCAGCAGTGATGAAACCATCTCTGTGTTATCAGCTCTGTTTTCTGCAGAAATGCAAAACAAAGCCCTGTACCAGCCAATATAAGGAAAATTAACTATCCCAGCCAAAACCAGCACAGTACTGTTTTCCATTTCAGATGGAGACTAGCTGTCTGGATTGCAGGTGACACATATGCCATGAAAATTTAATACAAACTCAGTGCACTGCTGGTACTACAGCCTCAAAGACCAGATCTACAAAATGAAGGGCTTGTGAAGTGTAGAATCCACTCTTCACTACCATCTCTTCCAAGAGATTAACTTAGGGCTACAAGCAGAAGCTAGGGATAGGCAGGTTCAAAATAATTAAAAGGAAATGGTGCTTCACACAGTAGCCATTAGTGGAGCTTCTGGCAGAGGAAGTTGTGTATTACAGATGTTTTACGATGTTGCAGAGGGAGGCTGGAAATAAATCTTGGAACAGAGGTTCACAAGGGGTTACTGATAAGACAACCATAAAAACCTCCAGAAATGGAACAGTTCATCCTGCAAACTATGCTCAAGCACATGGAAAATACAGAGGTGACGGCTGACAGCCAACATGTCACTGCCTGACAAATTTGGTGACCTTCTAGGATTGGGTTACAGAACTTGTGAATAAGGGAGGAGTGACAGACGTCATCTTCCTGGACTTGTGCAAAGCATGTGACACTGTCCTGCACAACATCCTTGTCTCCACTTTGCAGAGACATGGATTTGACAGATGGACAGTTCTGTCCATTGACTACACAGTCATACTCAAAGAGTTCCAGTCAGTGTCTCAATGTCCAAATCAAGACCAGTGTTGAGAGGTGTTACTCAGGGGTTGGTACTGGGACTGTCACTGCTAAGCATCCTTGTCAGAGACATGGACAGAGGGATCAAGTGCACCCTCAGCAAGTTTGCTGATTACACCAAGCTGTCTGGTGTGGTCGACATGCTGGAGGGAAGGGATGCTGTGCAGAGGGACCTTGGCAAGCTTGAAAGGTGTACCCATGTGAACTGCATGAAGTTTACCAAGGCCAAGTGCAAGGTCCTGCACATGGGGTGGTGCAATTCCAAGCACAGCCATGGAGGGGTGAAGAATAGATTGAGAGCAGCCCTGAAGTAAAGGACTTGGGGTGCTGGTGGACGAGAAGCTCAGTGCGAGCCAGCAGAATGCTGGCTGCGTCCTGGGCTGCATCAAAACCAGCATGACCAGCTGGTCAAGGGAGGGGATTCTCCCCCTCTGCTCTCCTCTGGTGAGACCTAACCTGCAGTACTTTGTCCTGCTCTGGGGTCTCTAGGACAAGACATGGAGCTGTTGCAGCAAGTCCAGAGGAGGCCGTAAATGTGGAACTGTAGATTAGACCTGTAATGGTTCTAATGTGACATAATTCTATAGTCTGCCCAACAAGGCACAAATCCTGCTCTCTCACTTTCAAGATCAGGTCTAAATAAAGCAGTGACTTAGAACAACTGGGATGAATTGAGTTAATTTAGAACTCTGGAATAAATAACACAGTTTATTTGTGCTACAAATAAAACAACACCTCCACACACGTGGGTAGCCTCAGCTCCTCACTAGTCAACTAGTTAATAAGTTTGATCTACTGTCAACTGATTTCCTAGCAATCTACAAAGAATTATGAAATGCTGGTGGTTTATGCTTTTAACACTCATTTAGAAAGGCTGCAAACACAAAGATGTAATTCCCAGAGGAGGCATCATATACTGTTGTGTAGATACTTGGAAACAACTAATAAAACCAACAGCCATGCACAATTTTTTCAAAGCTTCATGAAATTCGCTGTTGGCAAATGTAATGTGATACACTTTAAAGGAATCATTGTAATTACTTCAATTTGATTCTGATTTAACTGGAATTAACAGGGAAAGACTGCTTTACCATTATGAACAGCATGATAAACAATTTCCAAAAACAATGAAAGACAAAAACAAGATGTTACAGTACTGAAAGCAAGAAACTAAACCCAATATCGATCCCTTCTGGCAAAACTGTGCCTAATTTACAAGCCCCCCGTTTTACTTTCAGCTGTAAAACTGTGGTCAGTCTTCCTTACCTTACTTAAAATGGTAGAACAGAAAAAACAGAAATGAAGAGGAATTAAAATAATGTTATGGGAATGGAAAAAATTGTTTCCATGTGATGACAGAATGAAGAAAGCTGTAGTCCACTGAAAGGAAAACAAGTGAGAGTGTGATAAAAAGATGCCAGATGATAAGTGCTATAAAGAAGGTACCATAATTAGAGTTACAAAAATGGGCATTTCTACTCATCCTCCCTCACAAAAAGAGCACAGGAATATCAAAAAATAATGAAGAACAGACTCTAAAGGCTTAAACAACCCTCTCTGTGAGTTAGTTTTCGGAACACACGGTAATACATTATCACTCATGCTAAGACAGGAATGTATGATTTTTAAAATAAATAAGAAACGATACAGTTTTCAGGCACACCTGCACCTAAACTGAACAAGAAGAGTATCTATACAGATGAGAGCACAATCTCTGCAGCTCCCAGCACAGACTGGTCAGTCACCTGCACTGGAAACCTCTTAGGGCAGATCACTCCTAATTTCTAGTTTTTACAGAGAGAGTGGTAAGGTGCTGGAACAGGCTGCCCAGAGAGGTGGTGGATGCCCCGTCCCTGGAAGTGTTCAAGGCCAGGTTGGATGGGGCCCTGGGCAACCTTGTGTAGATCCAGGCCTGGAGGTTGGTGGCTCTGCCTGTGGCAGGGGGGTTGGAACTCTGTGATCCTTGGGGTCCCTTCCAACCCAGAGCATTCTGTGATTCTATGATTTTATGATTCTCCATTACTGGGTTTCTACCATCTTGCTCAGAAATGCTTGGGAGCTCTCACCGTGGCAGGCTGCAGGTGCCACACTGATCTGGTATTAGAAGCTGCATCTTCCTTTGAATAATACTGCTATTTAACATTACCAGAGCCCACCCAGAGTCTGTTACCTGGGTGGACAGTCCTTTTCATAGCACTTCTTCTGCCGGCCGTTCGGCTGTGTTGCTGGGTCGCAGAAGGAGTTCTTGATCGCTCCGCTTCCCTTCCGCGTGCAGTGGGCAACCTGGCGCCGCACCCCTGGGAAAGAGAGAGGAAAAAAGGAAGAGTAATCCCTGTAGGTTGGGGATGAGCTGCAGAAGTCTGCTAGGATGGGGAGTACACACTATTCATTCTCCACAGAGTAAAGTAACAGCTGTGAAAGCCAGTTCTGCTGAATGTCTGAGCTGTATCAGGTATGGGCACCCTTTAATCAGACTGAAAAGGTGTAATGCAGAGCTCTTTTGGGTCAGATAGCTCAAGCAACACATTAGAAAGCATTTTCCTTAATCTCAATTCCGTTTCCACCTCAGAAAGGGCTCCTGCAGGCCCTGAAGCAGGTTTAAAGGGCTGTGAATGGTTCTTGGATTACTCACAGGTAAGAGGCAACACAGCAGTGTCAGGCTATTCACAGCCAGGGTATTTTTCTTGATCTTTTCTTTGTACTTCTGGGAAGGCTGTTTAAGTAGAATACAAACTGGATTGTACTAGCCTAACTATAACCCTGTGACTCTTAATGCTGAATTCCACTTCTAAGAAGTTTCAGTACAAATCTTTTTTAAAAAAGAATGATGCCATAACATCAGGGAGAAAATATCCTGTTTTCTAAAAAAACTGCCCGAGATAAAAGCTAACTTTCACAAGAAGCTGGAGGGGACACAACCTGGACAGCTGACCCAAAGCAGCCAGAGGTGTACTCCATACCATACGACATCATGCTCAGTATATAAAGGGGGCTGGCTAGGGAAGAGGGGTCACTGCTTGGGGATGGGATGGGCATTGGGCTTTGGGGTGGTGATATAACTGCATTGTGTATATTCTAAATTGCATCGTGCATACTCTGAATTGCACTTTGTATATTCTAAATACTGTCTTTTTCCTCTCCCTGTGTTGTCCCTTATCCCAACCCATGAGTTTTGCCTTTTTATTTCCCATTCTCCTCCACATCCCACAGGGGATGCAGGGGATGCAGAGTAGTGAGCGATTGCCTGCATGGGGCTCAGCTGCTGGCTGGGGCTGAACCACCACAATAACTACTACAGAGCAAAGCACTCATCACAAGAGGCAAGATGTGAGACACAGAGATATCCCATAGATATAATCTGGGTTATTTCCTATCAGTTCCACTTAAAAAAGCTCCCACTGACTTAACAGAAAGGAACACGAACCAAACTACTGCATTACTCTACCTAGTGCCAATCTAAAGAAAGCTGGTTTCCAGACCCTGCCTTCCATAGTTTTGCAATAATTTAAGGCAGGTCCTGTGCTGCTAACGCAGTGTAAAGTAGGTATGGCAATATTACAGTTTGAAAGGTTGCAGCTAGGCTGATACGGAAACACTACAATAGTAGCATTGGACCTACACAAATCCTGAGGACAGACAAAGAGCGAAAAAACCTTGTTTATTAACTCTCATTAAATTAACTGTTCTATTAATTCACTGCAATTAATATGCAGGCAGTAGGTCACTGTATCTCTGTGACTTTTAGCCTTCTGGGAAGCAAAGGGCCTATCCGAACTGTTGCTATGGTGTAAAGGTTGTTAAGCTATTTTGCAGTCATGTCTAGGAATTGAGCTTTGCTTAGCTCAGATCCCCTTATAGCTAGTTGGGGAAACTATCTGGAAGGCAAGAACAGTAATCCATAGAAAAGAATACTTGGAAAATGTGAAACTATTCCTCTATGCAACATATACTTATGTTCCTCTATACAGCATGTCCCCATATATGACAATTCAAACATATTTCTTAAAATTTCATACTAGCATCATGGCTATCTTGCTGTAAGCACTTTCACAGCATTTACTTTTGTTTCCTCTCAAAAATTTAACAATATACTTAAATAAAAACTCCAAAATACCAACTCTAACACTAGGAAATCCAAAGCTAGCAACAGAGGTAACTGAGCACAGACTGCATGTGTGAATGGGAAGTTTGCAGTCAGATATTACTGAAAAAGGGTTTCCACAACACAAGGAAATTAAAAACTTTCTGTACCTATTGGGGTCATTCCACAGAAGCAGGTGGAAACCTGTATCTCATCTTTGTGACACCTTAAGACATCAGGTCTGTGACACTGTGAGGAAAATACTCTAGAAGCTGATATTTTAAGTCAGATTTGTGACTGAGACGTGAGACAATTACTGACAACAGCATGGGATTTGGTGACTTATTTTGGTCCTCCAGTCAAACACCAAGGTTGATTTTCTGGAACAAGGTTTACTTTATCTTAGAAGGGAGGATTACACAACCGCAGCCCTGTGACCCCCCACTGATGCTCTCTGCTGAAGTATCCAAGCTCCTAGGTACATGATGTGAAGCTGCTGCATGACTCTGGAGCATGGCTGCACGTAGCTCTCCTGTCCCTCAGGGACTTCAAGCAGCAGAAAGCTTTGTGGTCCAATGGAGGACTCCCAGGGAACAGTGTTCTGTTTTATGCTATGAAAGATATAACTGGAATAGTTAGCAACCTTCCTTCCTGAAAACAAAGCAGTTCTTAGAAATATGTTTGGGTCCCTTTCAAAACCATGGTAATTTGTTGCTACAAATGCAAATAAGTGAACCCTTTTCCTTTGATAAAAGTTTCAGTGTCATTTCAGCTGCTGTAATTCACTTCAAAACCACTATAAACCTTTGCAAAAGTTTTGGGTTTAGGCTGTGTGTTCCCATAAAACATGTGCTGATCTCTGGCATCAATAAACTAATTTATTTGAGAAAAAACATTTTTGTTACAGAACTCCCACTGTAACTTCAAAATCTGGAAAGTTCTGGAATGGATGTATATATTTAAAAAAGCCATAAATGCACAGCTTTTTCATCATGACTATGCATAGTTCAGTTCCAAAACTGGAAGGAATCCTATTATGCATATACTTATATGCAGATATTAAGGTATACATATAATGACTTTATGCAATACAGATTTTTTTTAAGCTTGAGCAAGTTAAGCTACAAAACACTGCAAAAATAGAAAACTAGCCTCCTCACGCTGACCCTGCCCTACCAAACATTTTCACAGTTACATACTTACATGTGTAACAGCCTATTCAAGTCATGGATTAAAAATTCTGAATATATTTTAAAACTCAGCAAAATTGGAAACCTAAACACTACTTGTACAAGGCTCTCCCTGTGAGGATGGATAGCTGTTCTCCTCACTTCACCTCCTTTACTCCTCTCTGAGCTCAGTGCTAACCAGTCCACGCAGACAACTTTTGTCGGCTGTATTCATCAGGGCACTGCGGTCCTAATCCTACTGCAAAAATCCCTTTTTTCCCCCTCTGGAGTCAAAACATTCCATTCCTTTCTGCTCTCCTCAGCACTCCTTGCACTGCAGGTATCACTGCTACCATTTTACCTTCTCACCTGCTGAAAGAATCACTTCCAAGTAAAATATAAAGTTACTTGAAGCAGCCCTTCCCACCCCCATGCTTCTTTACAAAGACATGCACCATCTCAGGTCTGTGAAAAATACTTTTTTTCGGGAAAAAAAAATAATGACAATAGTCAAATCAAAGAATGGTGTTGATTTCACTAAGATCTTCTCGGTGATTGCCACTTCATCACTAATGCAGGACTTTTCAGATGGGACATGGCCCATTCAGCTCCTGATTTCTTAGTTTGCAAAAAAAGATGCCAACTTAAAATCATTTGGGTATGGAAGATTTTTAAAACTGAGATTGGGTAGCCGTCAGTTTGGGCAAAATTAAGACTGAGAGCAAGAGACATTAAGGACTAGAATGCAAAAGATCATATCTTGTAGCAAAAATAATTTGAAAATGTAATCATGACCACTGTGCATCAAATCAGATACTCTGGAAGGAGTTCACTTTTGTACTTGGATAAATAGATTATATTTAGTGCACATGTGTTAAGTACACAAGACAACCTTTACATTCTTAGTGTTATAAAACATAGATTCTTAATAGCACAGGAAAATACAGGGACCTTTGGTTTTTTAAAATCCATGCTACAACTTTAGTACTGCATTTAAGTTCAGGAAGACCTGGAGTTAGTTTTGCAAAGTAGCTTTAATAACAGCTGTGAAGGATTTTAGAGGGCACATAACAATTAACCCCCAAACAAATCTTACAGTTAAGTCCTTTTGCAAAGCTTTGAAAATTTGCCAATTAGTGATGTTATCTATGGAGAAATAAATTGCTGAAGTTCCTTAACATTGCTCCTTAGTTGCACTGCGCTGCACTTTGCTTCTTGCTATGTTCTGTGCCCCTCAAAGCTGGTCCTAAGAAACATGATTAAAGCTTTTAGACAAGGATGAAGCATTTACACTTGCAATATCTAATTGACCAGTCTTTAAAGAAAGCATGGATAGCTGGTCTAGAAAGAAAGCTCAGTGAGGTATTTAAATTAATCTTCCTATAAAAAAGGCTTAAAGGCTTTACATGCTGCCTTGACAAGTCAGTTTTGGTAGGACAGGCTCTTAGCCAGAGGGTGCAGCAGTTGCAGGACACTGTTCAGCATACACATACCCTGACTGCAAACCAATTCCTTTCTGCATAAAGAAAATAGTGGGAAGAGATTCAAAGTGGCCTGTAGTCAGGACAGAGCAAGGCTTACAATTCTTAATATAAACTATCCTTTTCAGCATTTGTTTCCCATGAAATGGTTTGCAATGTAATCGCTGAACTATACACTGCAAATGGACATCAGGTATTGCTATGTCTTCCTTTCCCTGCGTGCAGTATTAGGTGTGTTTGCTTCAGACAATACTTTTAACTTGTTAAATGGTGCTACTGTAGGCTGCCCAGACCAGCTCTCTGAGACTACAAAAGGCAGGAGAACACGATGGAAATGAAGGAAAACACACATCTGCTACTTCTCTTTCTCAGTTGCAATGGAGTTGGGGAAGGATATAGATCATGCAGGATTTGTTAGTGCCACAAACAGGCATGAGACTCCACTATAAAGTAAGACAAGCAAGCCCCATGGAAAGCAAAAGTTGGGCCATGGAGAAACATTAGAACAACCAGAACATGGATCAGGCTGCTCAGACTGAAGTGGCTCAGGTAGATCTGGGCTGGCAACATAAGGATGAATTATTTATAGCTCGGTATGTTCCTGACACCTCAGGCCATTGAAGAAGAGATGCAACATACAGATGGACTTGTGATCAAGGGGTAGACTCAACCACGGACTCTATCTCATAGGTCATCCATAAATGTGAGACATGCACTTCAATCAAACAACCCAAGCAGGTAAAGCCTGTTTGGTGTGGAGGAAATTTAACATGGGGAGGCCTGGCAAATTGATTACACCACACTCCCACAAACACACCAAGGTGAGCAGTATGTGATTACAATGGTGGAAGCAAGCACTGGAAACATATCCCATGCCCCATGCCACTGCCCAAGCACCATCCTGGGCCTTGAGAAGCAGGTCGTATGGTGACATGGCGCCCCAGAAAGAACTGAGTCAGACAACAGGACTCATTTCTGAAACACCTCGTGGACACCTGGGCCAAAGAGCATGGCACTGTCATGCACCAGCCTCTGGGAAAATCAACAATACAATGGGCTGCTAAAGACTCCACTGAGAGCAATGGGTGGTGGGACCTTCAAACACTGGGGTACACATTCAGCAAAGGCCACCTGGTTAGTTAGCTCCAGGGGGTAGGCCAGTCAACCTGGCCCTGCCCAGTCAAAACTTCCATGTACTGTGGAAGGGGACAAACTTCTTGTAGTGCACATGAAGAATATGTAGGGGAAGACAGTCTGGGTTATCCTTGCCCCAGGCAATGGCAAACCCATCCATGGGACTACTTCTGCTCAAGGACCTGGGTGATGTGAAAAGATGGGGAAGTCCGATCTTTACCTCAAAGAGATAAGATTCTGGGTTAAAATAGCCAATGACTTAAACTGTACAATGTTGATCACTACAGAATACTGCTTGTCATCACTACTGTGATTGCTAAATGCCATAAAAAAGTTACAGTAAGAGTCATCCAGACAAATGATGAATGGACTCTGATGAAAGTAAGCAAGGTGCCAACATGATGAAACCAGGACTGGCTTCAGCAACGAATACCCAGCAACTTCTTCAAGACTGACATCTTCAATCTGCAGACTGTGAGCATGGACCACACCAGAAATATCAGATACAAGCTCTGGATGCAGCAACAATCCAACGGCACACACAATCTCTCTTGCCCTGAGTCTTGTGGGAGATGGAGCCCAAAGTCATGGACTACATGAACTCAACAGACATTTCTGAGGGACGGCCCACAGACTAAAGGAATGGTATCTGTGTGTACATGTCAATAGACAGGTTAAGTAGGGTGATTAATTGGAATGCACTGGGAAAGACAGGGCCTGAGCATGACACATACAGTATGGAATAAGGGGTGGGTACTGCTCTGTTTTCAGGTGAGAGTTTATTTTTCTTCCTAGTAGCCAGTACAGCGCTGTGTTTGGGACCCAGTACGAGAACACTGTTGATAACACACAAAGGTTTTATTTAGTTGTTGCTGGGTAGTTGCAGTGCCTACACTAAGCCAGGGGCCTTTCAGCTTCCCTCGCCCTGCCAGGAGCACAAGAAGCTGGGAGAGCACAGCCAGGATGGCTGATCCAGCCTGGCCAGAGGGATCTCCCATACCATACAACATCATGCTCCCTATATATACATATATAACTGGGGCGGCTAACCAGGAGGCAGATTCACTTCTTGGAGACAGACTGGGTGTTGGACTGTTTTATTCCCTTTTCGTAATTGCATCTGTGCATTACTTGTACTATTATTATTATTACTAGATGTGGCTATTGCTATTATTCTCCTCCTTTGTTATCCTATTAACCTGTCTTTATCTCAACCCATGAGTTTGTAGTTTTTTTCCATTCCACTCCCTATCCCCTCGTGCCAGGGAGGAGTGGCGAGCGGCTGTGTGGTGCGTGGTTACCAGCTAGGGCTAAACCACAACAGGATGGCATGCTGCTACTTTGAGGCCAAGAATCTTTAGAATCTTTTGGAAATTATCTTTAATTATCCCAGCTGCTCAGGGTTACTTCTGAGAAGGGACAGATTTATTCTATATAGCCATTATTCATCACTGGGACTTTTTCCAGGTACATTTCCTTTGGATAAGAAGCTGTATCATAGGACTAAACACATTTTTTCTTTTCCTTAGGGCAGATCTGGCTTTCCTGCATCAGCCCATTCCCATGCCTGTAGTCCCATCTGTCACTCTGTAACTCAGCATCAGTCTTGGCTCCAGCAAACTTTGGTTTGCATTGCTCTGATCTCTCTGTCTACAAGAGGCCAAAGTGCCCTTGGATTTACTGCTACCGTATTGACCAGTAACAATGACAGATCCTATGCAGAATCTATAGGCTGGTCCAGGTTTGTCAAAAAAACCCACCCCCAAAATTCTAGTTAAGGATCAATTTCTCCCCCCTGCTATGTCTGTCAAAGTTAGTTTGATAGTTCACCTTTCCTGGCCCTCCCTTTTTTCCTGAAAAACTGATTATTGTTTACCAAATGATTACTGCAAAAACCCTTGGAAGTTATTTTACTATCAGATTTAGCCTAAACAAATCCAACTTTCCTTATCTCCTTGACCCCCATTGTATGCTTCTCTTCAGTAAAACGCAACATACTGATAGCAGAAAATTATCTTCTTTCCTACTTCAATCCATTTTTATGTTAGAAACTTTTCAAAACTCTTCAAATGTCAGAGATTTGGCACAACAGGTCTGTTAGTGCCAATAGCAATATACTGTGATTCTGAACAGTGCACATTCAGATAAAATCAATCCCCTCATTTAAAGCCTGGAGGAAGCTGTGTTGAACTCAGAGAAGGGTGTTGCTTAATCCAGCAACATTGGGAACATTCAGTTCTGCCTTTATTCTGCCTCCTGGTCCTGAACTGAACTCAAGGGGATCAAACCACAACAATGTGTAACCACATGAGACTTTCCTGTTCTAGGTCAACAATTGCTACCATGCTCATTCCCTGCTAAATGTAGCAAGACTTTCGAGTTTCCAAATTTCCATAATGATGGAGAGCAAATATTTTCCAAATAAACCACCTCAGCTGCTACACCCTGTTTTTTGCCCAGCAGAACTCCAGCGGTTTTGTTACTGATGTGTTTGTGCTTGCTCCTCTGAGCATAAACCTGCTACATTACTGCACCAGCACAGGGCTTAGGAGGGGCAGATTCAGGAGGGGCAAATAGGGTACCACAGTAACATGACAAGAGCCTGCCTGATCCACATTCAGACAGCCCAGAGCACAGGAAGATCAAGCATGGGTTATCTGGAGAAAACTGCAGACAGATTGTAGTATCAGAGCTACACTGGTTCTAGTGATATGCTGAAGCTCTGAGCCACCGTGTTCTTTTTTTTTCTGGACAGGGATTGCCAATGCCATGACTGTATCATCTACCAGCAGACGATATCCTCCCTTATGTTTCTATCAATGTATGCATCTAAGAGGGAAGAGAGCACAGGGTTTATTCATTCTTTTTCTTCTGTCCATGAAAGAATGCAGAGTACTGTGAAGATTTCTATCCTCTTTTTGAACAGTGATGCACCTTTTGGTTCCCCTGCAAATTCGTATCAGTAAGTCCACAATTTTGCCCAAATCATGTAATTCCTACTTATTCAAAGAAAGAGCCAATGAGTTTAAGAAAAATTATTAAAAGTCCAAAGTCAGTAAACAGGGGAAGCCACTTATTGAATAAAAACTGAAAAAAACACCCATATCCTGCAGTACTCCATTTAAGTAATCCATGTGGCATTTAGAAATCAAAGCCAAGTCACACAGCTTTTAGCCAGAAGGTATTATACACAGGGTTGTAATTTACTTAGTGAGAAACAGTTCTGGGAAGAGTGCAGCTGATTTGAAAAAACCCCAAAACAACATAAACAGTCTAATAAACTTTGTTCCCCCTCTTTTTGTTATCAAGCCAATTGTTACATTAAACCTTAGTCAAAACTAGGTAACAGAACTAGAACGTTAAGTGCAATTAAGGAAAACACTTGTTTGGGATACCTATTTAAAGAAAATGTGGTGTTTTTTCTGCTAATTAGGAAGCATACGGTGTTTTGTGCTGAGAGACTGTTCTGAAAAAAATAACAGATATTCTTACATCTATATATATGCATAGATGTACAAATATCTCTATAATATGTCAATTTTTTATATATATGTAAAATTATTATCACTGTTTAGCTGCTAGTATTAACTTCAATACATTGATCTGTTAAGTACTTGAAAGAAAGTTTTCCTGATAGCATCTTCAGTGTCTTACCAAATGCAAGTTTCTAGACCTGTTGTTACATCCTACTTCATGGTTACAATTTTATTTGTTTGGTTTAACATGCTGCACAGAATAATCTAAGTGCAGCTGCTCTAAGCTGTTGTACTGAGAGAGCAAAGATTCCAGAGGGACCTTGACAGGCCTGAGAGGTGGACCCATGCAAAATGCATGAATTTCAACAAGGTCAATTGCAAGGACCTGCACATGGCTCAGCACGATCTCAAACACAACCACAGTCTTGGTGAAGAATGAATTGAGAGCAGCCTTGAAGAGACTTGGGGTGCTGACTGATGTAAAGTCCAATATGAGCTGGCAATGCATACCTGCAGGACAGAAAGCCAACCTTATGCCAGGCTGCATCAAAATCAGCATGATCAGCAGGTCAAGGGAGGGGATTCTCCCCCTCTGCTTTCCTCTCCTCTGCTGAGGTCCCGCCTGCAGTACTGCGCCCAGCTCTGAGGTCCCCAGGACAAGACAGACATGGAGCTGTTGCAGCGAGTCCAGAGGAGGCCACAAAGATTGTGAGAGGGCTGCAGCACCTCTCCTACATGGACAGGCTGAGAGAGTTGGTGTTGTTCAGCCTGGAGAAGAAAAGGCTCCGGGGAGATCTTACTGCAGCCTTCCAGTACCTGTGAGGCCCTACAGGAAAGCTGGAGAGGGACTGTTTACAAGGGGTTGGAGTGACAGCACAAGGGATAATGGCTAACTAAAAGAGGGCAGAGGTGGAGAGTGAGGGTGGTGAGACCCTTGCACAGGCTGCCCAAAGATGCTGTGGCTGCCCCCACCCTGGCAGTGTTCAAGGCCAGGCTGGATGGGGCTTTGGGCAACCTGGTCTAGTGGAGGGTGTCCCTGTCCATGGCAGGGGGGTGGGACTAGATGGGTCTTTGAGGTCCCTTCCAACCCAAACCATTCTACGAATCCATAGTCTTCTCAAGACTGATGAAGTAATTACTGAGAAATGCACAAAAAATGGAGAGAAATTAAGGATATTTTTTATAGTTAACATATGGGAAAGATTCAGTAGGAAAACAAAATTAGGTCACAAATTACTATTGCTGGGAAGCCACAAACAATATTGACAAAGAATTATGAGGAAAAGAAAACTGTAGGTTTTCATTTTGGTTCACAGAGGTTCAGAATTTCAGACCACGTGTTACAGAAACAGATTTGCTGTAATGTACTTTGGCTTTAAAAGAAAATGTTATTAAATCATTTGTTATAACCATGGGATCTTCTTTCCCACCAAATGTAGATTAAATAATCTTACCTCTTTGAGAACACTGTCTGGATAATTCAAAAGATCCATTTGCTAATAATGAAGACAAAGAGTAATAGAAAAAGGAAATGAGGAGTTACCTCTTCCACAACTAACACTGCAGGGTGTCCAGTCTCCATACTGCCAAAAATACTCTGGCTCTCCAATCTCATTCTCATGACTTTCTTCTTTACGTACAGTATATTCATACTTGATTCCAGGGTTAGTTTCTTGAAAAAGTAGCTGAAAAAAACCTATGTTTTATTCAAGTATACATGATTTTCATAATCTACTGGACCAAAGCTTTCCAAGTGTGAAAATGGAAAGGTTTCAGAAAGGTTTAAAGCAAGGTTTTAAAGCAGAAAGGTTTAAAGCAGTCCTTACTGCCAGTTCAGAGCAGCAAGCCAGCAAATCTTCCATTTATGCACTGACAGTAGTGCACATGTGTATCTTTCTAAGACACAGTTGTTTGCCGTGCACTTTTGTAAGTACAGGTGGGGTTAAGTGGGTCAGCACAACTACTGACTGTAAGAAAAGATAATGGAAAGTAAAAGGCACTATGAAATGTGCTGCTGATGAAGTACTATTGCCTATCACCATTGTAAATTATAATTACCCTACCCATATAAAATAGCTGCTACAAAACAACCAGTAGGTCAGAAAATTACAGACTTTATTCAGACACCGCTTTAATATTATTTTTCTGCATTTCTGGATTAAGGAGGAGAATTCCAATTGAGAAGAGGCACTCAAGAAGTGTACTGTTTGGCTAAGAGGGAGAAAAATAAAAAACATTATCAAGGGATAAAGGACTTCGGCAATGAGTATCTACTCTTTCTCCTAATTGTTTCCTTGACCTTATTTCTGACAGTGAAGGTTGAGCACCCAGTAGATGTGCCTTCCCACCAGACATTCAAAGTGTCTAAGTGGCACCCACTACACTGCTAATACTTCTCTTAATTGCACACTGGATATACAGGCAAAGAAGCCAGGAGAAATACATTCAGAGAACAAGGGGGCAATTGAAAACTCTTTTTGCAGGATTAACAGAAGCCAATTACATTGAAGTTAGGATCTGTAAAACAACATAAAAGAAACAAAAAGGAGCAACCTCAGTGGATGCTACATGGATCGATTTCTCATACCATATGCTATTAATCCATCTATCTAATGCTACACTTTCTTGCGTGGTGTAAGCTGTCATAGCTGTCAGCCTTCCCTATCTCTCTGATCATAGCCTGACATCTGCTCCTTTTTGTGATAAACAGTTACTTTTCATCTGGGTCTGGTTCACATCACAGCCACATGTTGGTCTAAGCTGGCATGAGAGACAGGAAAGTCTAGGCAAAGGAGTGACCAATTACAGGTGGAAGGATCCCTATGCTAGTGTCAGCACTGGGTTATACGAGCCTTCAATAATCATCAAACTATGGCTCTGACATCTACTTGTAGGCAGGACAAACAACACTCTCAAGCAAGGTGTTTATTTCTCTCTAAAGTAGCTCAACTGATTTTTTGCAAGACAGAATGCTAATAGTGTGTTTTTTATACAAAAACACAGGTATTTTTCCAGCCTCAGTCTCAGAGCCCCAGCACATTCTGCTGCCATCCAAACGCAGCAGGTTCTGCTGGTATCTCCTATTTACCTGGATCCATATGGATTCATTGGTGGGTCCTGGAGCAGTCAGGTTTTCCAGATCCCCTGTTCTGTCATACTGAAACACCGTTCCTGCCACTTTGTATTCACCATTCCACTGGATGATAAAGCCTCCATTTAGGTAGTATTTTTCTGGGTCTTTGCTTCGCACAGCAAGGAAATTTCCTGCTTCTGCAACTTCCATGACTTTGATTCCCCTTGCACCTTTTGGAATCAGCCCAATATCAACGTATCCTAAGGGACAAGAAAGGTTCACTGAGTTGAACAACAAAAATGTCATTGCGTTTTGCTGTATCAGACTACTAAAACATGAGCTTCACTGGAATATATATACAAATGTGCAATCACAGAGCTTGTATTTTAGTTAGTTAATAGTGTGACTTTCCAAACCAGCTTTTCCAGCATTACTTGGGAAATAGGAATATGCATAGTCGCATTTAGAAGGGGTATGGAGCTGGATGCCTTTCTGAGCTACACCAGGTGAAATATACTCCACAGATGAGCATCGATATCTCCACAACATCCAAGTGCTCTGGCATACTGTAACGTGAGCACTCTGGAGAAACACCAGGGATTCCCAGGAAGTTAATTTGCAAATGTATGTACAGAAATCCATGTACCTTTTTTAAAGTAACTTATTCTCCTCAGTTTTTCCATAGATAGCCTTGCTACACAAGCTGGACTACATTCAAATGCCTCAAATTACCATGATCAGCTGAACAGATTTTTATAAACTACTGATTTTCATAAGTTCAACAACTCTCTTCATGTATAAAGTTATCTATAAGAAATGATTTTTGGTATGTGTGTTAAGAATGAACCCAGAGCATCTATTACCCCATGCTTCTCACTGACAGGGAACTGAGATTGCTACTGAATAAAAACTCTAAAAATAGGAAGTTCACATAGAAATCTGAACACAAATTCAGATAGGTTTCTTGCTACTGCTCCTAGTTGGGCTTTGGAAATTGGACAGGTGACCGCTCTACATGCAGGTGTCCTGGGAGCATGAGCTGCAGGTGCTGATGGTTTACTTCAGTTCTCATCAAACACTGCTCAGGTAACAAATGAAATTCTAAAATTCACATCCCACCCAACCTTTTTTGTGAAATAAGATCATCAACTTTGACTACCCACATCAGTGAGATAAACCACACTGGGCATACTGAAGAGCATTGATAATGAAGAGGTGATCTTCAGTATCAATGCTCTCCACTTACCAGAAGTAATTACACGATGTACAACAACTTGCTGTTGTGAACGTGTGCCCCGAAGTCTTTAACGTCTGAGTTCTATTTGCAGCTATCCTGTGGGGTTGTAAATATTGGTTCTAATGTCTTATGTTGCTTATGGTACAAAAAAAGGATCTACTTCAGGCCTTTACAAATTAAATGCTATATATTCTACCCATGAATAACATTCAGCAAGGAGAGTTTTCTGGTTGTTGCCTTTTGCAAATTTCCTAGACTGACCATGGAAATTCAATAAGCAAAGGGAATAACAAAATCTGGAGGATTACTGAATAACTTCTATTACTGGAAACCAGTGGTCTAGGTCTATTAGAAGTGACCAAGGTCTAATGATTCTCCCAACTGTTCTATTCATTCATTGTAGAGAAGTGTTATGAACACAGTGTGCGACTGTGTAAGTAAAGACTTGATTAGAAGGCATACTTACAAGCGGGACAAGTTAACACAGCATGGAAAATCTTAATTGTGTCATGTCCTGAGAGCTTGGCTTTGCAACCTTGGTGTCCTTTTCCAGTAGTTTGGTTTTTTTTCCCCAAATGTAATGAGTAACATTTTTTCAAAATACAAAGTCTAAAAACAATAAACCATATTTTTCTCTCTGTTCTACCACATAAATCTGTACCCTCTCAAGCTTTTGCTTAATTATTTGTCCATTCATCTGCTGTTACTCATAAACCTGATTTTAAATGTATTGCAACTGCCTGGTGATAATATCAGATTGCCTTCCCCACAGCCCTCCCTCTTCGAACAGCTAAATTACATCCTGATTTCCCAGAACCTCACACTAATTCCCAATGAATGTTATCTGCTTTTGAAAGCAAAGCTAATCAGCAGCAAGCCTTTGAGTTTGTCACTCAACATAATAAATTTTTGTATAAAATGATGTGGATGGTGTTTATATAATTGTTCCTGGTTATACGGCTTCATCTGATAAGGATCTAGAGATCTGAGATTCAATAACAGTCAAAATGTCAGCTGCCTAACCTGCACGCTGTGTTCATTAAATCCTGGAGCATCCATATTGTGGGTGCTCCCACACACACGTGAAATGGCAACTCTCATCTGCAATTAATCTTTCATTTTTAATTAAAATTAAATCTCTATTTTCCTAAACATGGATGAGAATACAGCATGAATAAATTCATGCAACCCTTCTGGTAGGCACAGCTCTACCAGGACTGAAGAGCTTGCTTCTATTTTTCCATTGCTGTGAGAGCAGAATAATCACACTGAGGTGGTTACCACAGTATTGCAGATCAGATAGTAGTCACATCTAGCTGTTTCTCCTTATCACAACAGCTCACATCCAACTCTCCATTTTGTCCTATCTGTGAGCTTCTCTCTCTCTTTTAAAAATGCACACTCCTGAAGCACGACTTTTCCCTAAGCCAGGCTCTAGGCACCAGCATACGAACATTATGTGTAAAACAGCACACACTCCCACTGCCAGATCATATTTGCAAGTCAAGGTAGGGTAGCATACAGCCTTCCTATGGAATAAGGGGAGCAATGAAGTTTGCAATGGAAATGGGGAAACCAGAGGTGGTCTAAGTGAGGATCCAGGAGACTTTCCGGTCTCTCAGATCCCTATTTGCATCATATGGCTACATCTAGACTCCATCCTGAGGTTAGGTTCAGGCACATACCAAATCTATTTGCACTTTGGTTGCACAAAAGGAAACAAGGGGTAGCATGGAGACTGCAGCATGTGTTGCTTCAGCCCCAGCCAAGTTGGTCAGGAGATAACAGGGCCAGGATAAGCCCCCAGGTTAGGGAGAGTACAGCTGCACTTTATTATTTGGCCATCACTTTGATAAAATTCTGCCATTCACAGGAGTGACATGCACCTGGTTTTGCCTTCTGACTGGCAGAGTATGACATCTTATTGTACAATCCCTCATTTCCTTATTTTCATAAATTTAAAAGCACTGTCCCCTTCCTACTGAAAACTGGAAAATTCATATTTTGCCTACATTCACAAAAGGGTGAAGACAGGACAACTCCCCATCTTTCTGACCACCATCCTTTTCCTAGCTGCCCCGCCCCTTCCCAGGCAGATCCCTTTGATCCCTACAACCTCATTCCTCCTTTTTCTTACCCATTCACTTACCACAGCCCTAAACACCTGTCCCCTGTGCCTCAGCCTTTCTTCAACCCTAATGCTTCTCCCCATCCCGCAGTGCAATTTCTTCTCCTTCCAAAAGAGCTGGCACACCTTGAAAACATTCTGCTGCACACAATAATTCTTCTTTACAGCCATCACAACAACATGAGTAAGAACAGGGATTTCCCCTTTTAAATACTCTACTGTAAAACAGAAGACTTCTACGAGGAGAGCTCGTGACTTCTTTGCCTAAGCCTAGACCCCACTGTTCAATGCCCTGCTCATGTGGCAACTTTTCTGCCATAAAGTTCAGCTCAAGCAACTTAAATGATTTTCAAACAAACCTCCCAAAAATAAAGTGCAGACCAAGTACTTACTAAAATTAGTGTCAACAGCTGAGACCATCTGTGCATGTCAGACTTCTGATTTGTCTTCCATCAGGAAACTAATGGAATCCATTACACAGATGAAGCTGTTGTTTCTACAGCTGTGGTGGGAGCCCCTGGACCAGTGTTCCCACTTTGCACCCACAGGAAGGGCAAAGAACTTTACGGAAAATCCATGCAATAGTACAAATTTAGAACTTTTTGTTTCTGAACACGAAGAGGTAAGACTGCAGGTGAAACTGATCACTCTGTCCTGCAGTGAAAGGCCAAATTATCAAAACTCTTCCCTAGCATTTCACTAGCCTGACCTGGCAACTTAGTCAACTTGCAGACAGAATGCTAGCTGCTGCACCACCAGACCCAACAAAGGCCCTGCTGGACTAGGTTCTGAGGACAGCTTTAAATCAAAGTATTTTAGCTTTGATTTTTTTATTTCTCTGTGCCATTAAATATAGAAAAAACCTTTTCATTTTTTCCTTGCCAGTGACTGGCAGCATGCTTTGGTCCTGTTTTGTTACCTATTTTGAATTTATGAATTTAGGAGGCTGAAGACTTTAAGTTTACATAAACAGTTCAGTAGCCACTCTGCCATAAATCTGTACTGCAAGACAGAAGTTCACAGTACTTGTCAGAGACAAAACAAAGCCAGATATTGTGAACAAAACCATTTTCCTATTCTCAGTTTAACACCTATGAACATTAGTGAGATTCATACATTGTCTTAAAAGCTGAAGAGCCCACCAACCTCTGCCTTTCCTGACGCTGTAGAAGGGAAAGAATCTGCAGAATCAATCCATTTTTTATTGAATCTAAAGAAAGCAATGACATAGTTTTATTTAACAGTCAACATCTCTCAGCAGTATCTGTCAGTGAGGCTTATTGAAGGTTGGGGCGAGAAAAATCTAAGTGAAGATAAAACACAAAATTAATTTGAGTAACAGGTACTTATCCTCCCATGTGTACTGGACCTTTATAGTGAAACTGTACTTTGAAAATAAATTTCATATCGTCTGCAGCCTTGGAAAACCAACACACAGTCAAAGGCAGAGTGAATTTTAGACTAGAAGAAGCAGAAGATCAGAGGCTGGAGGATTACAGTAGTAATGGAGGAGAGGGAGCTCTAGATTTTCCTTTGTAAGTCTCATACATATATTTAACCTGCACTGATGCAGGCATCTTCACAGTTCACCTGTCAGACATGGAGCAGAGGGAAGCAAATCCAATTATACTGTAGAGAAAAACACCTGAAATACTAAAAGCACTTTTCTCCCAAATGCTGGAAAATCTTATCAAGCCAGCTCTAATTTATTAGCACAAATCATATTTGTGCAAATCACGGTAATTTTATGGAAAAAAACAACTGCAAACAAAAGCCAGACAAAGCCACACGCTCTGCAGTTTTCTCCTCCTGACTAGCAGCAATTATTGTTCTTGAGACTTCTCTGCCTCAGGCTTTCTTTTCAGCCACAGACCTCTCACACTCTCCAGTGCCCCATATTCTCACCTCTCCTGCTCCTGTCCTGGTTCCCCATTCAAAGCTGTTCACCCAGGCTGTCTCTTTCATCTGCAACTTGCTGCCATGGTTCTCATCCAGTTTTAGCCTCCCAATCCCTCTTCTAGATTCTTTGGCTCCCCCATTCATCCCACACAAGCCAACTGAAAACCTTCATGTCTCAGTACAGCCAGTGAATGAAGACTCAGTCCTCCAAGTGCTGACTACCTTCACCCTGCAGGAAGTTACTTTTCTCCCTTTCCAAGCCAGGGGCATCCCACAAAAAACTGTAGAGCAGAAGTGTAAAGTTCTGCATGGAGAAGAGGTGGCACAGGGTCATCAGAGCCAATGGTGTCAGATTTATGACACTTAGAAATGAATCCCCAGACCACTCACTCCTGCATTTTCTTGGTGCTTTATACTGTTGAGAGGTTTTGTCCTGATCTTCCAAGGTGATAAACTGCATTTGTTTTGTAAACACACTTGAGATTTCAGGTTTTATTATTATCTCCGTAACTTGCATAGGGTTTTGGTCTCTTGACATCATTTTTATTAGATGAAGTGATCTTTAAAAAGCAAAGACCACAGACCACAGATTTTTCCTGGCACAAGTATGATTCATTGTGAAGCATCCATTTACAATTTCCTACACAGATCGATCACTCAGTTAGCAATGAGAAGTGCTTAAGCCTTTTTATGTTGAGAAATTACTTCAGCACTGAAGAGTTTAAAAAAATCACCCATTTTACCAAATCCTTCACTTTGATTAAACACCATCTTCACTGTACGACAAGCAGAGCCATCTCCCAGGCAAACTCCACACTGGTCTTCAGTCGCATTGGAATTTATCTCATAATCACAGCCAACAGCCTAGAAGGAAAAACAGTTTCAGAATAAATGTGGTCTCCACAATGAAATACTCAAAATCCCATACTACTGCCCTCAGTGTACTCTCCTCTTCCAAGAAGGGGGGGAATCAATTGTAGAAATGTATATATCCTCTTTAAACCAACTAAGAGTACAGATTACTATATCTAGTATTACTGTATCTAGTATTTTTTAGCCATTATATTATATCTAGGTAAACTGCATGTGTTGACCTAGATATAATATAATGGCTAAAAAACCCCAAAACCAGCACCATGTCATGAAAATGTGCCCTGCAAATGGCCTCACATCCAGGACTTGCCAATACACCTAGGATTTCTGTCTGCTTGCTTATATCCTAGAAGCAACCATGGATTCCCAGGAATACAGTCCACTAACAGAACTGAAACCTCTGTGCCAGGTTTTCATGGCAGTCAGATGGTGCAGGACCACTCCTGCAGACAAACCCTCTCTTCAGCAGGTATGAAGCTTTATACCCGTGACAGCTGCTTCTCCAGCTTGCCAGCACTGGGTAATGGGTCAAAGAGAAAGTTCTGGTAAAGACTGTTTTTTTCAGTTCACACTTGCTACAGAGAGAAAGCAAGAGGAAAATAGATATTAATTTTGATTCAAGTCAAAATTTCCTCCTTGCCAAAACCAAAAATTTGGTGCCCTAATTCCTTTAAACATCATCAGTGTCTTCATGTAGTTTCAGGGTGTTTTTTGCCTCTCTTTAAAAAATAGCAAGGTTTTGCAGAACACAACCTAATGTCCAACACTTAATTGTTGCTAATAGTACTTAAGACATCTAGAGGCCTGTAATTTAGATCAATAGCCCTAAGTCTGGTGGCATATAATGTTTTTCTCAAACTTTCAGATGCAGTACCTGCCAACTTCTCTTATACCCTCTTGCTGTATGAAAATATGGGTATCCCTTTTTTTAATTCTGAACTTATTTTATCTTATTTTATCTCCAGTACATCAGCTATGTAATCTGTAAGCTTCTAACAGGAAAATCCATGTATTAGACTAAGCTAAGCTCCTTCATTCTATAATATTTTTCCGTCATTTTTGGCTCAAGAAACACTAAACTTGCAGTCCATGTGCCAGGACGTAATGAACAGCCAAAGAAGCTGCAAAAATGGAAAGAAGGAAAGGCCTCCTGTTAGAAAGGGTGTTAAAACCTGTCACCTGTATTTTTACAGAGGATTCAAAAACATCAATCCATCACTTAATACCAACACTTTTGATACCTGCTCTGAAAAAACAATGTCCACACTAAAGGTTCTGCAATAGGTTTAGTTTCTCTCTCCTTTCAGAGAAGGCAACTTTCCTAAAGGAGGTTTTGTAAGGTCTTTCACACAGACATATCTCAGCCCCAAGGACCATGTTTACGAGCAGTACAGCATGCTACAGAGAGAGGCACATGCTAAGAACATTTCTGACTACATTTTTGCCTCCAAGCATATAGCTATGTATTTAACCAAATACTTAAAGTAAGCAGACAACACTGCAGTAAGTACAGGAGGATTCTTTATCTTGTCAAGAGTTCAGATCCATCTTTTCACTTCTTAGGTAAGACTGTACTCCAGTTTATATTTAACACTTCCTAAGAATTTAAAGAGATAGGTGTGAAGGTATTTTCTTAAACATACACATTCTGCAGTATATTTGCTGTACTATCAGTATATTTATTATCATCTGCTATCAGTTCATAAAGTCATTGTTACCAGGTTTATTATTAGACCAGGACAGCCCCTCTAGGTACTCCTGCAAGTTGGAATTTATTTCCTACTCTATGCACACATTCACTATTAAACAGAAAGCTGGAAAGTAAATGTTTCAGGCTGACCTAAATTTTCATTGCAATTTTGATTTTTTCAGATTTTTATCTTACCATTGAAACAAAAACTATGTAAAGGAAAATCTGGAAACAAAACCATGTTTTGCTATTATAAAATATTATTAATGGGTGTTTTGGAGCTTTGCTTATGAACTTCTGGAAAAAGGAACAGAAAAAGATGTATCTTCAAACTGTGGTGCTGGTTGTACAATGACCTTCACATCCTGCACCAGGTCATCACCTTACAAGGCCACTGATGATCATCACAAAGTGTATATTCTCATGCGTCACAATAAACAGCTCCAGCAGTCATTCATTCTAAATATATTTACTGAACTTTAATTTCCAGACCATGTTTTACTTTTCCACTCCACTGAGTATCACATTATTTTTGTCATTCATTAGATTAATTTCTAGATGCTTACTCCTCCCTTTTACTTGCTTTCCTCATGCTTCTGATTCTTCTACATAGACATATTTTCTAAACTGCCTTAAATACCGTGCCTCAAATTTCTGCCAAACTGCCTGTTAAAAAGGGAGCTGAAGACTAGATGCAGGATATGAAAAGCAAGATCAAATTTGGCAGCCATTAGGCTGATTCTTTTGCACATGTATGTCCATGTGCACCCTCTGCCAGTATAACACACAGTGCTACAGCGACCACTGCGTGCCACAGCATGTGCCCGGCAAATTAGCATCATTCCACACATCCCTCTGCCACTGCCCCTTTCACCAAGGCCCTTCTGGATGCACCTGAGACTAGCTTTATTACTGGTCCCACCACACAGTGTGGAGGCAGACATAATGACCTGAATTGCCTGGCTGCATGACAGGAAGGAGAAACAATTTATTTCCTGCTGCTCAGTAACTAAAGGAAAAACAACCAGAGATAGTACCCTTTTGCCACTTCCAGAAGGAGAGAGTTTTATGTTGGATTGGCAGAATCAATGAGTCCTCATTGTTGCAGAAGGATATGGTCTGGATGCACTGCCTGGATATCAAAGTTGCATGGATGCTACATTGTGCTTTTAATCAATTCCTTCCACCTGTCTCCCCCACTGGTCTCCAAGTAAAGAAACTATGTCATGTTGGCCATGCCATTGCCTTGAATGGGGAAAAATGTGTCCTGATGTGCCTATTTCTCTCGTAACATGTCTAGATGGAGTTGAATCAATGTCCTGTTGGGTCAGCAGTGGGAACCATAGTGAAAAGTAGTAAAGCTGCTATGAAAAATCTCAGAGGTGTAATATCCTTTTCAGCAAAAGAAAAACTCTACTTTCCTCCCTAGTACTACACAGCTGTGTATTTCTCCAGTACAATGTTAGTATCTCAAGATAACAATTGCAAATAGCCAGAGAACAGCTCAGAGATTTGTGTGACTGAAGGTCATTTAAGCCTGTTAAAATTCTGAGCAGATGAATGCTTGTTAGGAACAGCTCAGATGCCAGGTTCTCCATCCTCAGTGTCTGCACGCGCTCTCAACGCATTCACCTTGTAAGCCTTTTACATCATGCAGCATATATTTGTATTTTACTGAACTCCTGTCGTAGTTTTGCGTGGTGGGGTTTTGGTGGAGAAGGGGGACTGCAGGGGCAGCTTCTGCAAGAAGCAGCCAGAAGCTCTCTGCAGGCCCCACAGAGCAAACACCAGCCGGCTCAAGGCCGGACCCGCTGCTGACCAAGGCCGAGCCCATCAGCAACGGTCACAGCGCCTCTGGGAGTCACATTTAGGAGAAAAAAACCCACAAGCAGCTGCTTTTTGCCCCCAGAGAAGGGAGTGAGAAGATGTAAGGAACTGTGCAGGCACCAAGGCCAGAGAAGGAGGGGATGGGGTGCCCCAGGTGCCAGAGAGAAAGATGCCCCTGCAGCCCCTGGAGAAACCCACGGGGTAGCGGGTGTCCCCCCACAGCCCATGGAAAAGGCTGAGACCGCACCTGCAGCCCGTGGAGAGGCCCCACGCTGGAGCAGGAGTAGACATGCAGGAGATGCTGTGACCCGCACTGGAGCAAGCCCCTGCCAGCACTTGCAGCCCATGGAGAGAGACAGAGACACAGAGATGAGCAAGAGAGAGATTTGCACTGGAACAGGTTTGTTGCGGGGACACTGGTGACCCTGTGGAGGACCAGGCTCGAGCAGTCTGAGCTTGAGAGACTGAGAGACATTCTATGATTTATGACTGCACCCCATAGCAGTGACCCACGCTGGGGCAGCTGAGGAAGAGCTGAAGCCCCAAGGGAAAGGACTCACATTAAAGAAGTTTGTGGAGAACTGTCTCCCATGGGTGGGACCCCACGGTGCAGCAGGGGAAGGGTGTGAGGAATGCCCCCCTGGCTAAGAAGCAAAACAACTGGTGAGGAACTGACCAAACCCCTATTACCCCAGTCCCTGCCCCTCCCTGTGCCACAATAGGGGGAAAGAGTGGAGCAAAATCATGACTAAAGTTAAATCTGCTAAGAAGGGAGGGGTGGGGGGAGGTGCTTTAAGGTCTCATTGCACTTATTACTCGACTCTGGTGTCACTGGGGGTGCAGGGCAGGGTGATCAATTAGAGAGGTTTTTTCCCTTTACTCTGTGCTGAGTCTGTTCTGCCCGTGATGCTGACTGTAGGATGATCTCTCCCTGTCCTTATCTCAACTCCTGAGCCTCTCAATAGATATCTTCTCCCCAGTCCAGCTGAAAAGGGGAGTGATACAGCGACTTTGGTGGGTGTCTGGCCTCCAGCCAGGGCCAAACCACCACACTCCTCAATGCTCAATAAACATACTCTGGTGGCAGTATCTTTGCTTAACATTGGGGGAACAAGTGACTGCTCAGGTAAGAATCAGAGTCCACTTGTGATGTAGGATTTCAAACACAGGAAGATAGGACATGTACTTTAAAGATCTTCTAAGTAATGTGAAAAAAGAGACACACAAAGGATGTGTGTGGAGTAATAGGGTTAAATGTCAAACTAGTCATGATATATGTTTACATATTTTAGATTAAATTACTGACAGATCTTGCTGAGTCCCTCCACTCAAAGCTGTTTATAAGTCAGATATCATGACAAGTGTTGGTCTAGGAAGGTATCCAAAGGAAGGCCAAGTTAGGGAGATGCAAAGGCAACTGTATCTCTGTCCTGGTTTCAGCTATGATGGAGTTAAACTTTTTTTTAGCAGTGAATGGAATGCCATGTTTGGGTGTTAGCATGAGAATAGTGCTGATAGCACCCTGATGTTTCCGATTTGTTGCCGGGCAATCAAGTACCTTTCTCAGCTCTGCATACTTCCTTACTAGTGAGAAAGGAGGGGACGCAGCCAGGACAGGTGACTCGAATTGGCCAAAGAACATATTCCATGCCAGTTACGTCATGCTCAGTTTAAGGGGGGACTGGGGGGAAGAGGGGGAGACAACGCCAACACGTGCAGTTTCTGGGGCGGTCGGGTTGTCCGGGACGGGCTCTAAGCTGTGCGGCCTGAGTTGTGTGGTTTGGTGAGAAATTGCATTGTGTATCACCAGTTTCATCTATTTTGTGCTTTAAACTCCTGTTATTGTTATATCTAGTTTTCTGTTATTGTTTAGTAAACTATCCTTATCCCAACCTGCGTGGTTCTGGTTTCTAGGTTGTGGTTTATTTTCCTCCTTTCTTCCTTCCCTTTTCCCCTTCCCCCAACTTTCCTTCCCCCTTCCTTTTAAAAGTACAAGCGACTGTGTGGGGTGCGGCCCCCGGCCGGGGCAAAACCACGACAATCTCTCATCCCCTTAGGAGCACCACCTGGAAGAAAACATGGTTGCGACTGCAGGCATGTAGCTTTGCAGTTCCCCCTTTGCAGCCAGTGTTCCAGCACTGAGTGATGTAATGGCATTGCATGTGTTCAGTGAACTCCTCTTCCGTGGAAGCATAAAGGAAGGAGAAGACTTGGCAATGTTATATGCCAGGTCCTCAAACAAGTTAACAAATCTAGTTTGCCTTTGAATTGACGAGGCAAGTTCTAAAGGAATACCATACCAACACCCCCCTGGTAAGGCTTCCTTCTGCACTGAGGCATACACAGCACTTCTGAAAAGTCAGGATCCAAATATAGAACAAACTGCAAGGGCCAGATGAATCAGTAGGTGTGTCTGTTTGTACTTACTTCCTACCTGAAGAAGCGTATTACGGCTCTGCCAAGGTGGCTAGGAAAGCATCCAGCATAGCTCAGAGAGATAAAATGAGGCATCCCAACCCACATTCAGTCATCTAGGTAAGACAAATTTTCTGGTTGCTCAGAACAAAATTATGGCAAACTGCAATATCAGACAAATCAGCTGAATGTATGAGATGGAACTCTTGATTGAATCTGAGTCTAGCTATGTGGTTTTGATGTATCTGCCAGGAAAACTCCAAACTTGGTTGTTAACCAAGAGCTACTCTGCACACCAAATACATGTGAGCAATATGGACAGCAGATCTAATGTACAGTATCACTCCATTTGAATTTTTTACTCAATTTCAAAACTGAGGTGTTATTTTAGTACTCAGAACAAATGTGAAGTTCTTTTGTGACACAGACAAAGGGTGGTGGTCAACAGCTCTATGTCCAGGGGGAGGCTGGTAACAAGTGGTGTCCCCCAGGGGTCTGTCTTGGGACCAGTGCTATTTAATATCATTATCACTGATGATGAAATTGAGTGCACCCTCAGCAAGTTTGTGGATGATCCAAGCTGAGTGGTGTGGTCGACACCCTAGAAGGAAAGGAAGCCATCCAGAGGGATCTTGACAGGCTGGAAAGGTGGGCCTGGGTGAACCTAGTGAGGTTCAACACTGCCAAGTGTAAGGTCTTGCACTTGGGCCAGAGGAATCCCAGACATATATATACAGACTGGGAGAAAAGCTCCATGACAGTAGCCCTGCTGAGAAGGACCTGGGAGTTCTGATGGATGAGAAACTTAACATGAGCCAGCAGTGTGCTCTTGCAGCTCGCAAGGCCAATGGTATCCTGGGCTCCATCAGAAGAGGAGTGGCCAGCAGAGACAGGGAGGTGATTGTCCCTCTCTACTCTTGCCCTCATGAGGCCCCATCTGGAGTACTGTGTCCAGATCTGGGGTCCCCAATACAAGAAGGATGTGGAACTGTTGGAGAGGGGTCAGAGGAGCCACGAAGATGATTAGAGGGCTGGAGCACCTCCCCTATGAGGAGAGGATGGGGGAGCTGGGCTTGTTCAGTCTGGAGAAGAGAAGGCTGCGGGGGGACCTCATTGCAGCCTTCCAGTCCCAGAAAGGAGCAGAGAAACAGGAGGGAAATCAACTTTTTTAAAAGGATAGACAATGGCAGGACAAGGGGGAACGGATTAAAGATAAAGGAAGGAAGGTTTAGATTAGATATTAAGGGGAAGTTTTTTACAGAAAGAGTGGTTAGGTGGTGGAACAAGCTGCCCATAAAGGGGGTGTATGCCCCATATCTGGGGGTGTTCAAGGCCAGGTTTGATGGGGCCCTGGGCAACCTTGTTTACATCCAAGCCTGGAGGTTGGTGGCCCTGCCTGTGACAGGAGGTTGGAACTCTCCATTCTTGGGGTCTCTTCCAACCCAGACCATTCTATGATTCTGTGATTCTATATAGTCTGGAAAAGGAGACCAGGGCTTTAATAGACACTGTTATCCATTTTTGTTAACTCCTTTTTCACATAATTAGCAACATGTTGCTATTGGAGTATAAGAATGATGTACCAGACTAATTATATTAAATGCACTTCCAGACCACAATATCCTTTCAAGTTGGAGCACAGGGCATTCCACACCAAGACGCAGGAGAACTTTTTCACAGTGAGGGTGACAGAGCCCTGGGACAGGCTGCCCAGGGGACCCTGCTTTGGCAGGGGGGTTGGACTCGATGATCTCTCGAGGTCCCTTCCAACCCCTACAATTCTGTGATTCTGTGATTTGTTTCTCCATGACCTATAATGTATGTATTGTGTTTAACTAGCTGGACTAAAATAATTGTGAATTATATGAAGATACTTGAAAAAGCTTCTACTCAAATGTTATGTTGTGTATCTATTACAGATAAAAGCACACTGTTTTTCAGAAATATAAGCTACTTGGGTTACCTATTCATCATTTGCTCTCAGTTGTGGCAGTTGCATGATTAAATTGTTCACTCCATGATTCTGACTCCAATTAAACCTGTTTGTCAGAAAATGTAAAGCAGCAGCAACATGTGAAATGCTTGAAAAAACTGTATTTATGGTAGCACCAGTACCTTGGACCAAATTTTTTAGAAAGGCTTTGATTCCCCAGAACTATTTATGCTTAAGTATATCTAGCATATCAGCTCTGATCTATCATTTCTGATGAATTAAGTTTTGCCATTTCTAAAATACGTATAAAATTCAACTGTGGCAGGTAAGGTTCAATACAGAAGGGATATGGAAGCTAAAATTAACTATGGCAATCCCAGTCTGTTTGGTCTGTAAATCAGAAACTGAAAGCTGAATATCAGAAAGACAGCCTTTGCCTCTTCTGAGGAAAAGGTCAAAAGGACTGATGTGCTATGCAACATCTACTACACCCTTCAATATGCTAAAGAGTTGTTTCCATCTGGCTTGAACTGCTCATGACTAGGTCAGGTCTTTCATTATCAAAGCTCAAAGGTCCGTGCTGGCTCTCAGGGAAGTCACACACAATCTCTTCACTGTCAATCTGAGCAGGGCCTCAGTAACTCCCTTT
The DNA here is from genome assembly GCA_020800305.1 of Porphyrio hochstetteri. Classification (NCBI taxonomy): domain Eukaryota; kingdom Metazoa; phylum Chordata; class Aves; order Gruiformes; family Rallidae; genus Porphyrio; species Porphyrio hochstetteri. The sequence continues at coordinate 79,249,162 of CM036938.1, read as the reverse complement.
CACAAATACATGTCTTGCAAGAGAGGCTTAAAACAAATATTTTATTGCTGCTCCCTGAAGTGCTAGCATTCTACTGAAACAGAAAGTCTTCCAACAAGGATATACAAATCATGTATTAAAAATGTGGAGTTTCTGTCACTCTAAGTCTGTAAGCTACTGCAGTTTCCACAAGACACCAAGTCCTTCTTCTGTTTCCAAAGCAAAAAACCTATTAGATTTCAAGGGGTTACAGGACACAAATTCCCCAGTTTCAAATTAATTGTAGTTGTAATACATCCTCTTCAAGTGTTTATTTTATTTATGAAAAATTCACTAAAAGCAATGATGTCACTGTGGGTATCACACCACTTAGTGAACACACCTTTGAGTGCCACAAACACACACATCATCCTGGAAACCTACTCTCAACACACAGAATATGCAGAGAACTATTCTTCAATAAACTGAACATTATTAAACCTTATATAAAGAGCTGTGTTTGCTCTTTATCTCAGTGTAGAGTGTTGTTCAATTTTCTGTGGTCAACTGAAATAATTTGTACTGTTTTCACATGCAAATGTCTCATCCTTTTACAAGTCAGTTCAGAACGACGTAATGTCTAATGTTAAACTGTATTTTCATAATACAACCACAGAGTCTTGACATCAATTACAATCCTAAAGCTGTAACACTTTGTAAAACATTTTATCAAAAAGAAACAGATTATTGCTATTTTAAAATAACAGAAGAGGAAGAAAGGAGTTCAAAGTACCGAAATCAATTAGCACTCAGTCTATGGATTAATGCAAGAGGATAGAAACAACTCTTACGTCTACTCAGAAAAGCTGTTTCTATTAACTTTTTCTGTGACCATTAAAAATGTGATAAGGTGGAGTACATGACCTTGATTCTCCCCTCCCAATTGTTAATCACCTGCCCATAAATTTATGAAACAAAATTGTAGAGAAAGAAACATGCAAACATACCCAATACCTTACACATGCCATTTATACAGATATCTCGGCTGTGCCTTCCTTCAAAGCAAGGAGTGCCATCAGTGACTGCATCCAGCATCTTCTCTGAAAAGTGGCCATCTATTGGGCGACAGTGGAGCTCACAGGGGTTTGCTGAAAGGAAAATAAAGATATTTTCTCAGAAAATACTTCAGCAGGATACTGAACTGTAATGCACAGGGAATGGCAGTATGTCTTTACTACACCTTCCACTCACTTTCCCTGGCTGACATTTGCTGGCAGAAATGGCCTAATTAGATGCAGTTAGCAAAGCCAGATTTGTACTGCTAACAGAGTGTTACAAGCCTGAAAAATGCCACTCACAGACTCTGAAGAAGCAGCTGGAGGCTGGTGCCCTCATGCCTCCCAACTCACTGCTGATATGTTAACAGCCTGTAATGGTAATGAGGCCGTCAGCTGTGATGGAGAAAGGGACAAGAAACCACCAAAACCAACTGTCACTAGTGAGGTGAAAGGAGGAATCTGGGGATGAGATTGCAAACGACACTGACAAGCAACAGTTTTCCATCAACTGACTGAGTGATTTCAGAAATAATTTATAACTGCTCGTCACTGCTGCCACCCTCTCTCAGACAGCAGTGAAATGGTTGCTTCTGATCTTCTGCATGTCAGAAGAGTGTCCCATCACTGCTTAGTTTCAGCAATCTGCTGGCACTTAATAATTATCTGAAACACTGGACTTCTTTTCTCCTTGGCAATTTATGTGATGGAGGTAATATTGGTGGGTCCAGCAGACTCAGGCTGTTATCATGGAATGGTTTGGGCTGGAAAGGACCTTTAAAGGTCATCTAGTTCCAATACCCCTGAAATTAACACGGATGTCTTCCAACTAGATCAGGTTGCTCAACCTTACCTTGAGTGTTTCCAGAGATGGGGTATCTCCCACCTCTCTGAGCAACCTGTCCCAGTGCCTCATCAACCATATCATAGAAAATTTCTTCCTTATATTTAGTCTGAATCTACTCTCTTTTAGTTTAAATCCATTACCTCTTGTCCTATTGCTAAAAACCCTACAAAAAAGGCTGTCCCATCTTTCTTAAAAGCCCCATTTAAGTATGGAAAGGCCACAATAAGGTCTCCCTGTAGCCTTCGCTCTTCCAGACTGAACAAGCCCAACTCTCTCATCCTGTTTTCGCAGGAGCACTCCAGCCCTCTGATAATCATCATGGCCATCCTCTGGAGTTGATTCCAACAGTTCAGGACAGGCTGAGGCAGTTGGGCTGCTCAGCCTGTAGAAGAGAAGGATCCAGACAGACCTTATTGCAGCTTTTCAGTACCTAAAGGGGCCTACCGGAAAGCTGGAGAGGGGCTGTTTACAAGGGCATGGAGTGACAGGACAAGGGGGAATGGCCTTAAGATTAAGGAGATTTAGATTAGATATTAGGAAAAAATTCTTCCCTGGGAGGGTGGTGAGGCCATGGCATGGGGTGCCCAGAGAAGCTGTGGCTGCCCCCTCACTGGCAATGTTCAAGGCCAGGTTGGATGGGGCTTTAGTCAGCCTGGTCTGGTGGAGGGTGTCCCTGCCCATGGCTGGGTCTTTGAGGTCCCTTCCAACCCAAACCAGTCTGTGGTTCTATGATTTTTGAATTATTTTAATGCAATCTCTCCGTGGGCTGCAGAAGTGCCTCAGTTTCATCTCGTGCCTGACAGAGCTGACAAAAGCTGCTCCCTTGGTCTCAGAGGAATACAGAGTAACTATACATCTACATAATGGTTAATGAATTTCGTTCTCCTTCTTGCTCCCCTTCCTCCTTTGCTGATCTTAACTGTGTCACATAAAGAGCTGTGTTTAAAACTGGAGGAATTTCTAGTACTGAGATAAATTCAAATTTCTGGTAATCCAAAGAAACATTTCCTACAAAAGGGTTTATGCTTTTGAAGAAGAAAATTCTCTTTCATCGATCGGGTTTGTACAGCACTATGTTTACACAACACCACGCAGTGCAGAAAAATGACAGCAGCTCCTGCCCCTAAAGCACTTGCAGCTTGAGGTCTGAATCCTACAAAGCCTGAACTTTATCTACATTAATCTCATTCATATAAATAGCACCTCTGCAGAACTGGGATTAAAAAAGAAAAATTAAAAGGGACACTAAAGAAAATCCAAATCCTTAAAAAGAAGTTTTGTGTCTTCCCTCTTATCAGTAGAGCTAAAATAACTCCTTACATCTGACAACAAGGTCTTTCTTGTGGCTTCTCAAACAAAGGTGCCTCTGTGAATGGTAATAGAGAGAGATACACAGACCAAAGTTATGAAACTGGTGGAGTTCAAGGTGATGTGAGTGACATCCCATGATATCAACAGAGACGAAGCTATGAAAGAGTCTCAGGAAAGAGTCTGTAGTAAACTCTCTAACCCTTATCAGCCCTGCTCCTCTGTGAAAACTACTATCCATATCATCCATTGGTTGTTCTGATAAGAGCTGTTATGATAAGCAATACAATTAATTTCACTCATACCTGCAGAAATCTTCTGGCTGGGTGGCTAATTTGATTACTTTAGTGCTTTAAACTTTGTTTCACTTTGCTTAGCTTCTCAATGAGCATTTTTAACCCAAAAACATAATACCATTATGAAAAGGAGAACCCCAGATTTCCAGCTCATCCGTTAGCTGCTCAGAATCAATCCTGATGGACACTGACTTTGCACAAAACCATTTCAGATTTTACATTGTTCATAATGAAAAAAAAACTACAAAAAAGCAGCAGTTTGGCATCTACACCTCCTCCCTAGATGTGTGTTGACATAACACACGAGATGTTCTCCCAGTTTCACTGCAGCAATCACTCAGGAAGAAAAAGGCAGTGCTGACTGCTGACATATTCCTGTCATAACTATGATGGTCTAAGTACATAACTCAGAAAAAGTTTGTACAGAAAGCTGACTCCTTTAATAAGTCAAAACAAAAAGGAAAAATAAGTAACAATCAACTTTCAGACTTGCAAAGGTTCATGATTCAAAGAAGGGCTTTCTAGGCATGAAATGTTTCCCGCTTTTCCTAACTGTAGTAACTAAACTAAAATGAGATCCCTTTTTTCCTATCAGTTTTCTACTGAGCCCCACTGGAAATAAAAGAATATTGTTCCCTCCCCAGAAACTCAATCCTATTGAGTATTTATATTCCTGCCATCATTCTTCAAGTTTTTTTGGTATTTCTTCTGCACAAAAGGCTGGACAGGGCACCACTGAGGAAATTATCCTAGCACTGTATTAGCCATTCATTTTCTAAAATTATTCATTTATCTATTGCTATTATTTTCCTACAGCTGAGCTCACAGACCTGACAAAAATCAGGGCTCCATTATTATGGGACTGTAAATAAAATGTACAAGAATCAGCCACTGTCCTCATAACGTCCAACATTTCAAACACAAAACAGATACAGATGTTGAAAGTACTTACATCTCCTGTTTCAGACTGACACACAAGGAAAATTAATACATTTCCCAAAATGATGGAAAAACTTCAAACCAGACAATGGCATTGAATTCAGATTTTCTAAATCTTATTTCAGCCCTGAAAATCTGAAAAGACTAAACTCAGCTCATTGAGCATGACGGTTGCTCACAAGCAACTGGTTTAGTTTCAGTTACTTCAGCAAATTTGATTAATTAATGATGAGACTTGTAACAAAAAAGTTACAAAAATCTTGGTAACTTCTAGAGCAAAATATACCAAAATTCTGGCAATCCAGCATATGCATGAAACAGTAGATCCAGTCCGTGAACACTCAGTAATGACTATGTTCACATAACCTTTATTCAGAAAAAGTACACTGAATTCCCATATAAACAGAGCTGACTTCTTCCTAGGTAAAGTGGACAGCGTTCTGCCCACCCCTTCTCACAGATGTAGGATTAAGCCCCTTAGACTATCACTGCCAAGATGGTATTTAAATTACAATTGTATCATTCCTCAAACCCTCTTGGTAACCTGCTGTAATGTTCAACCATCCATACAGCAACAACAATTTCTTATTGTATAATCTGAAGTTCCCTTGTGCTGTTCTGGCTGTTTCTGCTTGTCCTACTGTTTATGGACACGAATTGCTGCTGGATCCTGCTCTCTATGGGGATTCCTGGGCTGCTGGAGTGGAGGTGGTGGGAAGTTGCAGGATGATGTACAATGACAGAAAACTCAATGATAAATCCAAGTTCGAAAGCAGAAGAGTTACACTTAAAACTGAGCTGGTAAGACCGTGGGATCCTGCTTTCCAAAGTCAGTTAACACAGGCACAGAACTGTGTGGATATCGACAGCTTCTTCCAGACCCCAGCACAACGCTGCACAGAGCCATACAGTCTTGACAGCCTGTAGCTCTACTAGCTCAAGGATATGCATGCAATATACCCTTAGAAACTCTCTTCAGGTAGCTGGCATCAATCTTCTCTTTCCTAGGGCAAAACTTGCTTTTCTCAATCTTTCCCATAAACTATGTCGAATCATTTGGCTTTTATGTTGCTCTCCTGTAAACTTCCTCCAATTTGGATGCATCCTTCTGGCAGTGTGTTGCCCCTTGGTGGACATATGATTTTAGCTGAGGTGGCAACAACTCTCAGAAACCTATAAAAATGACATCTTGGTTTTATTTTGGAGTGCCTACATCCTGCACCAAGACTGTGTTGCTGATTTGAATAGGGGCAAGATCAATCCTTTAATACACAAAAGAAACACAGATGTAATTGTGTCCCAAACCACACAGCTACCCTAAGCACGCTGGTTATCAGGATGGGACCAAGACAGCAAGACAGCAAAGGTGAGTAAAAATCCTAAAATTCAGGCATGTGTGTTTTTCCCCTGTGTATATTATAACAGAATGCAGGTTCACCAAGTGTAAACAGAAGAACATGAAGATAACTAGAATGGAAGATACTCCCTTCCCAATTTAAATTTGTTTCCCCCACAGCTGACTTCCATGACTTCACATGCAGCAAGGATCCAGATTAACCTGAGAAGGATGTAATTAATGTGTCTGCTAGCAGAAGATAAGGCCTCAATATTATTTTCCTACTTCACAAGGAAGAAAATGGTTAGGCCTCTTCTCTTCAAGCCCTCACCTCTGTAAGTGCTCAGAATTGCATTAGAAATGCAAAACAAGGTAAATAATAAAGACAATTATCAAACATTGAGCAGGAAAATAAACGTGCAATGAAGCTACTTTACCACTTTAACCAAGCTCAGATCTCCAAAAAAAGGTGTTTTTTTCAAAGCAGCACCATCATTATCTCATGTGGTTAGCTCAGCCTCAGTGACTGTATCAGTACAGATCTTATTTGATACACACATATTTTGGGAAGAAATATGAAATGTAAAACTCTTTAGATAATTCCTATCTGACAGTACAAGAGATAATCTTGGCAGTGACCAAGAAAAGAACAGCGTTTATATGATTCAGTGTAGTATGAATACTGAATATGATTCAGTAAGTATGAATCTATGTGATTCATACTTACTACATGGAAGTTAAGATCTGAGAAGCTATCAGATTTAAAAACTGGTAAAGTCTCAGAAGGTATGAAACAAATAAATGTGAGGTCAGCCTGATGGCAAAAGAAGGGCATTGGCACCAAGGTCTGGCAAAGGTATCAAAGTAGGGGCCAGGGTAAAGAGAAAAATTCAGAAAATATCCTGGGCAGAGCTTCGGGATGCCCACCTCATGTTGAGACTCCCAGGGATACTCAGTTGCTCCAGCTTGCGGAAAATGGGTTTCTGTGCCCTGGAGTAACTCCAAAATAGGACTACACAAGTCCTCCAATAGGCCCAAACTCATTTAAAACAGGAAAAATCTCAAAAAACCTCAAATACTGTTATTCTAACAGTGAGATGTCACTAACTGTTTTTCTGCCAGACTGCTTGTTAAAGCTGCGTGTTGCATCGCACCTTATATGAAACCATATGTTATTTAAAAAAAGAGGCTTTGTCTTCTTAGGAAGGTACAACTTATACAACAGGACATTATGACAGTGTTTAACTATGTGACATTTGTTAGAACTGGCTTATGTAAGCTATGAAATTAAAGCTAGGAGAGACAACTGTGACCACCTACATAGTATTTCCAGCAGGATGAAGGAACACAGAATATCTGAAATGTCACAAAATGACTAGCTCAGGGCTTCATTTCCCCAACTAGATGCTTCCACGCAAAAACTGTTATGGGCACTCAGGGTTAGAGAGAGCTTCATGACATGTCAGGAGGAGTGTAGCCAGCAGGTCAAAGGAGGTGATCCTCCCTCTCTACTCTGCCCTGGTCAGGCCCCACCTGGAGTATTGTGTCCAGTTCTGGGCTCCTTGGTATAAAAAGGACAGGGATCTCCTGGAAAGAGTCCAAAGAAGGGCTACGAGGATGATTAAGGGCCTAGAGCATCTCCCCTATGAGGAAAGGCTGAGTAAGCTGGGACTGTTCAGCCTTGAGAAGAGAAGACTGAGGGGGGACCTAATCAAAGTTTATAATTATCTGAAGCAGGGGATGCAGGGGGAATCAGCCAGCCCCTTTTCAGTGGTCTGTGGGGATAGGACAAGGGGCAATGGCTGCAAGTTGGAGCATAGGAAGTTCCGCACCAACATGCGGAAGAACTTTTTCACAGTGAGGGTGACTGAGCCCTGGGACAGGCTGCCCAGGGAGGTGGTGGAGTCTCCTTCACTGGAGATATTCAAGACCCGCCTGGACGCCTATCTGAGCAATATGAGCTAGGGAGCCTGCTTTGGCGGGGGGGTTGGACCCGATGATCTCTCGAGGTCCCTTCCAACCCCTACAATTCTGTGATTCTGTGATTCTGTGATTTTCTTTTCTCCTTATATCCCATGTGCAGCACAAGATAATTGAAAATGCCTCATAATAAAACATAAACTAAAAAGCCTCTTGGCAGCAAGCTAAAGTAATAATAATATCCCCATGAAGTCTTTGAAATTGGATGGTACCAATTAAGGGGTACACTGACAAAGGTTGGTGAACATCTGTTGGACATAGAAATTGATTCTTCAGGCCCTGAAATGTCAGTTATTTTTTCATGTGAGGTTGTTTTCTACTTTTGTTTAAAGCCTTGGTTGTGTAGGGCAAACATAAGAAAGGCTCAAACTGCTCCATTTCACAGAATACTGTCTCATGAAGGTGTCTGAAGTTATTTTGCCCAGGACACCCTGAGCAACCAATGGAAGGTGAAAGAGAATTTGAAACTGAGATGGGTGGAAAACTCTCAGATGTATTTCAGTGCAGTACGTAACAAGACTGGAAGCTGTGTGCCCATAATAACCACCCACCCCCAATGACACAATGACCATGTCAGATGAAGGATCAGCAGAGGACGTGGCCAGCTCCCTGTGTAGATCAATGTTCCTAAGAGAGCCTCCCTATGTGAGGAAGCCAGGATTCCTGTAAATTAGAGTTTACCAGCAAGAAAACAATTCAAAGGCTGTTAATGGAAGGTAAGAATAAAGTTGCAAACATTAAGCACCTCACAGATCATGGGGAAGACATGTTAACACCAGACTGAATTCTGCTGCTGAGAAAATAGGTGGAATCGGTCAAAAAGCTTTTTAAGCCACAGAAGAAATATTTGCTTGATATTTGAAGGATTTTGCAAAAGGTCACCAAAACCCAGGATGTTCCAGATGAAATATTATCAGGCTCAGCAAAATAAAATTTTGAAGATAAGTGGTTTGTCTGTAAAGCTCCAATCAGTTCTATTTGAAATATGGCATGGACAGACCATACACTGCCTTCTCGTTTGCAGGGAGACTTTGATCCATAATTTGTAATGCCCTTTAAAAACAGACCTTTGTCCAACAAATGCACATGCAGAACTACCAGTTCTGTGGCACTGCCCTGGAGAGGACATGAATGGAACAAAGGCTGTACCCATCAGTGGTACACCTGAGTAACTGAGAGGAGTGGAATACCAATTTCAGTGACAGGGAACTGCAGAAAACAGTCCATGAGCTTGGCTTTGGACTAAGCCTTAGGTTGTTACCATTTACCATGGTTTATTTTACTGGTTTGATATAAAAAAGCCTTTTTCTATCAAACATATTTTCTTGCATCAGATATTTTCCTGGAAGCCTGTCTGCTCCAGGTTTATCGTCAGTGGTGTATTTGTTAGATGAAACTGAAACAGTAGCTGAAATTTAGAGATGAAACTGAAACAGTAGCTGAAATTTAGAGATGAAACTGAAACAGTAGCTGAAATTTAGGAAATCTATTCAGAAATGCCAATAACTGTGAAAATTCAATGAACAGGCTGAAAAACACCACTGGTAAACGAAACCGAAAGCTGAATCTTGAGCTTCACTTCCCCAACCAGTTGATTTTTTCTTTTAAAAATACATAGATAGTTTCTAGAGGATAATCTAATCCTTACATTTATATATACACCAGGAATCAAACTGCATGGTAATAACTATTACCCTTGTATTTAATAACTAGTTGTTACAAAGCAAGTTATAAGGCAGAGGCATCAGCTGTCTCTCTACAATACAAGGCAGCACATTACTGAACTTGTTGACATATAATTTCCTCACTGTGGTTCCAGCCACATTTACCATGCAGATATGAGTTTGGAAGTAGTAAAGCCACATCTGTGCAGTGGAAGAGTTCTGCTTATTAGGTGCAGCGATGCCTGCAGGCCCAAATTGCAGCTCTACACCACACTAATGTACTTCTTGTTCTGTGGCTAACGCTGGAAAAGATGGTTTAAGTCTGTAACAAACAATTAGTACAGACATGACTTCAGCAGCTTTTCCCAGTGTGACATCTTTCCAGGAACTGAGCTAATTATACTCACAGCCACTGCTGCTACAGTTTCACAAAAACACCTATGTGTAGAGCAGAAGCCTTTGTGTATACATAAAAGGCACACCTACATATGGAGGCACACCAGATCTTTCACTCTAATTCAGTAAAAGACTTATAACTTGGTGACTTCTTGACCTCACAGAGGTTTCTTACAGGTCTGTAAATTTGACTTTTCATACAAAATATTAAAAAATGTGTAGCTTCATACCTGTGTTATAAATGGGAACCCAGTGATAGAACTCATTCTTGTAGGGAATGGTATCAAACTCGCTGCACTGCATCTGACGGAAGGTGGGTAAGCCCTTGCGACAGGGGCTGATGTTACACATGCGATAGCGTTTCCTCTCCCCCGTGCAGTAGTCTCCTCCAAACTGTGGTCTAGAAGAGGAACATTGAGAGTGTGATGTGAGATTCTGGGTAAAAAAGTAGTTTAAAAGAAGAACATCTAATAGGATAACAAGGCAAATCTGAATCCTTGACAGAGATACCGTTTACATATTCTCAAGCACCCAGACATGGAGCACAGAGATCCTGACATGCCTTGTATCCCAAACAAGTGTTTGATACATTGCCTGGCTGAACCCACACAAACTAGTGGATCCAACAAACTACCCCAAAATACCGTATTTTCAAGAGTGTTTGACAGTTCTTCCAGAACAGCCAAATGACTTCTACTGCTAGGCACCCTCTTAATGATTTCTGAAAATGAGACGTAGGGTCTTCTCAGGCAAGTATTAGAGAATTCTACCCTTCATATTCTGCACCTACCACCTCATGTGTCTGAAGCTCAAATAAAGCTGATGACTAGGACAAAACATGAAAGCTGAGCCCTTGATTTCCACAGGAAGAGACTGCTAGCTATTGTTCTCACCCACTGTTTGAGGACATGTATTTATTCATGGCAGTATTATTAAAGTAACATTTCTATTATTTCTCCAAAGCCCAAATATGAAATAACTGGATTTTTTCATTCTCTATGGAGGGTAACGATTAAAGAACAAGATGACGATTGTAAACGGTGAACCAACTGAATTTCACATAGCTGTGCTTAACTGGGAAAGGCAGGTGTTCAGTGTCTGTGACACCCACTGATAACACAGTTATCATACACTGCTGTCTCCAATGTCACAAACTACCCCAAAAGTCTTGGATAAAAGGTGGGAAGAGATTGTGCACTCAGCTTACTCTGGGTTATCACATGGTCTCTCTGCACTCTGAACTCCTGCCCCACATGTCCTGGTGCAGTGGGACCAGGATGACCAAATGCCCCATCCACCATGGATCGCTTCAGGAGTCTTGCCTACTGTAATGCACTCACCAGAGAAGCACCACTGAAGAGAGAAGAAAAAGGACAAACGGCTTAAGATCATTATCGCAGGAAGACATTGTGTGGAGGATTTGTTATTTGAGTCCCCAAAGGTCAAATACATAAGTGGAAATTCAAATGGAGATGTGCCCCCCTTCAGGCTACACAAGTGCAGTGCTGCTCATGGCTTCTGGGCTGCCCTGGGCAGGCAGCACAGTTACAGGCAGTGTGCCTCACAGTCACCTTGTTTTCTCCACACCGAGTTCCATCCGCAGCTGCATCCAGTTTGGAGCGGCAGGAGCCCTTCACTGAACACCAGAGGGTTTGGCAAAGGTTCTGGAAAAAGAAAGAAAACTGCAGCAGTCTGAAGCACGGCTGAACTCCTATGGCCAAGATTTTCAAAGGCCTCTCACGTGGCTTTGTCCATCCATTTGCAAGGCCTTGTAAGGGCTGCATTTCCAGAGAAGATATTCAGGGTTTACCATAAGTTAGGACCCACCAGGGTCCAAATTTAGGCACTCCTCATTAGCCTACGAGGGACTATTTGACAAATACAAAACAGTGAATACCGTCTATCAAATATATTACCTGAACTATGTGAGTTTAAATATTCTCTTCATGGGCTGCTCAGCTCCCAGCTACATACAGGAAAAATGGCATTACAAAGTTTGGGCCATAGTGTTTACAGTCAAGGTGAACAAAGTTTATACTACTTTCATTTGATGGGTAATAATGAACTCAATGTTTCATTCTGCATCTACACCAATGCACGCAGCATGGGGAACAAAGAAGAGGAATTACAAGTCCTTGTAAGTACAGGAAATTATGATGTGATTGCCATCACAGAAACGTGGTGGGAGAATTCACATAACTGGAGTGCTGCAATTGCTGGTTATAAACTATACAGGCATGACAGGCTGGGTAGGAGAGGAGGTGGGGTAGCCCTGTATGTCAGAGAATGCATTGACAGCCTAGAGCTGGAGTATGGTGAAGACAGGGTCGAGTGTCTCTGGGTGAAAATCAGAGGAGAATGAAATCAGGGAGATATAGTGATGGGAGTCTGCTATAGACCACCTGACCAGGAGGAGGAAGCTGATGAGTTTTTTAAACAACTGGGAGAAGCCTGGCGATCACCAGCCCTCGTCCTTATTGGGGACTTCAACTTACCGGATGTCTCCTGGAGGTACAATACAGCAGGGAGGAAACAGTCTAGCAGGTTCCTGGAGGGTTTGGAAGACAACTTCCTGACCCAGCTGGTAAATGAACCCACCAGGGAAGGTGCCCTGCTGGAATTAGTGTTTGTCAATAGAGAAGACCTGGTGGGGGATGTGAAGGTTGGAGGACACCTGGGGCATAGTGATCATGAGCTTATAGAATTCTTAGTACTGGGAGAAGTAAGGAAGGGAGGCAGCAGAACAAGCACCTTAGACTTCCACAGGGCTGACTTTGGACTGTTCAGAAAGCTGCTCGGTAAGATTCCATGGGAGGCAGCCCTTGAGGGCAAAGGAGCCGAAGAGGGTTGGTTGCTCCTCAAGAAGGTAATCTCGGTGGCACAAGAACAGGCTGTCCCAGTCAGACAGAAGAGGGGTTGGCAAGCTAGGAAGCCAGCCTGGCTGAGTAGAGAGATTCAGGCTGATATACGGGAAAAGAAGGAAAAATATGAGCTTTGGAAGAAGGGGCAGGTGTCTTGGGATGATTATAGGAAATTAGTGAGATCATGTAGGGAGAAAGTCAGAAGGGCTAAAGCTGATCTGGAACTCAGGCTGGCCAGTTCTGTAAAAGATAATAAAAAGTCCTTCTATAGGTATATTAATAGTAAAAGGAGGGTCAAGGAGAATCTCCAGCCCTTATTGGAAGCTCATGGCACATTAGTGACAAGGGATGAGGACAAGGCTGAGGTCCTTAATTCCTTCTTTGCCTCAGTCTTTAACAGTAAAGAAGGATATTCTGTGAGTACTCATCCTCCAGAACTGGCTGACAGGGAGGGGAAGAATAACCAAGTTCCCATGGTTCAGGAGGAAATGATTAGCGACCTACTTGGCCAGTTAGATACCCACAAGTCAATGGGGCCAGATGGGATTCACCCAAGGGTGCTGACAGAGCTGTCAGATGTGCTTGCCAAACCCCTTTCCATCATCTATCAGCAATCCTGGCAGACTGGGGAAGTTCCAGTCGACTGGAGGCTGGCAGATGTTACACCCATATACAAGAAGGGTCGGAAGGAGGATCCGGGGAACTACAGGCCTGTCAGTCTGACCTCAGTCCCAGGGAAGATCATGGAGAGGGTCATCTTGGGAGCTATCATGCAGCACATGCACGATGGCCAGGGGATCAGGCCTAGTCAACATGGGTTTACAAAAGGTAGATCCTGTCAAACTAACCTGATCACCTTCTATGACAAGGTGACCCGCTTCATGGATGAGGGAAAGGCTGTGGATGTGATCTACCTGGACTTTGGTTAAAGCCTTTGACACCGTTTCTCACAGCATTCTGACTGAGAAACTGGCTGCCACTGGCCTGGACAGGTGGACCCTCAGCTGGGTTAAAAACTGGCTGGATGGCTGAGCCCAAAGGGTGGTGGTGAATGGAACAAAATCTAGCTGGAGGCCAGTCACGAGTGGCGCCCCCCAGGGCTCAGTCCTGGGTCCAGTCTTGTTCAACATCTTTATCAATGATCTCGATGTAGGGATTGAATGCTCCCTCACTAAGTTTGCAGATGACACTAAACTAGGAGGAAGTGTTGATCTGCCTGAGAGTAGGGAGGCTCTTCAGAAGGATCTGAACAGACTGGACCAATGGGCTGAGTCCAATGGGATGAAGTTTAACAAGGCCAAGTGTAGAGTGCTGCACATGGGACATAACAACCCCCTGCAGCGCTACAGGCTTGGGGGAGACTGGCTGGAGAGCTGTCAGGCAGAGAAGGACCTGGGGGTGTTGGGTGACTGCAGGCTGAATATGAGTCAGCAGTGTGCTCAGGCGGCCAAGAAGGCCAATGGCATCTTGGCTTGTATCAAAAACAGTGTGGCCAGTAGGTCTAGGGAGGTGATTGTGCCCCTGTACTCAGCATTGGTGAGGCCACACCTCGAGTACTGTGTCCAGTTCTGGGCTCTTCACCACAGGAAGGACATGGAGGTCCTGGAGCAAGTCCAGAGAAGGGCAACCAGGCTGGTGAAGGGGCTGGAAGGCAAATCCTATGAGGAGCAGCTGAGGGAGCAGGGGCTGTTTAGCCTGGAGAAGAGGAGGCTGAGGGGAGACCTTATCACCACCTACAACTACCTGAAGGGAGGTTATAGAGAGGTAGGTGATGGTCTCTTCAGCCAGGTGACAGGCGATAGGACAAGGGGGAATGGCATGAAGCTGTGCCAGGGCAGGTTTAGATTGGATGTTAGGAAAAAATTTTTTACTGAAAGAGTTGTCAGGGCCTGGAACAGGCTGCCCAGGGAGGGGGTTGAGTCACCTTCCCTGGATGTGTTCAAAAAAAGGGTAGATGAAGTACTTAGGAATATGGTTTAGTTTAGTATGTGAATGGTTGGACTCGACGATCTTAAAGGTCTTTTCCAACCTTATTATTCTGTGATTCTGTGAATCAAAGGTTAGAGAAGCTAGCCAGGTAAGTAAAAATATCATATCTCACAGCCGGGTTAATATTCATGGAGGTCCCAAAACTGGATGAGGAATAAGTGATCAAAGCATGGGTCTCTTAAAACACCAGCCAAGTAGATGACAAAGGAAAAAATCTATAAGAAACTCTGTCAGGCTAGTGAACCGAAGAAAAAAGCCTTGTGGGCTGGGTAGAGTAAGAGTTCTGGTTAGTGAACGCTTGTGTATTAAGTTACTCAGAAACTGGTGCCACTTGACATCACCAGCAAACAAAAGCATTTCAGCTGCTGCTCCATGTGTAGTGGTCAACTCTGCAGAAGGCAAAGAAACTCCTGAGACTCAAGAAAGCTAACAGGGCAAGAACCATTACAGCTACCTTATAACAAGTCTTCTTCACTCAATCAGAACTGTTCTCTAGAGAGAACAGGTATCAAGGGATATTCCCTCCTCCTCAGTTCACATGCACACCAGCATTTTGGTTAACATACAGGAGCCCTGCATGCTTAGTAACTCCTGACAAGAAGGATCCCACTAGCAGCTCCCAGTGGGATCCTGAGAACAAACAACATGCCAGGTTTAGGAGCCAAGACTGAGACCATGTACTTGAGAAAATCCAACCCTGATGAGCCAGCAGCATTTGGCCAAGTGTGAAATGCAAAATTTGGTTGCTGTTTTCTAACCTGCTTCTATTTAACGTAGCTAAGCTTGGGCACAGTCTGTTTTGAGTGTGTTGGCTTCTATTTACTTCCTGCATTGTGTGTTCACCTTGGTTTTCATCTACAACACACCAAAGAAAGTACATAGCACCAAACACCTCAAAGGAATACAATGTCTGGGCACTGCAACTTGGCTCATTTAGCTGCTTTCGGGCTACATACACAAGTAAAATGTTGTCTGCAGTTCCCTAACTGTAGTTCAAGAGTGGTATTACTTAGCAGTTATTTGTGAAGCCATCTTGTGAGGTTCTTAAGTCAGAACAACCTACGTGTTCCAGCTGATAAACTGTCTTTCATTTTGAAATGAATCCTTTATTTTTATCTCTTGTATACAGAATATGTTTCGTGCTTTTTTGTGTATGAAGTGCAGCCCTGCACTGTGTTTCAGATACCACAGAAAGACACAGAAACTGAACACAGCTTTCTGCTGACAGTTACATTTTTATGAGGTGCACTCATAGATTTCAAAGTGAAGAGTTCATGGAGGAAATTCTTTAGCTTTGTAAAAAATTATCCATATTGATCTCTATGTTTCAGAGACTTTTTCCATCTTTAAGAATACTGGAATAGTAACAGTACAAGTAAAAGCACGGTTTACTGAGTGCTTTTGGAGGGAACAGCCAGAAATTCAGTACTCTGCCATGCACTCACTGCAAGGCAAGGGATTTTTATCATCAGCAATACGGTACACACTTTCAACCCAACCAATGAGATCGGGGTCTGTGCCTTAAAAAATGTGAAAAAAACCCTATTTCCATGCAGTCAGTGGAAGTTTTGAAGATAATGAGAGGGCAGTAAGAAAAGGATTCTGAGCTCCTATAGCCTGTCCTAGAGGAAGCTATGGATCTACTACCACATGCAAAATTCTTCCCCCTAATCTGTACTTTGCTTTTCCTTATTAGATGGACAATGTTTATGTGCTTAACAAGATGACTTCCTAGCTTCTTTTCCCCAGTTCAAGACAGATCAAGAACTACTGGAGAGTCCAGGGGAGGGCTACAGAGATGATGAGGGGACTGGCACATCTCTCTCATGAGGAAAGGCTGAGGGAGCTGGTGCTGTTCAGCCTGGAGAAGAGAAGACCAGATCTGATTAATGCTTACAAATATCTAACGGGTGGGTGTCAAGAGAATGGGGCCAGACTCTTCTCAGTGGTGCCAGCAACAGGATAAGGGACAGTGGGCACAAACTGGAACACAGGGAGTTCCAGCTGCATATGGGGAAAAGCTTATTTATTGCAAGGGTGACAGAGCTCTGGGACAGGCTGCTCAGAAAGGCTGTGGAGTCTCCTTTTCTGGAGAGATTCAAGACCTGCCTGAATGTGATCCTGTGCAACCCACTCCAGGTGATCTGGCTTTAGAAGGGTGTGGGACTAGATGATCTCCAGATGTGCCTTCTAACCCCTACCACAGTGGGATTCTCTGTGATTCTATGGCATCTAAGTGGTTTGGGGAAACCACTATCTGAGTTCTAAACCCCAGCCTTTTCTACATGTAGTCACCAAACGCTTGGACACCTTCAGCAAAACGCTGATTGGTCTCTCAAAAAGAATCCATGGATCAAATTGTCAGGCATTAGAGGTTACACAACCAACGTTTCCCAGTGAATGAGCAAGCATTAAGTAAATAGGGGGAAGGCAAAGAACAATCAGACCTCTTCGACAAAATGACTATACTGATCATTCAACATGCCAGGCAGACTGTAATATTACCAATTTTTTTCCTTGCAAGTGCAGCTACCTGAAAAAAACAGGTCTTGCACTAAAAGGCAAAATGAGATGATACCAATTAATTTTCTGACATATATCTAGCTGTAAAATTGGTTAATCAGGAGATTGCAAATATAAAGGCCTACCAGATTCAAACCCAAGGACAGATAGAATGAACAACTACTGCAAAATTACACTTTAATTTTCTATCTGTACCAAGAGACAAATTAGAGTAAGTGAGGAAGCTGGAACAGCAGGTAATGAAAGCAATCTTTCAATACCTGCTTCAGATTTGGTAGCTGCAGTTCAACATTGGTAATCATGTTATCTGTTAAGGCTGAGAAGATTAAGCAGAAATAATCTCCCTAATAGAAGGGTAGATGAGGATACACATAATTATCCAAATGGAATAAACAGTCAACACTGGCAGTTCCCAGTCCACAGCTGTGCATAAAACCTTGCCTAAAAAACCACTCCAGCTCTGCTGATAACCATAACACCACTTCTGCCACAGTTGTGTTCAGCAGGGTGAGAGAGGTGGATGCTGCCTGCAAAGTTTGGTGCACATTGCTGCCCAAAACACAGCAAAGCTTAGTGATCACTCAGCTATAGACACACTTGAAAGCACTGTTTCTGTAAATGCTGGAGGCCAGCCATGAGCAGTGTGCCCAGGCAGCCAGGAGGGCCAAGTGTATCCCAGGGTGCGTCAAGCACGGCATGGCCAGCCGGGCCAGGGAGGGGACTGTCCCGCTCTGCACTGTGCTGGGGCAGCCTCACCTCGAGTGCTATGTGAGCAGTTCTGGGTGCCATGGTACAAGAGGGACACAAAACTACTGGAGAGTGTCCAGAGGAGGGTAATGAGGATGGGGAAGGGTCTGGAGGGGAAGTCCTACGATGAGAGGCTGAAGTCCCTTGGTTTGTTCAGTCTGGAGGAGTCTGAGGGGAGACACCATCATGGTCTGTGGCTTCCTCATGAGGGGGAGTGAAGGGGCAGGTGCAGATCTCTTCTCTTTGGTGACCAGTGATAGAACCTGTGGGAATGGAATGAAGCTGCTACAGGGAAGGTTTAAGCTGGATATTGGGAAGAGGTTCTTTACTGAGAGGGAATCAGGCACTGGCACAGGCTCCCCAGGGAAGTGGTCACAGCACTGAGCTTCACTGAGTTCAAGAAGTGTCTGGATGATGCTCTCAGTCCCATGCTCTGACCTGGCTGGTCCTGTGTGGAGCCAGGAGTTGGACTTGATGATCCTTATGCATCCTTTCCAACCCAGGATATTCTGCGACTCTATGATTCTAACTCTTCTATGTAGAAAAATGCTGCATGGAGACAAATAGCTCTAAACATGCAAGGTACACTTAAAAAAACATACCAGTGCACTTTTGCTAATATAGCCTGTTACTCTGCAGTGGCCTCTAGCTCTTGTGGAGTTGTGCTGCTGTGACTATACCACTCCCTTGCATCTCTGCACAACACTGTTTAGCTGTGCTGTGAAATAAACCCCAGGGTACTTCACAAATTACACACTTCCACATAAAAATCTCATGTTTGATTCTTTAAGGCTCATGGACTGAAATTTCTTTTAATTAGTTACCCCATAAGGGTGTAAAAAATCAGGACATATAGTAAGAGATCACAGCCCAAATTTCCTCAGAAAACTCCTCCTGTAACTGAAGATTTGTTTCCAGAATTATCTGTTCAATTGAAAGCTATAAGCTTAGAGCATCTTAGTTTTTTAAAACAGGATTTAAGTTGTGTTGAATTGATAATTAACCTAAGATCAGTCTTAAAAGTTTAAAATGAAACGACTCCACAACTTTAGGACTGGCATTTAACAATAGATATGGGGCCAGATCCAATAAAAGTCTTGCAAAATACAAGGCAAATAGTGCAACAACTCACTTCCAGAATCTGCAGCGTGGAATTAAGACAGTATTAGGGAATGCCTGCACTGCACAAGTAGCCTATGGGACTCTGAAGATGCTGCATGTGTAGTTAGCAACTGAGGTTCACTGACTGCACTTCCACCCTGTTCAAGAAGCTTATGTTCTTATTAGAAGAATGACAAAAACCCACACAGCACTTACATCCACATCTTCACAGAAAGTAGCATTGGAACCATACTGAAGCTGGCACTGGTGATGCACATCATAAATCACTCCAGGAGCAATGATTGGGGACTTCAAAACTTCTTTTTGGGGGATATCATCCAGACAGAATCCCCACCCACGGCTAAAAGACAAAAATTGCATCGTTAAAATTTCTTGACATTTCTAAACAGACTTTCAATATCTAATTCCTAACGGGAATTTTTTATATGGCCTATGGAAATAGTACCTCCAGATTCCAAACAATATATGCTGAAATGCTGCTAACAAACATCACTCCATTGAGTTAGGGAGAGTTACTAAGGCAAAATGCAGCTTGCCAAAGTGGAAATATTCTGAAGTCATTATGATTTATGGAGGGGCTTCAGAGCATATCACAGCCTCCAGTTAAAGTTGTAACATACTGCTGCTTTTAAAAAGAACATAACAAGTTTGAAGTATTAATTGGCAACAGGCATACATCACTGTGGCCAAAGGCAAGATTTATAAAGTCTGATTCTAGAGTCCTAGATGGAAAGGCTTCCTTCTTCTCGACACTGCAAAAAGCTGCAGGCTGCACCAAACCTGAGCCAGCATGACAAGAACTGAGTTCACTTCCAGAAAGCAAGAATATAATGGAGCTTCTCCCAAATACTGTGAGCAATAAGCTTGGGGTATGCCCTCCATGGGAATAAACTCAAGCACACTACAAACACCCACAACTAGTAATGTAATGATACAGGTTTTACTTTAAACTTCACACAAAAATCTCATGTGCAGTTGCAGGCATCTCAGGGAAATGCTACAACCTGGTCACTCACTCTAGGAAACGTGTGATGTATTCCCTGCTGCAGGGCGACCAGGTGAGTGGAGTAGGATCATACTGCAACTGTCGGGACATAATATACGGACGCTTTCCAACAGGCTCACAGTCGTTCTCTTTGCCATCATGCTGAATGCCAAAACTGGAGACAGAAAGCAACATCTAGTAATTCCAGCTGATTCACTGTACCACAACACCTATCTGTGTGTTCCACACTGGGCTTAAGAGAGACATTAAGGTTGTTCATCAGAAAGGAGAATATTTGATATATCCATGAAGTTTGACTGCTTGAATTAAAAATGGTTTCTAGCCAATCTGCAGTATTGAAATACCTTGATATAATGAAGCAGGTATGTTTTATGTAAAAGATTTGCATTGATTTGGAGATCATCTAAATTAATCATATAATAATTCATTATATACTTGGAAAAATTAGCACAATTAAGTGATATTTCTTTGTAGCTCAACTTGAGGTGCTATCCCAGCAGATTCTGTTAAAAGGGAAAGACCAAATAGTTGTAAATATAAAGAAAGGATTAAGGCTTAAGAGTTTTTCTTAGTCGTTTGCTTAGAAAAAACAACCAGATTTGATTTTAATAACAGACACATTAACTCACTCCTTGTTTTGTTTCTGCCTGGCAATTTCAATATTAATATGCAAATATTAAATTAAAATCATCTAGGTCCCCCTTCACTTTCAACTGTACCTGTGCCCAAGTTCATGAGCAACAGTGAAAGCCAATGGAAGGCCAGAATCTTCATTGATGTTACAGCTTCTGTGAGGTTGGCACATGCCTGACAGATGAGACAAACCTAAGGTTTCACATGGACGATTCATGCCCGCACAAATGTCCTTCCTAGAATCACAAAAAAGATGTACCATTAAAAGAACTTAAAAAAAAAAGTAGAGTATCACATACACTGTGTGGTAAGCCTCCATCTCATAGTATATCAGTGCCAATTTGTATTTTAAGCAATGCATACCACTAACATTTTTACAAACATGTATGCAACAACAACAACATGCACTTGTTCTGCTACTATCATATTACACTGCTAAAATTTGTAGCCAATGCTTACATTGCTGTTGTGCCTAAATATGTATGTTTACTGTCAACCTGTATAAGGATAAATCTCTGAAACCATGTGCTGGCTTTGGCTGGGACAGAGTTAATTTTCTTCACAGTAGCTAGTACAGGGCTGTGGTTTGGATTCATGCTGAAAACAGTGTTGATAACACAGAGATGGTTTTGTTACTGCTGAGCAGGGCTCACACAGAGCCAAGGCCTTTTCTGCTCCTCACACCACCCCACCAGTGAGTAGGCTGGGGCCGCACAAGGAGTTGGGAGGGGACACAGCCAAGACATTTGACACAAACTGACCCAAGGCATCATTTCCCAGTGGGGAAATTAATCTCTTGTTTTGTTTTGCTTGCATGCACGGCTTTTGCTATACCCATTAAACTCTCTTTATCTCAACCTATCAGTTTTCTCACTTTTAATCTCCTGATCCTCTCCCCCATGCTAAGTGGAGTGAGTAGTTTCCTGGTGCTTAGCTGCTGCCTGAGGCAAAATCATGACAAAACTTCACCTCCACAGTGTTTTCAATACAGCAGATCTGCAGATTCTAGTACACACCTGATGGTGACCCCAAAGTCTATAACCTGTAAAGGAGGGAAAGAGACTGACCCCTTCTGAGGGTCAAGACAGTCTTCCTTTTCCAAGTTCAGCCAGCAGTCTGAGTGCAGCACAGCTGTATGCCAGGCTCTTTGAGGAACATCCCAAAGTGAAAGAGTTTTCTCTCAGGGTAACTGGCAGATTTACTAAGAAGAACAAGTATTTAGAGCCTATGTGTAGCAGCACTGTCAGGTATGATGCATCTGCAGTCACTGAATGGCTGACAGAGTGGCTTATCCAAACTTCTTTTTCTCGTTCTTATTTTAAGATTTGTAGACTCTCTTGTTGCCCTGGGTTGGGCTAGGATAGAGTTCATTTTCTTTCTAGCAGCTGGTGCAGCGCTGTGTTTGGGAGTTAGGATGACAGCAGTGTGATAACACACTGATGATTTAGTTGTTGCCAAGCAGTCAAGGGCTTTTCATCTCCTCCTACTGCCCTGATAACAATAAGGGGAAGGGGGGGCGGGGCACTCAGGAAGCTGGGAGGGGACACAGCCAGGACAGGTGACCCAAACTAATCAAAGGGGGTATCCAATACCGTGACATCATGCTCAGCATAAAGGGGGGTTGGTGGGGTGAGGAGTGTACTGCTCCAAGACATGCGCCTTGGGGACAGTCTGGCTTTGAAACAGGTCTGAGCTGCACAGTTGGAGTTGTGCAGTTTGGGGAGAAACTGCATTTGTGTATCACCAGTTCTGTGTATTTCACTATATAGTATTTATCTCTCTCTCCCTGCTGCCCCAATAAACTGTCCTTATCCCAATCCATGAGGTTTGCCTTTGGTTTTTTCCCTTCCCCATCCCCAGAGAGAGCAACTGAGTGGTGCTTAGCTACTGGCTGGTGCAAAACCATTACACTTGTTTACTCCTCTACTTGAGGGTTTGGGGAGGTTTTTTGTGCTTAACTTTGGACTTCTTTTTTTCCCCCAAATCTCTTCTCTTGGTTAAGTGCAGAGTGGACCCGTCTTATGGACCTTTAGAAGTTTTGTTTCACACCCTACTACAAACTCCCTGTGTACCCTCAGTAAACACCTTTAGTTTTTCTGTGCCTTCCTTGCTCACAGTTAGAAAAAACATTTTGTGTCTCTTTAAAATACATAGATAATATTTTAAAAGTTTAATGGCACTGTGCTTACAAAATCCTCCACCATTCTGAATTGCACCTGTATTTTATTTTAGGATTTGTCATTATGGGGTTGTTCATCTGCAGGTTATGTAGTTTTGGTAAATTCTCTCAAAGAAGAAAAGAGCAGTGATTGAGCACAAAACTAGACAGGATCAAGTGGGTAAAATGACCTGAGCTCTGCAAACTGCTGATCTCTTGGGATACACAGATCTCAATTTCCTAAAATGCACCTCTAATAAAACACCCACATGCATACATAAAGTGTTATATGTACTTTGAAAACAAATGGAAAACAACCCCTTTAAAAGGTACAGCAAGTTTTTATAATTTAGCTCATATTCTCTGCCTGTACGGGTGTCAGACACGGTTACATTAGGTTATTTTTGCATTAACACTGCGTTTCAGAAACAGCCTGTCTTCATCAGACCACTTCACTGAGCTCTATGAGGATGGAATAAACAATGACATGACCCTGTAAAAGAATACCATTATCACAAAGTGGCAAGCAAACAATAGCCAGGGCAGCTGCACTGCTGTCGTACCGGGTGAGGAGGACAGCCACGTCATGGTGGGTAGGGTTGACGTCACTCTTGGGATTGACACTCTTCTGCCATTTGCAGAAGCTGGCTAGTGTCTTATCAGCGTGATGAACTATCTTCAAGCCTTGCTAATGGGAAATGAAGGAAAACATTACTGTAAAAGCCACACTGCATTGCAATGACAGGTCAGGGGTGTCAGCTGTGAAGCTGCGTAATCTTGGCAATACAACTGCTTATGTGTTTGCTTAAAGCTAGGGATATCATTAGAGCAATGACATCTTGAATATTAAGTTCAAATGTTGACATTTTTGTAATCTGCAGCTACAGGAAAAATAAAAGGTAGAAATATACCTATTTTATATATAAATATAAAAAGATAGGAATATATATCTTTTGTGTATTTTTTGGTAAGTGAGCTTCCTAAAATCTAACACTGAGATGAAACCTTCAAACAACCATTTCATATTCCCTTGAAAGCAAATTTTCCTCTATATAGAAGATAAAGATTAATTAGTATGGGACTTCATGCTCAAGTTTGTCACTTATTAAGTGAACAGTCTCATGCTTAGGAAACAATTATGCTTCAAAGCGTGTTTTTCTTTCACAGTATATTTCAATTCCAATAAGAGGCAACAGAGTTATAGATATTTCTTCCTCATCTTATTATTATATAGTATATAATGAAAGTTACTGATACTTCTGAAATAAGAAAGTATGAAAAATAAATTAATTCCAAAACATACTTCTGGTCTTGTGCACTCGTCGCATCTTGCCTCAGTTTACTATATCTAACTTTACACTTTTTACAGAGCACCTAAGTAACATTGTTAACATATAGTAATTTCTGGGTAACTTAAACCCACATTTTGAAAGATACCCCACACTACTGCTGTCAACACTGTCCTTCTTAACTGCATAGGAATCCATGGATTATCTTCCAAACAGTCAAAGAAATTTAACAAGTAACCTTAATTGGAGGTCACCATGGACTTCCCTTCTTAATTGTCCTGTTAAGATGGAACTACAGTTTTTTTCCTTGCATATTCTTACATGGAGGACTGTAAGACAGACTCTATCCGAATAATTATTTCAGAAGACAACGGTTTGGTTCAATGCCTTCAACAGCACTGGCACCATCTGGCTTGTGGTCATAAAACTATAAGCCAATGAGAAAAAACCCTTAATGTGTTCCTCCGATCAGAGTAGGGTATGTCATGCAAAGTGTTTCAGAAACAACTATAAAATGACGGCAAACAGCACATATTTAAGCATGCAGCAATATATTTATGAATGACAGACATTAGAATCTAGCAATATCTAGTTGTGAGCTAGCTCACAGCAACTAGCACCTACTTAGTTCTTATTTCTGAGTTTTGAAAGAGATCTAAAAAGAAAAATCTGTGTTGGAGCTGCACAATAACAGATATACTTCTTCAGTGTCCTGCAAACACTCTAGCATTACGCTTTGTAATACACTTCAGGTAATGCTACGTAATTAGATTCTGAGTGATGACACGTACACTAAATTCTGTTTCTCATCCACTCTTGACATCCCATGTTCTTTTGACATTGGGGACATTCCATTTCCCTGTTCGTAATCTGACTATTTTAATTACATTTTCCTTGTAATTTTTTGTGCAGAAATACATGAAATTATGAGCTAAATAGTTTGCTATTGAGGGCAACATTAATTCTAAAACCAGACATGCCAAAGATTAATAGAAGAGCAAAGTGAACACATTAATTTAAGGAAATAAACCCTCCTCTCCATAATTGTGGCTCAATGCATCGAACTCCCAAGTTTCATAAGTGACATTTTGAGGAAAATAAGAACCTTACCTCCTCCTCCTCAAAGAGGATGAGCCGGACCACCACAATGTGAATTGCATTGCCAATGCTTGGATCATGGAACAACCCTGTGACCTGTGCCAGAGCCAGGAGGTATGAGATTAACTGATTCCTCTATAGCAGAACAGGACTTTAGAGAGAAAATGTACCATTTACTTCAAGCACACTGTCAATCTTGAGTTGGGGGGTGGGAGGGTTGTTTTGGTTTTTAAATCCTGAACACACTTCATTCTTCATTAAAACTTTTATTCTAATACAACAGATTTTTAGAACTTTTGCAAAGGGAACCTCTGCCAAAAGAATGATGATGCAGGATTCGGCAAAATATACTAAGCTAAAGAGCAAAAGCACACACAAGATTATTTTATGTGCATTTCCCTTGGAGAGAAATGCACCAATTTCAGGCCTGCCTCCTTCATTGTCAGCTCAACCACTTCACAGATCTTGAAAAACATTTGCAGATAAGAACGCATTAGATTTATGTAACACTGGTGGAAAGGTCTACCCAGCGTGCCAAAGAAACAGCATATCAAATTGTCCTGTTTTGATTTGATAGGAATCAGTTTCTGCCACAATAAATCTAAAGCAAACAGAAATCAGTTAACTGTTGGATACTCTTGCGTTTTCACAGCACAGAAGAGGATCTTAAGAACAAAAGCCAGGCTAATGAATTTAATTAATTTCTTTAAAATCTACATTTTTAAAAAAGCAAGAACTGAATTCAGACAAAAATTTGACACTACTGAAATGTGAGAAACATCATCACAATATTGAGTCAGGCAGGAGGAAAGAGACAGAAGGTAGTCATAATCTATCTATATGTGAGCTATACCATACATCACAAGAAATATGAATGGATAAAACCAAATGCATTTGGGTCAAAAACTGTTTAAGAGAGGACTTCAAGGAGAAATTGCTGAAATAAAGTAGAAACTGTGTTTTTTAATACAAAAGTCTGATTTGAATATAGATTTTTTTCAAGGTATTAAACTGGAAATCAAATCATTGTAGGTAACCCTTTCATCTCAGGCTACAGAGAAAATGTGAAGACTTGTTTGCTTCTGACTCTGGTCATGGCAGGGTTCTATTTCCCTGTGTGGACAACACCTCACATGCTCAAATCAGCTTTGTGTCTGTTTACTCAGGCTCACTGCCTCAATAGCCAGTCAGACCGCTCAGGGCACAGTTGGGAACATACTGTATAAACATAAGGGACAGATTTGTTACCATGGCTAGAATTACACTATGATTAATTTCTTATATATTACAGGCATACGGTGATAAGAACATAGAGGACATCCTCAATAGAGTCACAAAGGTCAATATCTGCTACAATTCAGGTAGTAACAGAGGACCTATATGTAGGCAGCCTCCTGAAATGCTATTCCTTTTCCCGGGTCAACTTATATTTTGAAACTTGGCGTGCAGGAGAACATCAAAAGGGTTTTTTTGGTTGGTTGGTTGGTTTTAGTTTGGTTGGTGTTTTGGAGGTTTTTGTTTGTTAATGTGGACTTAGTATTAGAGGCAGGATACCTATCAGGAAAACCAGCTGTACTGGTTTTAACTGGGACAGAGTTAACTTTCTTCACAGTAGCTCATATGATTTGTGACCAAAACAGTAACACAGTCATATTTTAGCTCTTGCTACATTAGTATGATTTCCAGTGGGCTTCTGTGTGCCTTTCTCACTACAGATATAAGAAAGAATCCATATGCTTAAAACTACAGGATTAATCTCTGTCATAGTAGCTACCAACCTGGAATCGTCAACAAGCAACAGGAAAGACAGGAATTTCAGTGGAGAGAAAATCAGTGCTAGCATTTACAGGTATCTGACGTCTCTTACTTAAAATCCAGAGAAAAAAATGCCTATGCAAAATATATAGACAAAATGCTTTTAAATAAGGAGATTTGTTGAACATATATGAATGATATTCCATTTCTTCTAGTGAACAATGTTACAGACTTGCTTCAAGGTGATCAGTAACATAGTAAAATTAAAACTTGGTTTATTCATCTATCTACAAAAAGGAAATACTGTACGTACCATATTCATTATAGTCAGGATATATGATTCCACATGGTCACTGCCATGATACTCAACCATCTTACTGTCTGCGACCACAAGCGTCTCCACCCATCGCTCTTTGCTGACAGAGCGCCGAGAAACCTTTCTGACAGCCACATCATCTCGTTCCCACCTCTCCCTCCGATGCTGCTGCTGTTTGAAAAAGCTGAGGGTATCTGGAAGAGTAAGAAGCAATGCTGACTTCAAAATTGATTCAGGCTGGAAGGGTACAGCTGTTAATACTTGCAGATGGAATGGTAGCATTGCAGAATCAGAGGATGATATAGGTTGGGACTTCTGGCTGCCACCCACCTGATCCTCAGTAGAATCAACTCCAAAGTGACAGCAGCCTGCTTGAGGGTCCTGTCCTTTAAAGTTCTGAATACCCTCCTAAATGGATTAAACATGCATCTAAAAGTTACCCCTACTCAAGTATCAGAGATTAAGGTGCGGGACAGAGCCAAGCTAAAAACACTGAACAGGAGATGACATTTTCAAGGAATTTATCTTCTGTGGTTTGGCTCTAAACTCTAATGACACCAGTTCGTAGTTTAATGGATAGGCTTTCTCCACAGGCAGCTCTTGTTCTCCAGCAGGATGGCACGTTAAGCGCAGTGCCTGTCTCACCAGAACGGCTTGTTCTCAGCGTGAAAAACAACCCCGAAGAGCAGGGATACTCGCCAGCAGGTGTCATCTCCATACCAGGCAGGCAGAACCCCGGCTCCTCAGCTGCTGTCACGCCTGACTTTCGCTACGGTTTTGGGATCTGTGCCTCTAAAGCCTTTCAGGATGCTTTTGCTCTGCAGAGTTGCAAACAACCTTACACTGCACTCTGTGGGGCTAATTATTCTCCACTCACTTTCAAATACCATCTGACTATGTCACCAGGATGTAAATACCCCTCAGCCTAAAAAATAATGGAGATGCTAACCTGACAGCAGTCGGTCGATCCTTTTCAACCTAGAAGCCAGAGAAACACTTCTATGGTACTGGGGTTCTCCAAGTTGCAGAAAGGATCAGGAGAACTTGTTGCTACTGCAATAGTCCTTTGGCATATCCTTCACAGAAGAGGATGTCCTTATTCCAGATGGGGCAAATTCTCAGGCCAGGAAGACAGCTCCTGCATCACAGTGCTTACAGTCTGCCCAACCTAAGCCTTGCTACCCTGTGGCAGGGGACAGTTATCCAGCATTATCTCCATCTCCCTGCTAAATGTTAAGGGACAGTGACCCAGACCGCTCTTCTCTTCCAGAATGGATGACCTGGCAGCTGGGTCTTGTGTTCATGCCAGCAGAAGATCTTTTTGCCTTTGTCATGAGCACACTGTTTTCCCTTTAGAAGACCTAAATTCAGCCAGAATGTATCATGGTGCCTTGTGTATCTACAAAATGTGGCACCATTGTTCTGTTAATGATGTGTACAGTACATCTACCAGCATAAAAGGTGACTGGTATCTTTTTTTATCAAATATGTGCAAAAGAAGATATGCAAGTTTTTAGAGGTCAGTTCTAAGAGCTCAGTCTCAAAGATGCTTTGGGAAAGACATGCTGGTACTGTTAAAACATTATGTATAAAATTGAAATATACCACATTAGTAATCAAAACCACAACAGCCATATTACACATTTAGAACAGAGCTGCAAGGCAGATATGTGCAGTACAAACAGCTCCATCAGTGCACACCAGTTAGCACCGTGTTTGCAATACCAGTTCAGGATTTTAGGGGCACCTGGCATGCACCACCAGGAAGCACACAAACCTACAAACCTACCCCAGAGGGGTTCTTTCTACTGGATGGAAACCTGCACCACCTTTTAAAGGATGCTGCGTAGGAAAGCGAATTAATTTACTATGCAGAATGTAACACATTTTCTAGTGTAGATTTAGACTATAATAAATACAGTTGTAAGTAGGTTTCTTTTTGCATGAACTGGCATTTGCCTTTTAGAAGATGCTGTAACTACTACATATGAAGTGAAAAGAACTGTAAGATTTTTTACCTGGCTGGCAAGGCAAACAGCATAAAAAAATAACTGAATGTAAGAAAAGTTTGAATAAATGCAAATTCATTCCAATAAACATGTGTGTTCCTAATTTTTACTATCTGGACACTGTCACAATAAAAAGCCCAAGTATATAAACTTCCCTTGTGGTTACCAACCCAAATCACTTGTCAGTGTCATCCTATGCAGCCACACAAGCAGACTCTGTCCTGTAGATATGTCAACTAGTAACAAAAGTTAGTCAGTAAAGAAAGTTGCCTTCCCACTAATCCAAGGGACTCAAAGAAAGGCATACATATCTGTATCTTAATATTGAAGAATGAACAGTGTGGAAAAAGTCTAAATGGAAGAATATAATTTATGAGTAAAGAAACAGAAAAGAAAATGGGTGGTTTATTTGGTTTTGTATGTTTGTTTGGGGAGTGTGGTGTGTGTGTGTTTTAAGAGAAGGGAAATGGACTATCCCTGCTATAACTGCTGCCCCAATGCCACTAACCCAGGCTGCAGCATCACTTCACCTGACATCCCTTAACTTTTGTTCAGTTACTGCAATAGTCACCTCTACCAGGGGCTATTCATGACCTGTGTGCATAAATCTCTCTTTGTACACTTGCCTGGTTTCCAGCATTCTTTTTTCTATGAAGAACAGTTCTCATCATCTACATTTTTTAGGGTTTTGTGCTGAGAAAAACTTTCCCCACAGCTATCTGAACAAAAATTTCTGTTCAGATTGCTGGTTAAGTGATTTGTTTATAGCCAAATAAAACATCATGCCAGCTGTCAGGTTTTGTGCTCACATCTAGCTAGAGTTTTGTTTATTGTCTGGACAAGTGATATCTCTGGAGATAAAAATGTTGAAAGCCATTCACTGTGCAGCAGTTAACAACCCTCAGGGAAAAGTCTGGAGTCCTGGAGGCTATGTACCACAGGAAAATCTCAGAACAGATCTGAATTGTGAAAATTTATGCCAGGTGGCAAGAGCATGCTGCAGGCAACACTCCTTCCTCAGTGACTAATCCCTCCAGGACAGGAATCTAACCTGGAGCTAGGATGCCTGCCATCTAAGGACTGGATCCCCAGTCTCCTAGCAGCTTTTCCAGTTAGATGAAGCAGAGAGCCACTTAGAACTACACTAACACACAGGCAGCTATAAAGCATGGTTCTACTTCTGCTTTTAAGTCTCTCCAAACGATGATCGCTCTAGAAGCTTTTCATTCTCACCTTTCCTTTACCATAAATCAGCAAAGCGTTGCAAGTGATTTCAGATTCGCTGAGAAATCCCAGGTGCTCTGTTGTGCAGGAAAGGAAAATTTGACCAGGAACCCACCAGTTCAGGAATACCCAAGAAGTGATGGACAGGTTGAGATCTGCAACCACACAATGCTGCCTGAGAAATGACTGACTCCCCACGCTTTTCCACCACAACTGCTGAGCAGAGCACTACAAAAGTAGCAGAAGAGAGGAAGGGGGTACTTGAACCTTGAGGATTTCCATGAATTTTTGAAAGAAAGAGATGAAACAGAAGTAACAGATTAGTGCTGAAGTCCTCCAGAACAGAAATAAAGGTAGTGCTGAAAGGATACTCAGGATAGTGCAAGACTAAATAAAAAGAAAGCTGGTACAAGATCCAGCTAACAAACTATATTAAATTCAGCCATCCTCAGAAGTTTCTATCTGTTGTGGGACATAATTTTGCAGATGTGAGGTTTTTATTAGAAAACCTGATTGGGCCACCAAGTCACATACAGTGTTCCTTATGTCATATGTGATGTCCATCTGCATCACTGTATATCCAGGAGAAATGATGACAACACTTCACCCATTTCTAGTGAGAAACAGCTGCTAAGTTTCAGAAAAAGACTGGTTTTTAAAATCATAATCTAATTGTTTTTAGAGAAAAATAAAAATGTCCTCTGACACTACCAATACAAATCCTACCTGACTAACGCAACGACACATAGGGCCCTTAACTTAAAATGTTTCCTTGTAGATGAGAGTTAACTGTAAGTCCCAACTATATATGAAAAAAACCAGTATTACACAAACTTACCTAATGTGGGTTAAAGCTTCTTGGCTTCTGTCTAAGAAAGAAAAGTTACATTCCCTCATTTAGCAAATAAATTTCATTTTTCAGTAGGTGACAACAGAGCTATAGTGTTATTTTGCCACTCCCTGCCATGAAATATCTTTCTCATCTTTAAAAAGTAGTATTTACAGCTTCTCTGTAAGAAATATTTAAGTTTTTCTTCACTTTGAACAACTCATCCACTCAAGATGTTGCTTAAGGTGGTTTTTTTAATAACTTCTGCTTATCCCCCCCTAATTTCCTTGAAGGACAGGTATGACCCACCTCACTTAAAGGCATTATGTGAGATTTCCACATCAAACGCTCTTTTTCCACCTCTGTGTCCTGCAGGCTGTTTCAAAGAGGAGTGCAGCACACAGTACAAGGTAAGAGGACCTCAAGGTGCAAACTGCACACAGACACCTCTCAACACCTTTAGAGATAAGCCAGGATTTGAAGAAACAAGAGGAGAATGCAGCCTCTGACTAAGGCTGTCAGACAAAATACTTTAGTGAAGATTTATGTTTTCACTTTTGATTACCATCTCCTCTCCTTTTGCACAAGAAGTCTTTCATTTTTACTACTCTGTATTATTCACAGTCAAAATGCTAAACTCCAGACCTAAGGTATGAATGATGCCAGGGATGCTAGACGGATAAATCCCACACTGTTCAGAACTTGCTACATTATGATTTTTCCTACAAACTTCACTTTGTCTGTAACTACAGTGCAGGCAGCTCCCAAGGACAATTATAGAATCACAGACTCATTGAATGGTGAATGGTTTGGGTTCTAAGGGCCCTCAAAGATCATGCAGTCCCACTCCCCTGCCACGGGCAGGGACACCCTCCACTAGACCACATTGCCCAAAGCCTCATCCAACCTGGCCCTGAACACTGCCAGGGAGGGGGCAGACACAGCTTCTCTGGGCAGCCTGTGCCAGGGCCTCACCACCCTCACAGGGAAGAACTTATTCCTAATGTCTAAGCTAAATCTGCCCTCCTTCAGCTTAAGGCCATTCTACCTCGTCCTGTCACTCCATGCCCTTGTAAACAGTCCCTCCCCAGCTTTCCTGTAGGCCTCTTTTGGGGTGAGTTCTTCAAGAGGTTAATAAACACTGTTGAAACAGAGTCACAGTACAAGGGGAGATGAATAAACATGAAATCTTCATTAATAAGATTAACCTAGCCCTATAAAGTATACACAAGTCCAAGTATAGACTAAATAAAGGAAAGGCTGAGAAGTGTCTCAGCTAATAAGAATTAAAAGGACAGTAAGGCAGAATAAATCAACACAATTTTCTGAAACGCCATTATTATTCCATCAGCTTTGGGCTAGACCTAATCAATGACTTACGACTTCCCAGGACAGTGCTCTTGCCACCACACTTCTGGTTAAAAAAAGTGGAACCTTCTCCTCTTTCACTGATGAAGGACAAGAGCAACTCTAATAGCTGGTTCACCATAAGACTTACTCACAAAACCCAAATCTATAGTGAGTGTTTTCCTCTGTTCTTACTATACCTGTTGAAATAAATAAGGAAGCTATCTAAAAAAGCTCAGTGAAACCAAATACACTAGAAATTTTGTACACACAGTATCTACTTATACATACAATCATGGCTACAAATATCCGTAATAAAACTAAGCCTGGATGTGGACAGCAGAACAATAAGAGAACCAAACCAGCTCTTTTCATAAGCATTTCTGAAACAGGCTAAGCTAAATCACACAAATGCCTTCCAAGTGTGAGGCAGTTTTCACACAGGAAACACCACATCCATTTAATCACATAGTTCCCCCAGTTGACAACCCCCAAGTCCCAACAAAAACAAGCATAGAGAAAGCAAGCTTACAACTTTTCAAGCTTTGTTTAACATTCCTGCTGTCAAAACCATGAAGTATCAAACAGTGAAGTCACATTACTCCAATGCAGACTGAAGCTAAAACTGGACCTGTGTTGTGAAAAGTATTAATCAGATACTGCTGCTGACTGTGCCTGCCACTCACTACCATGTACGCTGGAGGATGGGATGATAAATGTGCTGAGCCACTGGCATCAGGAGGTAGGTAGAGAACATCATGGGAAGCAGCTATGCCTGGAGCCTGGAGCCACCTACATGTTGCAACCACAAGTTTCCATCTGCCTCAATGTTCATGGGGTGCTTTTCTTGGCGGGCTTTTTTTCCCCATGGGGTTAAACCCAAATCAATAAGGAACAACAACAAAAAAATCACAGCTGTATAAGATGCTTTTCTAAAAGTACATTACTCAATGTCCTTTGAACTTTCCATGCTCATTCGCTTGGTCACTTCAGTGTTTGGTTCCTCTTATTTTGGTGAAAATATTAATGTGATGCATTATAAGAACAAAGTGAATTTTCTATTAATTCATTTGGCACTTGATAAAATCGCACCTGAAAACAATTTAACTTGTAGCACAACTCTATTTTAATTTGATAAAAGCAGTATCTTCTAAAACAGAAGTGATTCAGATGTGCAAGTGATTTAGATGGAATGTTCACTCTCTGCATATGGTTGGGACAAAAAAGCAACATGATTTTCAAGCTGTGCTGAGTACACCCAGCCACTATAGGGACTCAAGAGGCAGCTGAAAGAGGCCTCCACCTCCTGAGCTTTAATAAACTTGTGTACCCGGTGGCAGGCTGGTTGCTGTGCCACGGGGACTGGGGAGAGACATTCCTCTTGGGCAAAAGCCATTAAGGCAGCTTATGTATCCAGGCTTACATAGTTAAATTCACAGTACCAGTTCTGAATCTAAAACTGGTGAACACTAGCAGTTTGTCTTCAAGAACGTTGCACTTCTCTTCCTTTATCAGACACTGAATGGTACTGATACCTCTCAAAGTCCTAAAATGAAGAAGCATTTATACAGAACAGTAAGCTGAAGTAGAGCAGAGGCAAGTATGTCAGCATAATGCTCTCTTACTCACATGTGCTTCCTTTCACACTGGTCCATCCTCCAGCCACAGTATGTTTCCATGGTGTATATATAAGGTATATGTGATTTCCCAGGAATAAACAGCTGCACAGCAGAATAGGGGGTGCGCGATTCCTCTTGGTGGAAAAGAAGAGGTCTCTCTTTCCACTTGCAGTCTTGCTCACATTCTGCAAACACCTCAAGATTTCACTGCACTTCCCACAGAGATCAGACTGCTGCTTTATACACCCAAAATGCCCATACTGGCTTTTTTAGCCAACTGTGTGGAAGGACTCCATCCACACAGCTGCCCTCCCCGTACTGTCACCATTACCACAAAACAGGTATGCCCAGCACTATTCTGCCTGGTTATGCTCCTCCATGCAGAAATATAAATGTTGTGTGTGTTTAAGAGCCTTCTCCAGGTCTCAAAGTGCTGACCTGGCACCAGAGAAAGTCCTCTCAGGCTCACCATTTCATTAGCAAATACACCAAAATCAGCCACTGGCATGTCACCAGCTGGGACAGGCTGCTCCTGCCTCCCTCATGGAGGGACAGGAAGTCAGAGGCAAACATAGATGGGCAGCTCAGTGCAGCCATTATTTGCCACCTCTTTTGTGCTTACCCAGCCTGTTGTTGGTCCCACGAGTGGATTCAGACTCTCATGGGGTACAACCAGGCCTCAACTCATAGCTTCACCCTCATAAAGAATCTTGCAAGTTAACAAGAACTGAATCTCAGACATTTGTTTTGCAACTGTCTATGTAAAGCACGGTTGTTGAACTAAAGCTATTTCATGTCACCTACCTTTGTCTTCCTGCTTGTCCCCATCTCTGTACTCTTCTGCATCTCTTGCCATAACTGCACAACTTCTTTTTACAGAATGTCCCAACAAGTCCCCTCGCTGAAAACTGCAATGATCCAGCTCAGCTACAACTCCCATGAGAGAGTCCGAGCACCCTGACCCTCTCATACAATTTTTACGGCAAACTCTGTCCCTCTCAGATGTTGGCACACTCTGCTCCACCATCTCCACTCTGCTTGGAGATGTCCCTGTCAAAGACAGCTCAGGAAGTCCTGCTTTGCTCATCCCACAGGACACCACAAATACTTCTAGCAATCAAAACTTGCTGGTTTTGACTGCTAGAACCAGTGGACAGTAATGCCTGTCAGACCTTCTTCAACCTTGTTAATTAATTACTCATATTCTCCTGTCTTAAGATTTGAGGCATGGAGAGATTTTTTTTCAGCTGAGGGAAGCATTAACTTTGCTTTGCAAGTGGCAGATTTTGTTAGCTGTATTTGTAGCATGATTTGTACAAAAATACAGGAATTTAGGACGTGAGTCCAGGTCAAAAGCTTGAGCTGTGAAATCAATCCCATCAAATTACAAGCTGGGACAGGGCCACTTACCTACACATGGGCTGGCTGAGGACCGAAGGGACTCCAGATATATTTAGAGACTGAAAGAGGTCCTCTAAGTTGTGTCAAAACTACTTAGGATAACAGGCATGAACCCTTTATCTTTCTATACTGTTCCCAAGCCCACAAGCACATCCTTCCAGGCATCCTACTAGATACCATGAATGAACATTATCTATATATACTGTCTATAGAAAACCTAACAGCTATTGAGTAGCTGCTCTGTTGTGAAGAGGGCTCACAGTCTAAACAGCTCTGTAAAGAAACAGAAACCTAACAATATTTTGTAATAATAAACTGTCTCCAGCTTCTACATAACACTATGTTAAAAATGCTGAGGAAAGTTGCTCCTCTTTGTAGACATCCCTACTGACTTCCAGAGGTCAATGAAAGTTCTTTCCATCTCTGCTATTATCACTAGAAATAGTAATTTTGCAGAGTTTTTTGCATTTGGGTAACATTGCCAGTACAATGGGCCTCTCCTTGCAGATAATAATCTCACTGTTTCCTACACATGGAGACTATTTTTGATAGCACCTTAAAAGACTACATTTAATCTCTCTTTACAACTCTAGTATTTGTTTCATTAACTCCCTGGCAGAAAGAGAACAAAACCTGACAGTATTTGTGTGGTAACAGATTGGGAAAAACGTGGCAGCAGAATTCAGTATAGCTCATACTTATTATATATTTATTATTTAACTAGTCTTAACTATTGAAGTTGACCCCCTTAAACTACAGACTGTCTTAAGTGTTCTGTGGCAGTGCTTCTTGAGCACTGACAATCCATGAAGCATCTACATGATCTTGACAGTTCACAAAAATCAACATTTCTAACACATGAGCATGCCAACAAAGCAAGAGCCATAAATAATGGCTCAAAGTTTAGCCCATTTTCACCTGGATATAAATGACCTGTACTGAAGACTCTCTTTTGTATTCAAACCAACCGATTCAGTAACAATAAAAAGGCTCAGAAACACTCCTATATAACAGCAGTTAGTAACGATCAGTATTCTTGACTTGACTATTCATTGAAATAGTTACAGCACTCATTATTACAATGTTTAACTTATTGTCCCTATGGCTGTATGTTCAACTAACAGAGTAAGTCCTGTTCTGGCATTTGAATGCAGTTCACACCTGCAGGGAAATTTTCAAGTCAGCTACATCTGTCACCAGCAGTGTAGATTCAGGTCAAATGAAAGTATTCGTAAATTAATGTTGATACTTTAAAATTCATTGCCAAAGAAACACCGCAAGAGTCAAATGCATCACTTCACTAAAAATGAGACTTTTAAAAAAATATGCGGCCATTTTCAGCCTGATTATAGCTCTGTTTACTTGAAACAGGCTGAGGAACAGGAAAGCTAAAAATGTTTCATTTCACCTGAGAAATTAAAAAGGCTTCATTTGTGCCAGAGGAAAATGCTTTAAACCTGAAATAACTTCCTATTTTTCCTATGGGGTTTTTGTCACAACAAAATCATTATCTCAAAGCATACCCCAACATGTGTCATTTTTCTCTTACAATTAAATGCTTCTTATTTTCCAGCTCAACCAATGAGCAAAAGCCTTTTAGTATAAAATAAACAACTCCCTGGTCATACCTCAGCAGCTGCAAACAAATCACTCCCAAAAACTCTTTTCCATATTTATATATGGAGAAGCAATCCTCATATACTTCTATTTGACTTTTCTATTTCAGAGTGACAAAAAACTCCACTATTCTAATGCAACTGACTTATTCCTGCTTGACCTTCAGCTATAAAACACAGATGCTTTTGGCTTTCTTTGAATTTCACCCTTATATTTCTGAGCCACCCTTGTTGGCAAAGCTCAGCAGCCTCACTGTCCCAAGAGATATTCTGGCAGAACACAGACACCAACCACTAACTTTGTTCCTCTCCAGGTGATATGTTTTTTGTGTACAATGGAGATATAATGCCAGTCCTGAAGCTTCACGGAGTAAAATGGCACTCCCAAGTCCTCTCCTTCCCACCAAAAAACCCCAAGAACCTGCCTTATCAGGCTTTGCTTAGGCCAATGAGTTAAATACAGTCAGCGAACAAGCACACCCAAGCACTGCAACTTGTGTGACTACTCTTATTAAAGTGGACAGTTCCCAGCAAGGCTTCAGTAAGGACCAATTCTCAGCCAATTCCTGTGCATGGCACAGGAGGATCTGGCCACTCTGTTCAGGCAGCTGAGAAAATGTCATGTATGCACACAGACTGTTCTGTGCCACTTGGCAGCAATGCCAAAGAATACTGAAGCATTTCATTAATTAGCACAAAGGTGGTACCACTGTGTAGGAATAGTGTTTCCATGAATATCAACAGTGTCACAGTACAAGAGTAAATGCCAGCTCAGCATTCATCTTACAGATAAAAAGCAGTCATAGAATCATAGGAATCGCAGACTAGTTTGGATTGGAAGAGACCTCAAAGATCATCCAGTCCCACCCCCATGCCACGGGCAGGGACACCCTCCACTAGACCACGTTGCCCAAAGCCCCATCCAGCCTGGCCTTGAACATTGCCAGGGAGGGGGCAGACACAGCTTCTCTGGGCAGCCTGTGCCAGGGCCTCACCACCCTCACAGGGAAGAACTTATTCCTAATGTCTAAGCTAAATCTGCCTTTCTTCAGCTTAAGGCCATTCCCCCTTGTCCTGTCACTCCATGCCCTTGTAAACAGTCCCTCTCCAGCTTCCTTGTAGGCCTCTTCAGGTACTGGAAGGCTGCAATACTGTAAAAAAAACATACACTGTTTGGAATACCACTGGCATCTTTTAAACAACATTTTTCAAATGAAGTTATTAAAGACAATGTCTAAGTATCTCCATTCCATAAACAGCCTGCCATCATGGCTATTCTATACGTTTACAATGACAGGGTTTTGCCACACATTCTGGCATTAATTATTTTCAAGGGTTTGGGTTTTTTTTAATCATTCAATTACTCAAGTATGTTCACATTTTTAAAAAACAAAACTTTCTAGTTTGGCCTATAAACAGTACAGGTGAAATCATTAAATGTTTCAAATAATCTCTTTCACAATGTCAACACAGAGGTTACTGGATACCATTACACATGGGAACTGGGGAACTTAGTTGAAACCACTCCACGCTGGCATCCCCATATTCTCTGGCACTGAAGATGGATTAACTTAGTTTAACTTTTCCAGATCTGAAAATAAATCAAGAATTCAGATAAAAGTATCTTTTCAAGACTGGACTTCACAGAGTTCTCCAGCTGTAACATGACTGTCTTATTACAAAGCACTAGACAGAAATAAATTATTTCATGTCCAAACATAAAACAGGTAAAACAAAATTTAAAAACCAGATTCTAGAGAGGTCCTTGTCTTAGTATTTGCAGAACTGAGTGTTTAATAAATAAGTTGATCCCAGGTCCTAGATATCAAAATAAAGATGTATGAGGCTATGTTTACTCACATAAATGAACAAAGCATCCTTCAAAATATGCACGGGACTATGTCTCTGAGCACTGACAACAGGAATTTCCTAGTCTTACAACCAGTAGTTTAAAAATTGGCTCTTGGCTGCCTTGAAATCCTGATTTAATATAGAAAACAACAGGAGAATACTAAGAAAGTAATCTAGATTACACTCTTCCCTTTTTCTCCATCTTAGGTCTGGTAATGCAGAGAATAGAAGCCTATTGTTTTCAAAAAATACCAGAAGGTATCCTCTATGTCAGCCATAAAACTGTTCTGCAGTGACATCAAAGAAAATGCATCACAGAATTTTTTAGCATAACACAGAGAAGGAGTACGAGGTGGAAGAAAAATACTCTAAACCCCATTATATTTGGAGTACATTTTCCATCATCCAAGGAACTGAAGAGAAGGTCCTTTCGTGTTCCTTATATAAATTTCCAGGCTTTATTTTAGCACTGTGTTTCAATATTTTATTCAGCTCTGGGATATA
This sequence comes from Porphyrio hochstetteri, assembly GCA_020800305.1. Taxonomy (NCBI): domain Eukaryota; kingdom Metazoa; phylum Chordata; class Aves; order Gruiformes; family Rallidae; genus Porphyrio; species Porphyrio hochstetteri. The sequence goes on along the minus strand of CM036938.1, from coordinate 79,209,486 downwards.
AACACATTCCTCTTCACCCTTTTTTCCCCAGATAGTTTCTTACAGTTAATAGGTACTGCACACTAACAGGACTGGAAATTGGTTTTTAAACGTAAAAAGCAAGACACTAATCACTGGTTTCCAAGCACTCCAGAACCCTATTGAAAATCTAGTGTCCTTGGCTTTTAGTAAAGCAAAGATGAAACTCCCAATTTGGTATTTGTATTAGCTATTTTGTGTCATTGCTATTCTAAGGAATTCTCTAATGTTCTCACTCTATAAACTGTGCCTGATCATTAATTCAGCTAAAGGTAAGGTTACACTGGTCAAAATAGAAACTACTGCAGGACACTGCATGTGACACAGCAGAATTCAAGTCACAGTGCCAGAACTACCTGAGAACCAAAAAAAATTGGTCTACACTGAGGAACCCATATTGCCACAGCCAGTTTAGCAGTGCCCCAAGCATCCTTCACACCACAGCAGCTCTGCAGATCTAGAAGGAACAGCTGCCTCTGTGCCTTCCTGTGCAAGCGGGTGTAAAACATACTGCTGCGATCACATAGCATGACTAGAGAGCAAATAAAGCTCATCTGTGCTTCCAAAACTAAGTGTAATCTAATACCCACCCCTCACCCTCTCCCAAACACGTTTTAGCTGGCAGTTCTGCTTAACCCCTTCAAGGCTGCTACTGTGCCTTGTCCCACTCCCATTTCGGGATCTCCGGATCTCTTGGAAACATGGCAGCACCAAAGCAGCTCCCAGAGCAAAACCCAACCCCATGAGAAAGTCCAGAAGCATGTCTAACCATTCTACCTGTTACCACTGAGTTTTACTGCATAAAAGCCTAGAAATGACAAATCAGTCTGAAGATGACAATAGATAGTAATATTCAGAAAGTGGTTCTCTAACAGACCAAGCAAATAGGTAATGCCACTAATTTAATAGCAGGACTAGTTAGCTGCACAAGACCTGATATTTACCTTTAACATTACATTCACAGGGTTTAAATTTCAACCACTTTTGTTCCCTCCCTCTCTCCTTCCTTCCCCCGCTCCTTCCCATCTTTCCTCCCTCTAGAATTATGGAGAAAACCATACTTTTCCCAGACGTCACTCAAAGCTACCATGATTATTTTCATTATGAAGGGACTGTGAGGAGCAGGATGAGCATAAGCCATTATGGGAGAGGAAGAGAGATAGCTGGAGAGAATGACTGAGACAATTCCTTTGCTCATCGGCCATTCTCAGAAACACCCAAAACAAAGAGATAACTTTCCTTAAAGACTATAGGACATTCAATCTTCTTCAATCAGATGAAACTTTACAGCAAGATGGGGGACTGGATAGCACTGGGATGACAGATGTCAAGTCTGTGAAATTCTGTGCCCCTTCTCCCAATCTTCATGCCCCTGCCTGAAGACCTTCATGCTGGAGGCATGCCACAGACACAGAGACCAAGTTCTCATGAATGCACCATCCATCATTAAGCATACATCTTTCCTTGCACAGTAGTTATTTATACATAGAAAACAGCCTCTACAGTTCCATCTGTAATTCCAGAATCTTTGTTTAAAAAAAAAATTCTGGTTTAAATGTTCAAAAGACAGTTAAAAAATGTAGAGTAACCCAACTAGATTAACATGTAATGTCTGTGTTGTAAAAAATAAATGGCTACTCAGAGAATAAGTCTTTGAAGTGGTAATTAAGCTATGTATTTTAATTAGTTTGGTTTGAATGAAGATTACTAAGGGAAAGAAGAGAAAAAAAGTCTGGAATTAATCTTGAAATGAAACGCTGTTTTTTCATGGTCTGATACGGTATCTTTAAGAAATGCTGCATATGCTGTAACCTTCTTATCTCTGTACTTACACAACAGAGTTTATTTGGCCTTTCTCTGGACTAGCTGTTGTTTTTTCCATTCCATTTCTCCATTGTATTTAAAATATATCAATCCCACTAGGGTGCTCAAAGGAAAAAAACACATGCTAGCACTTTGAGGGGCCTCCTTGTCCTTGGCTGAGGCCAAATGTCTTGCATTTCAGATGACGTGACTAAACAATACAGCCTTCAAAGCCTCAACCCTGCTGTGCTTCAGCAGCAAACATCAGCAGTGCAAGAGCAGCTCTGACAGGTGAGGACTCCCCCCTGGGCCTGAGAAGGGTTGGTCAGTCTGGGAGATACTGAAATGAATTATGCTAATACAACATCTTGAAAATCTCAGGCACATACTTCTTTAAATTCTTTCTATTCTTAGAAGCACGTTCTGGTAACAGTATTTCCCAGCTTCCTGACATTTAGAAAGACAACCATATTGGCTCTCCTTGTCCAATTCAGCACATAAGATTTCATTTTGCCTGATTAAGCCCCTGAAGAAGCACCTATGCACAGACAACAGCTGTTGAAACAGCAGAGCAGGGAAAGCCCACCACCCAGCTTCTCCATCATGCATCTGGGGAGAGCTGAGGAAGGGATCTGTCAACTGCTACAAGGAGCGAGGAGATGAACAGTCAAACAACATCAAGGTATCTCAGGCAAAGTGGCCAACAGTGTCATTGCACGTGAGAAGTTAACGACTTCTGCCACCTGGTATCTTGCATGAGGTTTGGATGACACTGGCCTGGGGTGCACGATGCCATTCTCAGCTCTTCAGGGGTACCACTGCATGGGCTAAAGGATGTTTCCAGTTTCAACCAGAGTTTTGAGGAGCATTGTAACCAGTTAGATGTCATGATCCCACTAATGCACTTCCATTTTTGTCACTCATAGGGTTGAAGTTCACCAGTAACACCAGCTATAATGAAATGGACTCCTAATAATTTGGTGCCTACAGAAAACGTTAGACGGGGCTGTGGGGCTCCCACACTAAAATGCAAAGATGTTTGAAAGTGTTTGCTTAGAACTGGGTTTGAGCTTTGAAATCTGCACTCCTGTGGAAAGAGCATCATGCCAAGCACTGTCAACAGACTCAAGCTCTGTTATGTTCTAAATGACAACCTGAGTTTTCATTTACAGAAAGGCCTTGGCTCCTCTTCTCTCCAGGCAGCCTTCAAATTATAAACACATGTACATGCATGGGACCAGAAAGAGAAAAATGTAGACAGGTTTGCTTGAAAGAAACATACAGTTCACACACTTCATAAAACAGTATGATTAATTACAGCTCAAGGAGAGATAAAGTGGATAATGATAGCTAAAACCTCCATCAGCTGGGGAATGGGCTATTCAATAATCCATTCCCCAATGTTGAAGCTACCTCTGTTTGGACAGCTTTCAGCTGCCAGCCAGTATTACCTGTCGGGGCTTTGTAGGAAGCCCTCTTCTTTTAACACACTTCTTACTCCCTACCTCCCTGGGCTGATGAAATTTCATCCCTCTCATCATCTTCCATCTCCTCTGAGAAAGACCTGACTGGCAGAAGGACCTCACAGTGGACAATGGATGCAACTGGGATGCTGAAAAGAAAATACCATAAAGCAGAGTGTGGTTCAGTGAAGGTTTTACCTGGAGAATGTCAGGCAATAATAATAGTAATAGAAAATGTCAGGAATGATCCCTTGTTAGAGCTGCTGCACCTGAAAGAAGACTTTGATCCAAATCCAAACCTTCACAGAGCTGAGGGGAATCCAGACAAGGGGCTCGACTGACATTAGTGCAGATCAGAGAGGAAGGAACTGGCTTCAGCTTGGTTTAGAGCTCAGGCAGGCAGGAGACCTGCTGCTAATTCTGGTTTTGGCTGAATGAGACACACTGAGGCTGTCTTTTAATGGTGTTTAAAAAGTATTTAAAATGAAAAAAATCTATCTTCTTGTAGCTTCAACCCAAATAATGTTTTTCAGCTGAGCAAAATATTAGCCAAGTTCTCTTTTAAAATGACTATAAATCAGACAGCATGGGATTAGAGATTTTTCTCTTTTTTTATTATGTGAATAAAAGACTTCAAGGCTTTGGACTTTCTATTTTGCAAAAAACTTTAATTTTTGGGCAATGTTTCTTGAGACTGATTAGAATGGTGTAGAAGAAACTTTCTCTACTTTAACAGCCTAATTTATATGCACAAAGACTTCATCATTAGTTGTTTAAAGAGGACAGGAGTGTGTAGCTTTTTCAGCTAAGTCACCTGATTACACGTTGTTTGCTGGAGTAAGTTTAAATTCAATATTTGCAAGGGAAGAAAACCAGAAATAGATCAGGCAAAAAAATCAATATTCTCTTTTATGCTCTTTTAGATAGAAACCTGGACATGGAATAAATGGTTCCACAAAGTCTTTTAGGGCACCAACTAAAAACATTTCCTCTATCTTTCAGCATATAGCATAACAATCTTATGGAAAGTTCTTTGGGTTTTTTGCATAAAGGTGGCTGCCTGCTTCTGTTGGACAATTCCTGTTTCTAGGGGGAAAAAAAAGCATGCAATTCTGTATGACCTTTAAGTGACTAGTGTCCCTCCAGTCTACTATTTAGATACTTTTTTTTTTCAGGAGAGGTCAGAAATAGTGTAAAGAGGTATTATTTGCAAAGATACCCTGCAGCAGGTGATCTTTACATAAGCACTGTGAAACTGAGGCACAAACCTCACCCTACTTGAAGTGTTTCACAGTGATTGAAATATAGATAGCAAGCCCAGTAGTCATTGCAAAACCAGTTCAGACATAAAGACTCATGTCAGAAATGACATCCTGGACGCTTCAAAAGACGCCCTTTGCAGGCTGCTGTCTAGTGAAATTGTGTCTACTAAACACAACATCCCAAGCTACTCAATACTGCCAGAAATTCATTATGAGAACAGTCTCCACAAGCACCCATCAGTGGAGCTAAGAACTCCATCCTACACTCAGCAGATCATCAGAAGTGCAGAATAGGTTCTGTGCACCCCATAACATGCTACCAAGTATTGTGTGTGGTGTGGGGTATGTCTAGATATGGTCCTACCTCTCCCTGAGGTGACAGCTCACAGTTTTGTACAAGATGACTACAGTAGTGGCAGATAGAACAGAATCTTATAACCTCCCAAGTTACACAGTTCCCCTCATTCCTAACTAATCATAAAGCTAAAATCTACACTGACAGCATTACAATATTAAGTACAGTTCATCCAGAGAGAGGTTCTCCAAGTACACAAAATGCATCCAAGTTCAAGCAGAGGCTGGGAACACAGACTGAAAAACACCAGACCCATGCAAGGACTGGACAAGCAGCAAGTACACCGTGTTTTCTGCAGAAAAACTGTGCGCTGGCACCTGTTTGAAGTGGGCCACATATGACAGGAAGCTGCCAGAGGCTCATCAGGGACATTAAGACTTTGGAGAAACTAATTTTGAACACTGAGCACCTATCAATGCATTAGCCCCACAGAACAAATCCCGCACTTCTCAGAAGAATTAGACAACTGTGATCTGCCCAGAAATAATAAGGTAATTGTAATTTCTTTTTAGAAAGTTCATGGAGAGTTCAGCACAACTGAGAAATCTGGCACTAACCAGACTGAAGGCTGAAGGGCTCTGCCAATACTACTCCATTAATGGGTCAAGTACAAATTTTCAAACTCCTTCAACGATGCAATTTAGCTTTCTAGATTTTCTATTTCAACTGTGGAAATAATGTTGACAATTGTTCAAGGCTAGTTTTATCCTTGAGAAAAAGAGAGCAAGATAGCATGTGAGACGTAACCATTTAATTTTAAAGCTTGCTATTGGTCTCAAATCAATACAGCAGCAATTTAACATTTACATTACCACAGCATTGGTTTACCCAATCAATGGCAATTCTCAAAAGCTGCAATAACATCACACCAGCTTGATAAGGAAAGCTACAGGAACAGAGCAAGAGCAGAATATATCCCTCTATGACAGTATACAGTTAGAAATGCTGAATTGAATTCAGTTTGGATTCAGACTGAGACTCCTCAATCTGAAGAGTGGACAAGCAAACTGTTGCAATGAAGATATGGAAGAGATCACAATCTAAACTACAGGACAGCAAGTGCAGGAAGCAAGCATGGTGTAGCAGAAAAGACTCTGCTGACACAGAGCAAGGCACATTATTTCCTCCTTACAGTTTTGAATCCTACTATTTGGAAAGTGGCCTGTCACAGAGCTTTTACATTTATTCAGTCACCGAGTAAGGAACCGTGCCACATTTTGGATGCCTTTTGGTAGCAACAACTATTACCACATTATAACAACAATCTCTTGTTTCGACATTTTTCTCCCTTACCTCTTGCACAACCCAAGTACTTACCTTGTTTCAGTTAGTAGGAGACAGTGAAATACTGAAGGTTAAATTCTAGCAGAAAGCAGAAGAGGAGAAAGTAATCAGGAACTAGGAAAGCAGGTGCTAGCACTCTGCGTGCAATGTGCTTCCTCTGGTTCAACAGAGCTTTTGGATTCACTTGCAGAAAGGTTTTGATTCATTTAACTGGAGAGGGAGAACTGCACAAATACAGTATTTTATTTCTTTCTCCTCTACCAGTATTTCTACTGCCTGTAATGACAGCCTAGGTATCTCCAAGGACAGTTAGAGAATCAGGGACTGGTTTGGCTTGTAAGAGATCCCAAAGACCATCTAGTCCTACCCACCTTGCTGTGGTCAGGGACACCCTCCAGAAGATCAGGCTGCCCAATGCCCCATCCAACCTGGCCTTGAACACTTCCAAGGAGGGGGCAGACACAGCTTCTCAGGGCAGACACAGCTTCTCAGGGCAGCCTGTGCCAGGGCCTCACCACCCTCACAGGGAAGAATTTCTTCCTTGTATCCAATCTAAATCTCCCCTCTTTCATCTTAAAGCCAATTCACCACAAAAGTCAAAGATGACATCTTAGTATAAGATGAATGAGCCTTTGACAATGACTATTCTACTCCACTAACTACAAAAGGAACCAGTTTGTAACATTACTATCTTCAAATCAAGTATTTAACTGCTGCACTACTCAGGAGAAAAAGAACCTTATCCTGTGTCCTCAAAACCTGAAGTTCAAGTAATAGTAAACATATGTATTAAACAACTGTATGCTAATGAATCCTTTTTATTGCTTTGCAAGTTTAAACATTTGTAGCTCATTTCTTACAAGTAAGAGGATTTTTCATAATGAAATGGACACAGATGTCATCTTAAATCCATGTATCAGATGTGAGAAACTCAAAGTTACAGGATATTTCTCTCCACGGCACAGAATCTAGCTGTTTTAGAAAGAGCCTTCATTTTCCTGGAGAAGGAAAGCAGAAGACAATTAAAAAGAGTCTACCTTATCTCTGATTAGCTTCTAATAAACTCCAAATAGCAACTGAAAAAAACCCCAGCCTTCCTGGAACCTGAAAGAAAGTTAGAATCTCCTCTTTTCATTTCATGAGCTTGAGAGGGAAACAATCTCTTTATACCACTTAGCAGCAATTGTTTCATCCACTGCTTGAACAAACCAGCTATCATGTCTTTGTTTCCCAGCTACCCCACCCCTGAAATGTTAAATCTCCTGCTGTCTGCAGAAGCAGGCACTCACTGTTTTCAGTTCAATGCAAACCGTTCCAGAGATGAGAGATACTCCAAGCTGTTTGTCATTCTGACTGAATGTATATAGTCACTCCTTTATCACGGCAAACCTCTTGCAAACAGGTTAGCAGAGCCTCTTCACAGAAAGCAGACAGATGCAGGGAAAACAATGCTCTTCTCTCTACACTGAATTATGGGATTAATCTCAGTTATTACAATTCAATGTGTGAACTTTCTATCCTACAGTAGTCTCTGCGTTGTGGAGAAACTAAGCAAATTAAACTGAATAGTACTTGATGTTGTTAAATACAGGAAAAACAAATACTGGAAAAAAGTCAGCATCATTCTTTAAAAGACAGGGAAACTACACAGCATGTACCAGGGGTTCTGCCAGCTAAAACAGGCTGCTTACATTGGCCACACTGTTCTTCAAAAGAAGATAGGCTATCCTTTGAGAATAAAACAGTGCCCTGGGCTTTTTTCCCTCCCTCTTCCAAGTTGTTAAACAAAGGACTTCACTGTCAAAAGCCAAGACTAACAGTTTACGCTGTACACTTGCAGACAGACATTGCAGAAGCAAAACCATGATTTATTAAATCTTGCATTCAGACATAACCCTGAGCAAGAACAACAGGTAACTTTTGTCTGAAAGAGCTTAATGGTGTTCTATTCATCTGTTAACTATGCCACCAAGTTATCATCATTCAAAAGACTTAAAAAACATTTCTGCATAGATTAGGTTGCTCCTCTCCTTCAGCTCCCCCCACCCTTCTACTCATTTCACACAGCACCCAGACTGTCTCCTCCCTCCCACCCCAGCCATATCCCATAACAGCTCCGATGCAAAGTTGCTCCAAACACATAATTTTCAGTTACCAGATCTATAACTCCTCTGCAACCAATAGTTGGAGGTACATGTACAACCCAAACTAATCCTAACTTCTGATCTGAGTGGAACTCACCTATCAAATCTCTTCAGTGCCACAATGAGGACAAACCATACAACTTCTATACACCTACACAGCTAAAGCTCCAATGAAGCCTCCTCAGAGATCTCTTTTAATTCCCTAATCCTTTCTTTCCATAGTTACATACTACAGCCTACTGCAACAATCACTGGGTTGAGCTCAATTACCTGTTGACAGCAACCTGACCACCTTACCTGTACAAGACAAAGAACTCCATCTATTCATATTGGATCAGTCTGTTCCATAATGCTGTCCGAAGGGCTCTATTTTATCACAGCATTTTCATTCACAAACTTCACAAAACTTTTCCATTTTGCAGCTCACAAACAAACCAATACCTTGAGGCAGACAGAAACTGGAAGACACCTTTTCTTATTGTGTAGATGGAAGGATAATATCTTCTCTCCTGCATTATATCTCGGAGCACTGTTAAGTTACTAAGAAAACCTATTTGTAAATACAAAACAAATCCCCAAATCCTTATTTTCCTCTCCTGCAGGCAAAAGTTATTAGAAAAATTATTAGAAAACCTCAGAGAGACTTTCATAATTTTTTGCTACTTCTCACGCAGATTGCAAATGATACAGTAAGACAGCAGCTTGCAATGTACAGTATCATAATGCTGCTTTCAAGATCAGCACTCAGTTTTGTGAGCTGCTGATGACAGAGTCATCTGGCAGTTGCCCAAGCAGCAGTGGAAGCATACAGCACAAACCTGAGTTTTCATTTACATCACCAATCAGAATGATTTTTCTCTAAATATCTCAAACTGTTAAGGACACTGCAAATTATAAACTAATTAACATAATCACTGCAAGAGCACAGGACTGTAACTGATGCTAAAGCGTTACTGCATGCAGATGAGATAGATGAGAAGCAGGTTGGAGCCTGGAGATTCATGTGGTTGTTGCCACAGTAAATGTCATAAGCACACTGCACAGGTCTTCTTCCAAGAGGTGATATGGTCCTTGCTTTAAAAAGACTGCACATGAGGTCAGCATCCTCTGCCTATTCCCTCCCACAATAATTCCTCTCTATTGATATTCCTTGCCTGACAGACAGGTTAGCTCTGACTAAAACAACACTACCATCACCACCCAACTTTGTGCACTGACTTGAAAGCATTCAGGTGGTTCAACTTTTCCAAGCAAAAATCTCATTTTAGCCAGGGCACACAATGTTTTTCTCAAGCATTAGTCAATTGTCTTAGCTTCATTTTAAAGAAAATAACAGAATTAAAGCTCAAACAAACAAAAGCAGACACTCTGTATGATGAAACTCAGTCCACAGGGTTAAAATATTTAATTCTGAAAGCCAGTTCCTACAAGAGATACAGCAGGCAACCCTTTATCAGTTAAGCCCCAGCCCAGGGAGGACAAAGTTAGGGCTGAAAGTGGTCATGATGTTTACCCTGTAAAACAGAACTTGTTTCTAAAATTACATGTGAACTGTAAATTGAAATTGTTTTGCTTTAAAGTGATCCCAAAAGGCATTACCCTGGGCCATCTGTGATATGTGGGTGTACCAGACTTCTGGTATCAAACTGAACATCATGGTGTGCTTGAGGTCTTGAGAAGAGGCGAGTTAACTTACCACCTTTAAAATTTGTTTATGCACTAAGTATTCCCCAAACCCTGTGAATGAATATGTTTAGCACAGAAAGCAAGAATTAACTCACTTTCCTTTTTTGCTCTGTATTTCACTTCTAAGAGCAATGCTTTTTGACAATGCATAACATAAACAGGAGATGACACTGACTTCGTTCTCTCTCTCTTGTTGAAGACCTGGCTACAACAGAAGTCACATAACAAAACCTAAGACACAAATTAAGTCTTAAGGCCTTTCGAGAAACCTATGATTGTTATATCCTGTCACATGTAAGGGTCAAAATATAATGAAGGTAATGTTTTCTTTTCCCCAAGCACTTTTTCACATTGATTACTTAGCTTTTCTGACAGTCAAGCACATTAGTGCTTAACCAACAGCTGACATGAGCTCTAAAGACTGATCAAGGCAGTTAAACATAGACCCATAAATGCCAGTGTATTACTTTATCAATTCATAAGACACTCCCTTTATCTATCTGGAATATCATGGTGTCGTGGTTTTGCCCCGGCCGAGGGCTGCTCCCCACACAGTCGCTTGTACTTTTAAAAGGAAGGGGGAGGGAAAGTTGGGGGAAGGGGAAAAGGGAAGGAAGAAAGGAGGAAAAGAAACCACAACCTAGAAACCAGAACCACGCAGGTTGGGATAAGGATAGTTTACTAAACAATAACAGCAAACTAGATATAACAATAACAGAAGTTTAAAGCACAAAATATATGAAACTGGTGATACACAATGCAATTTCTCACCAAACCACACAACTCAGGCCGCACAGCTTAGAGCCCGTCCCAGACAACCCGACCGCCCCAGAAAACCGCACGTCCTGGCGTTGTCTCCCCCTCTTCCCCCCAGTCCCCCCTTATACCGAACATGACGTAACTGGTATGGAATATCCTCTTTGGCCAATTCGGATCACCTGTCCTGGCTGCGTCCCCTCCTTTCTCACTAGTAAGGAAGTATGCAGAGCTGAGAAAGGTCCTTGATTGCCCGGCAACAAATCGGAAAACATCAGGGTGCTATCAGCACTATTCTCATGCTAACACCCAAACATGGCATTCCATCCACTGCTAAAAAAAAAGTTTAACTCCATCATAGCTGAAACCAGGACATTATCCACCCCTTATTCCATACCATTTACGTCATGACCAGATCCAACAATTTTCTTTGGGTACAACCAGTTTTGTGTTTCACACACCCATATATGTATGTACACATATATGCACACATACGTGCATACAGATCTTATTCCCTCAGTCTGTGAATCATCCCTCTGAAGTTGTTGAGTTCATTTAGTCCATGATTTTCAGGCTCCATTTGTCGTAACAGTTTCTCAGGATAATTGTATGTTCCATTGGCTCGTTGCATGCTGCATCTCAGGCTCTTGACTGATACACCTGGCATGGTCCATGCTCATACTCTGTGGGTCAGAGTTTATTTTCAACGGGAGAAAAAAGTTCTTGAGAGGCCAGGCTTTAGTTCCATCATCATGGCACTCATTCTTCATTAACTTGTATGACTCCGGCCATAATGCTATGGTACAACATACAGCAATCATAACAATAATGAATATACTATAATGGGTTATTTGGCAATTATTATAATTTCTACTTTATTAATTATATTGGCTATTCTCACCCAAAATCAAATCCCCTTGAGGTACGCATCGAACTTCTCCATCCCTCTGCATTACCCACCAAGTACAGCCAGGTCCTTGAGCAAAAACAATTCCAGACATGGGTTTACCTTTGCCTGAAGCAGGGATGACCCAAACTCTCTTTCCCAATACACTCTTCATATGCACTACTGGGACTCTGTCTCCCTCTACAGCACGTGGAAATTTTGCCTGGGCAGGGCCAGCCCGATTGGTAGATCCCCTAGAGTTAACTAACCACGTGGCTTTGGCCAAATGTGTATCCCAATGCTTGAATGTCCCACCACACATTGCTTTCAGTGTAGTTTTTAAAAGTCCATTATATCGTTCAATTTTCCCAGAGGCCGGTGCATGATAAGGAATGTGGTACACCCACTCAATGCCATGCTCTTTGGCCCAGGTGTCTATAAGAGTGTTTCGGAAATGAGTCCCATTGTCTGACTCGATTCTTTCTGGAGTACCATGTCGCCAGAGGACTTGCCTTTCAAGGCCCAGAATTGTATTTCGAGCAGTGGCATGGGGTACGGGATATGTTTCTAGCCAGCCGGTAGTTGCCTCCACCATTGTAAGCACATAACGTTTGCCATGGCGGGTTTGTGGGAGGGTGATGTAATCAATCTGCCAAGCCTCCCCATATTTATATTTCATCCACCGTCCTCCATACCAAAGGGGCTTTAACCGCTTAGCTTGCTTGATTGCAGCACATGTCTCACATTCGTGGACAACTTGTGCGATGGCGTCCATGGTCAAGTCCACCCCTCGATCCCGAGCCCATCTATATGTTGCATCTCTCCCTTGATGACCCGAGGTATCATGGGCCCATCGAGCCATGAATAATTCACCCTTACGTTGCCAGTCTAGATCTACCTGAGCCACTTTAATCCTAGCAGCCTTATCTACCTGATGGTTATTTTCATGTTCCTCCATGGCCCGACTCTTAGGTACATGGGCGTCGACATGACGTACCTTTACAACAAGTTTCTCTAACCGAGCAGAGATATCTTGCCATAAGTCACCAGCCCATATAGGTTTGCCTCTACGCTGCCAGCTGTTCTTTTTCCACTGCTGCAACCACCCCCACAGGGCATTCGCCACCATCCATGAATCAGTATAAAGGTAGAGCCTTGGCCACTTTTCTCTCTCAGCAATGTCCAGGGCTAACTGGATGGCCTTCACCTCAGCGAACTGGCTTGATTCACCTTTTCCTTCAGTGGCTTCTGCTACTCTTCTTATAGGATTCCATACAGCGGCTTTCCATCTCCGATGCTTACCCACAATGCGACAAGACCCATCAGTGAACAGGGCATATCGCTTCTCATTCTCTGGCAGTTCGTTGTAGGGTGGGGCTTCTTCAGCGCGTGTTACCTCCTCATCCTCTGGTGACATCCCAAAATCTTTGCCTTCTGGCCAGTCTGTGATCACCTCCACGATTCCTGGGCGATTGGGGTTTCCTATTCGAGCCCGCTGTGTAATTAGTGCAACCCACTTGCTCCACGTAGCATCAGTGGCATGGTGTGTAGAAGGAACCTTCCCTTTGAACATCCAGCCCAGCACCGGCAGTCGGGGTGCCAGGAGGAGCTGGGCTTCAGTTCCAATCACTTCTGAGGCGGCTCGAACCCCTTCATAGGCGGCCAGTATTTCCTTTTCTGTTGGAGTATAATTGGCCTCAGATCCTTTGTAGGCCCGACTCCAAAACCCCAGCGGTCGACCTCGAGTCTCCCCTTGTGCTTTCTGCCAGAGACTCCAGGTCGGGCCGTTCTCCCCAGCTGCAGTGTAGAGCACATTTTTAATATCTGTCCCTGTCCGGACAGGCCCAAGGGCCACTGCATGGACTATCTCGCGTTTGATCTGCTCAAAGGCTTGCTGTTGCTCAGGGCCCCATTGGAAATCATTCTTCTTTCGAGTTACATGGTAGAGTGGGCTCACAATGAGACTGTAGTTTGGGACATGCAGTCGCCAAAAACCTATAACACCTAAGAAAGCTTGTGTTTCCTTTTTGTTGCTTGGTGGAGACATAGCTGCTATTTTATTAATAATGTCCATTGGGATGTGACGACGCCCATCCTGCCATTTTATTCCTAAAAACTGGATTTCTCGCGTAGGCCCCTTGACTTTACTTCGTTTTATAGCAAAACCGGCTTCTAAAAGGATTTTAATTACCCTGTTTCCTTTTTCAAAAACTTCCTCTGCTGTGTTGCCCCATACAATGATGTCATCAATATACTGCAGGTGCTCTGGTGCTTCACCCTTTTCCAGTGTATTCTGGATTAGTCCATGGCAGATGGTGGGGCTATGTTTCCACCCCTGGGGCAGACGATTCCACGTGTATTGGATGCCTCTCCAAGTGAAAGCAAACTGTGGCCTGCACTCTGGCGCCAGTGGGATCGAGAAGAAAGCATTCGCAATGTCGATTGTGGCGTACCACTTGGCTGCCTTTGATTCCAATTCATACTGGAGCTCTAACATGTCTGGCACAGCAGCACTCATACCTGGAGTGACTTCATTTAGGCCACGATAATCTACTGTCAGCCTCCACTCTCCATTGGACTTCCTCACTGGCCATATGGGACTATTAAAGGGTGAGTGGGTTCGGCTGATCACTCCCTGATCCTCCAGTTGACGAATCAGCTTATGGATGGGAATCAGGGAATCTCGGTTAGTACGGTATTGTCGTCTGTGCACCGTCGTCGTAGCAACTGGCACTTGCTGTTCTTCACCCTTCAACAACCCCACAACAGCAGAATCCTCCGAGAGTCCAGGCAAGGCACACAATTGTTCAATTTCTTCTGTTTCCAAAGCAGCTATTCCAAAAGCCCATCGGTACCCTTTTGGGTCTTTAAAATACCCTCTACGTAGATAATCTATACCTAAAATGCACGGAGCTTCTGGACCAGTCACAATGGGGTGTTTTTCCCAGTCCTTCCCAGTTAGGCTCACCTCAGCCTCTAGCACAGTTAGTTGTTGGGATCCCCCTGTCACTCCAGAAATACAAACAGGTTCTACCCCTTCATGATTCGATGGCATTAGAGTACACTGGGCACCAGTATCCACCAGAGCTTTGTACTCTTGTGGGTCTGACGTGCCAGGCCATCGGATCCACACAGTCCAATAAACCCGATTGTCCCTCTCCTCCACCTGGCTGGAGGCAGGGCCCCTCTATTGCTGCTGATCATATTTGTTTTCCACTGGTTGCATAAAGGACTTAGAGGTCCCTTCAAAAGGATCAGGCACATCAGACATATAGGTAGGCCTTCCAGTTGGTCTAGGGAACTGCCCAGTAGAAACTGGTGCAGCCTTCTTCCTGGCAGAATCTCGTTGTGCGAATGTTTTACCCCGCAGCTCATTTACTCGTGCTCGAAGGGCTGAGGTGGGCTGCATATCCCATTTCCTCATGTCCTCTCCATGATCAAGCAGGTAAAACCACAATGTACGTCGTGGTGTGTATTCTCCCTCTTGGAACGATGGACGCTTTCTCCCAGTAGCTGCAACATTGCTCCATACGGGTTGGGAGTTGGACACATTGTTGTCAAGTCGTTGAACCAGTTTCTCTACTGCTGCAATGACGGAGAGGGAAACACTGTCTTGGTATTTCCGGAGTCGGCAGGCCACCTCATTTACGGTTGGCGGATTCGTATCATTCCAGTCAATTGCTGCCAGTGAATTGGTATACCCTGCTGGTGCACTTCGTACAACCTTACGCCACATATCTGGAGTGCATAGGACTTCATCGGGATCAGCGGGAAGCCGTGAATTGTCCAGATCATAATAAATTATCTCCCGTACAGCTAATTCTCTCAGGTGCTGGACAGATGTCTCTATGCTGTTACACTTAGGTGTCTGGCATGTAATATATTCCTTTATGGGATATCTTTCCTTCACACTTGACAGTAGTCGCCTCCAGAGGCTGAGGATTTCCGGCCTCCTCCCAATTGCTTTGTCAATTCCTCCTTCTCTAGCTAGGGATCCCAACTGCTTGGCCTCTCTGCCTTCTAATTCCAAACTACTGGCCCCGTGATCCCAACATCGGAGCAACCAAGTGATAATGTGCTCACTTGGGTGGCGAGTGAAATCTTTTCGAACCTCACGCAGCTCACTCAGAGTCAGGGATCGGGTAACAATCTCTGGTTCTGCCTCATCCTGATATCCTCGAGATGATCCCGGTTGATCATCATCCTTATCCGTCACTATACGAACTGATTTCTTTGTGCCTTTCCTCTTTTGTACGGGAGCAACAGACACTGGTGTGGATTGGTTTTTCAGATCATCTGCAGTGTCTGCTGTAGAGATTACAGTAGCTGCAGTGTCGGTCACAGGGGTTGCAGTAGCTGCAGTGTCAGCCCCAGTGGTTGCAGCAGCTATAGTATCTGCCAGTCTGTTTCCTTTCCCTTCTCCCTGACAGTGCTGACAGTGCTGACAGTGCTGCCTGCTATCAAGCAGTGTTTGATAAATAGTGGCCAGAGCCCAGCACAGTGCAGTAAGGTGTCCATCTCTGGGAAACCTACAGCAATTTTTCCTTAGGTATGCAGTCACTTGATCGGGGTCTTGTAGCTGTTCAGGAGTGAAATTCCAAGCCATCGGGCGTGAGAAAGTACCTAGGTACTCGCCCATACTTTGCCACATGCCCTGCCACTCGTGATTATTCTGTCTCGGAGAAAGCTCTTCAGTGGTATTCATAAACCTATGCTTGATATATAACAAAAACTGAACCATCTGCACCAAACCTACCAATAGCAAAATGCTAGTTTGAATATCCCAGAGATATTGAAGATTTTCAAAAACTGCCCTAAGAGCTGTTGTATTTAGCCCAAAGGAAAAGAAAGCAGTGCCCCCACCATACCGGCTGCTGTTATTAACCCCTCCCTGTCCAAAGAATGGACAGGACAGCAAAACCTCATACAGGTACCAGCTTAAGCTCATGATCATCGATATTATTGTATCATAGACCGATATCATAAAATACACTATAATGAAGTATGGGAACAAATACGGGAGCCACAGACCTGAGAGAGTAAAGAATCCTGCCAGGATTGTATACAGCATGCGGTGGTTTTGCTGCCACAGCCTTGTAAATAAATACCACAACATCGTGACCAGAGATTGCTTAAACAACAGTGCTTATCTTAATTGCGATAGTTAGGGTCAGATCTACCGTTATCCCAACCGTTCGTGCCCCACGTTGGGCGCCAAAATAACTGTCGTGGTTTTGCCCCGGCCGAGGGCTGCTCCCCACACAGTCGCTTGTACTTTTAAAAGGAAGGGGGAGGGAAAGTTGGGGGAAGGGGAAAAGGGAAGGAAGAAAGGAGGAAAAGAAACCACAACCTAGAAACCAGAACCACGCAGGTTGGGATAAGGATAGTTTACTAAACAATAACAGCAAACTAGATATAACAATAACAGAAGTTTAAAGCACAAAATATATGAAACTGGTGATACACAATGCAATTTCTCACCAAACCACACAACTCAGGCCGCACAGCTTAGAGCCCGTCCCAGACAACCCGACCGCCCCAGAAAACCGCACGTCCTGGCGTTGTCTCCCCCTCTTCCCCCCAGTCCCCCCTTATACCGAACATGACGTAACTGGTATGGAATATCCTCTTTGGCCAATTCGGATCACCTGTCCTGGCTGCGTCCCCTCCTTTCTCACTAGTAAGGAAGTATGCAGAGCTGAGAAAGGTCCTTGATTGCCCGGCAACAAATCGGAAAACATCAGGGTGCTATCAGCACTATTCTCATGCTAACACCCAAACATGGCATTCCATCCACTGCTAAAAAAAAAGTTTAACTCCATCATAGCTGAAACCAGGACACATGGGCATATTATTACCACCAGGAATAGTTCTGTTACATTAGAGTGAATAACATCAGTCAGGCAGTTTAAATTCAAAAGCCCAATAAAACAAACTTAGCTAGGCTAAGTGAAAAAAATCTCAGGGAAGCTGTGCTCAATTTTTCCCAACATCCAGGCACAGCCAGTCTTTTTCTGCCTCATTCTGCCAGACTCTGAAGGAAGATACAAGAGGTAAATAGCAAGAGGTAAAAGAAAATAAGCAGGCTACACCAAACAAATACAGCATGATATTCTGTATCTCTTATCTCCACACTTAAAATTAGTGCTTACAGATCTTACTTCATGCATAAAAGAAACCTGGAAGACAGTAGGCAAGAACATTTCCTCATTCTTCACAGGCAAATCTAAACTAATTCTTCTCATTTATCCAAGTAGTCATCGAAGAAAAAGAAAACCAATGAGCTATTTTATATTTAAGCCAAAATAGACATGAACATTAGATATTCATGGATGTTCAATTTCACACTTATTTGTCTAAAAAGTAGATATATTTTTATTTGATGAAAAATAAGAAGGAACAGGATTCATGGTCATTCTTACAGCTTCCCCTTATCCTTACCTAACCAGAATCACGGAAGACTGAATGGTTTCCCCCTAGCTATCAGCTTTCTAGTTTATCCCAGCATTCATTCACACTGCTGTTGTGGTGCAAGCAAGAATTGCAAAGCAGGCCTAATGACCAGAAATATTGAGGGGCTTTTTATTCCAAGATGAGTCTGTTCTGCCCGTGACACTGATTGCAGAATGATCTCTCTCTGTCCTTATCTCGACTTCTGAGCCTCTCAATATATATTTTCTCCCCTGTCCAGCTGAAAAGGGGAGTGACAGAGTGACTTTGGTGGGCATCTGGCCTCCAGCTAGGGTTTAAATCACAACACTAAATAATGGAACTAATTTTGTAATTAGGAGATGCCAGCTACCTTCTAGTTATACTCTTCCTGTCCAGTGTCTTGGTTTGCTTTGCCAAAGACATGATGCTGAGTACTAACACATTGATATTTATTTTTTACTTATGCTTCTACAAAACCACTTTGCTGTTGATACGTTGCACTCCACTTTCCAAACAGCCAAATAAAAGTCTTTAAATATTTAGATAACTATCACTGAGAATCTAGAAATGCGAAATTTAAACCATGGATTAGAGAGGAGGTATTTTGTGTTGAGGACAGAATTTGCATGAAGTGAAAATATTTTATTAAAAGTAATAATGACTGCAATTCCCAGAACTACTCAGGAATTCAACTCAAATGTACTGAACAGTTCTGGCTGGAGAAAAAAGTGAGGGATAGAAAGGATCAATGGCAGGAAAAACGTACTGCAGTAGTCGTAAGGAGAATTTAAGTATTCAGATAGGAACCCAGATGGGTGGCTCCCGAGGTGTTTTGACTCAGATATTGCATAATCATTTTTTACAGGTTTTTAAAGCCTGGCAGAAGGAAAGGCATACACCACTGGAAAATAAAAGCTGCTTTAAAAGATGCAGAAAGCAAACAGGTAGAAATCTAGCAATATTTGTACCATTCAATCCACATGCTTGTTCTTTTTCCATTGGGATCGCCCGTCTACTCCTTAAAGCATTCTGAAGGTTATTCGCCCCATAGATAATATGGGGATGGGGTTTTCCCTCTTTCTGTGGATGCTTTTTAATTGGCTCAATGAAGTAGTCTCCATGGGGCAGATGGAAATATCCAGTCTGAAAATAAGCACAAAAGAGTTAATCTCTACTGTCCAGTACTGGAAGTCAGACTCTTTTCATATCATCATTTTATAAGCCAGTCATTACACTGCAGAAATATGAAAACAACAAGTTTTCAGCATTTATTTTACTGCATACATCAAGGTTGCTTTGTACCTCACACAGGCACAACAGCCCAAAGGGGAACAGAAAAAATACCTTCTTCCTAATAACCTGAAATCCTGTATATGGAGGCAGAGGCTTCCATACTTGCATAAAGCCACAGAAAGGTCAGAAGTTAATTTGTCAAACATGATGCACGAGAAAGAGCTGCATCTTGTTCTTTTGGTGTTTTGCATCCATTCCCCAGAGAACAAGCCCTGAATAGAAGCTGTTTCATAAGTGGAAAGCATAATTCTGCTCCTAGCTGCACTTCCATGCTCAGATTACACAACCCATCAGATGGACTGGACTGTGTGGTCCACCCTTGACTCAGACCACAAACCCACCCAGCCCTTAGGCTTCCAATGGAAAAAATAAGTAACGTTTCAAGAATTATAGCAAGTTATTGTGATTATACAACTGACCTGTGTTAACAACAGCTGTAACATGTGCCATGCTGTAACTTCTGTATTAACCCCCCAAACTCTGGCTGAGCTATGGGGCCTCTGGGCTACACAGGATTATTTTATATCTCGCTCTGTCATGATCTAAGAAACACATGCAACGGACATGGCCTTAGTCCCTTGTGTCTCAGCATTTGTGGAGGGATTGCTAACTTTGCAAAAGCATTGTATAGCCCTTCTGCTTCAACATACAAGGAGCAGTACTAAATCCAAAGCAAAGGATCTACTGACATCCCAGCCGATGCAGGGAATCTGACAGGAGATTGAGGTAACCAACACTGTAATGACTGTTTCCTCTTCACTCTCTTGCTGTGGTCAGTGCAGCTTTCTTAGTTTTCTCTAGAGCAGGAAAAAAAATGCAGCAACATTGTGTTCCTGCAGCTGCTGTACTAAAACTTACAAGGACACACAAATTTTGAAATCCATATGAAGCATGCCAAAGTCTTACATATCCCCTGGACAGTTGGGAAAACCAGTATAAGGATAAGGACAAGAAATCATGTAAATGGAGGAATAGTATTCTTTAAAAATAAGCAAACATGTCCTCTATGTGCTGCACATGTAATGCAGCAGAGTGAGATTTTCACAGATGGTTCAAAGGCAGCTCTGCCTCCACTCTGATGCCACAGGTTCAATAAATCCAACAGCAAACTTGCACAAGTAACTGTCACTGATATTTTATAGTTTGCCAAACAGTTCTTTGAGCAGAGACTCACTCCTTCCCGTTCTCCAGTGCTAAGTCAAAGTTTAAAAGTCAGAGGTTGACCTTGGTTTGAAGCCTTGGCTAGACCCATAAGGTTTCACAGGTTCAGGACTCTGTGTCACCTATGTTTTTGCTCATCTGGGGTTGCAGTTACTGCTTTTATGTTTTTTGTTCAAGACTTCTGATTCTTAAACATGAAATCCAAAAATGGTCAAGTTTCTTTTCAAATTATAAATCAAGTCTACTTTTGTCACAGGAGCTGAGACACGCTACAAAAGCCAGAGATCCCAAGTTCAGATTGGACAGAGTTGTCAGATAAGCATCAACCTATAGAGCAGGAATACCTATACAGAGGCTACACCAGCAATTAGTAGATCTGTCTTTCCTTCTGATGCTCAAGGAATCACAGAATCATAGAATGGTCTGTGCTGGAACAGACCCTGAGAATCAGAGAGTTCCAACCCTCCTGCCACAACCTCCAGGCCTGGATCTACACTAGGTTGTCCAGGGCCCCATCCAACCTGGCCTTGAACACTTCCAGGGACAGGGCATCCACTACCTCTCTGGGCAGCCTGTTCCAGCACCTCACCACTCTCTCTGTAAAAAACTTCCCCTTAATATCTAATCTAAACCTTCCTTCCTTCAGCTTTAATCCATTCCCCCTTGTCCTGTCATTGTCTACCCTTTTAAAAGGTTGAATCTCCTCCTGTTTCTCTGCTCCCTTCAGGTACTGGAAGGCTGCAATGAGGTCCCCCCGCAGCCTTCTCTTCTCCAGACTGAACAAGCCCAGCTCCCTCAGCCTCTCTTCATAGGGCAGGTGCTCCAGCCCTCTAATCATCTTCGTGGCCTCCTCTGAACCGTCTCCAACAGTTCCACATCCTTCTTGTATTGGGGGCCCCAGATCTGGACACAGTGCTCCACATAGAGCAGAGTAGAGAGGGACAATCACCTCCCTGTCTCTGCTGGCCACCCCTCTTCTGATGGAGCCCAAGATACCATTGGCCTTGCGAGCTGCAAGAGCACACTGCTGGCTCATGTTAAGTTTCTCATCCACCAGAACCCCCAAGTCCTTCTCAGCAGGGCTACTCTCAAGGAGCTCATTTCCCAGTCTGTATATATCTCTGGATTCCTCTGGCCCAAGTGCAAAGCACCATCACAAATCTTTGCCCATTCCTTTTCATTCCATAGGATTTGACGTTCCCTGCATGTTTTGAAAGTCAGGGTTATTTGACCTCCTGTTCCTCTTGTGATTTGTAACCCAGTTAGAACCAGGAAGAACTGACTGTCTTCCCTGCAGACTGATTTTACAGGACAGGCTGACTAGCCAGTGAGCTATGGTGTCAGTTGCACCTGTAAGAAGAACGGTCAGGCAATCATATAAAAAATGAAACATGTTAGTAGTGATTTAATTTCCCAAACTCTCCCAGCAATGCTTTCATGTTAAAATTCAGCTCCCTATCTGAGCTGTAAGTAGCTGGAGAAAAAAAAAAACTTCATATTTCATACTGCACACACACATACACACAGATGGCAGTAAAAGTTGTTCAGTGAGCCCGCAAACGCTGGCTACTATAGAACCTGGCTTCAGACATTCCCATGGATTTTTTATTTATTAATTGTTCTCTTAACAATTTAATTTTTCAGTATGGAATATCTATTTTCGCAGTCTTACAGATTTTGGCTAAAACAACTCCATCCCAAGCCATCCATCCCTGTTTCAATTGAACCACAACATCCCCAACCAGCTGGCACTGTGTGGATGGAGATATGACTGTACCTTCCCACACACCTGCGGCAGAAATTCTGACAGTCTTCCTCCAGACCTGGGATCAAACTAGGAGATGTCCCTCCCGCCCTCTGCAGTAACTGCTTGTCTAGTTTGTACTGTCTAGTTTGTCTAGTTTGTCTAGTTTGTACTGTTCTTGTCACTGTCACTGCAGCACTTTCCAGGAGTACCTGTGGCGACTTGACTCATTTACTGCACGTGCTTCATTTTTCACATTGACAGGTAACTGAAAAGGCACAGAAGCACAGTAAGCAGCACCGTCCTTCTCTGTGTTGCAATTAACAACCCTCCTGCTTGCCTCCTCTTTGTCATGTGAGGCAAGGTCCAAAAGAAGCCTCCCGTACTTCAAGCTGAAAAAGGCTGAAATTCTTAATGTCCCTTAATTTCTGAAAGAGGCCACATCTGCGTGTCAGATCTCCAATGAAGAAAGCTACCTCAGGCGTGTGTTAACTTTTATGTGGTAGCTTTAACATTTGATCTTTAGAAGAGGCTGATAACAGACAGAATTTTCATACTGTTTCGCTACAGTCTGATGAATCCTGGGAGGATAAAGGCTCCCCCATTCTCCATACAGACCAAAGTCACTGTAGAGCATGAAGAAGTCCGAAGGCCAGTTTCACTAAGGAGACACTCCAGAATTTGCAGACTGTCATCAACTCACGGTTCAGTTGCTGCAACAGCTCCTGGAATATCAGAAAATGTCTACGTATTGAAAAGCAACTATGCCCACAGAGTTGCAAAACTAAGCCAGAGCTGCTGA
This sequence comes from Porphyrio hochstetteri, assembly GCA_020800305.1. NCBI lineage: Eukaryota > Metazoa > Chordata > Aves > Gruiformes > Rallidae > Porphyrio > Porphyrio hochstetteri. The sequence continues at coordinate 79,186,397 of CM036938.1, read as the reverse complement.
CAGCTCAGAATAAAACCAGAAGAACCCCAGGTGTATTTTCCGGTTGTGCACAACTCTTCATAGCTGTCCTGGCAGTACCACTGGGCACACGCACACAGCCATTTCAGGCATTAGTGCAGTGCTGCATCCCCACAAACAACCAGTGGGATGACATGGAAATACATAAACCAGCTTTGTCACCAGAGAGAGTGCAACTGTGCCCATCAACCCACTGACTGAGCACTTCTTTACTACAGGCACAGCTTGTTTGGGTTTCGTTTGGTTTAGCTCTGAACTCATGATGACTACTGAAAAATCCTTTTAACCTCAGCCTAAAAAGTGATTCTTCAGACAAGAGGATGCTTCCTGAACTCTAGTTGCTTCTTGCAGGGTTGAAAAGCATCAGTATCATTAATTCAAGGCTACAAATCAGTAGGCCAGTGTTCTGCATCAAACTTTCAGCTTAACCCAACAAAGCATTCCCATCCCCACCTACTTGTTCCTGCCATCACATTATGGCCATGAATCCCTCCACAATACAGTCTAAGGAGGGAGGAAGGAGAAGCAAGAATACATCGATCCTCTGTTGCCTCTAAACTCATTGCAACATGAACCCTGCATCTTGATTTAATTTACAAAAAGGACATGATACTTGCCATGAGAGGATTTATTGTTTGGAAGTATAAAGACCCTACACATTAGTGAACAAAATTATCATTGTTTTAACCCTGAGAATCAGTCCATTACTGTAAAAAAAAAAAAAAAAGAAAGAAGAAAGAAATATTTCATATTTCAAATGTTAATCTACTGGGCAAAATAATTTTTTTATTAATTTAATTTTCTGTCTTGTAGAGAAATATGTGATAGAAATGCCTGTGTGAATTTATGAGTAAAGCCAATTAAAGAAATCAGAATGGGAAATGCACTGTGCTGCTTAGAACTGCTTGGGATGAAGTGACTGTAAAAGTCCACTGCCAGCAAGCAGATGTGCTTTCCAACTGCTTCCAGATTCTTCCAGTACTTACTGAACTCTTGCTCTGCACGTGCACCTTCATCCTGCATAGGCTATACTCAAGAAGTGACATGTGGAGACCAACTGGATGAAAACCAAACAATCTTCACATTAAATTTATTTCAAAGCACTCCGAAGCAGAAAAAAAAATCTTCTTCCTGATTATATACTACTTCAGTTTTGTTCTTTATGTCTATACTTTTCTGACTAACAAATGTAACAGCAAGCGTTTTTTCATTTAAAGTACAACAGATGTCAAGCTATGTACACATCTAATATATGTTTTGCTTTGGTTTTTTTAGCAATTTGTACCATCATCCACTTTTGAGTGCATTCACACAGCCCCAGAATACACAAAGAAGCACCATTATGAAAGTCTCATCGGAAATAAGCCAGCCTTATCTATGCTCATTACTGAGTTTAGTTTTCACCACAGAAAAAATGACTGCAGCCAAGTTTCCCTCATTTAAACTTCTTTATGAAAAGCTACCAGGAAAAACAGTAATAGAAATACTATTGGAAACACTAATAGGGGGTGGATGGGTGTTGGTGTGGTGTAGAAGTGTACGTGTGTAGTGGTGGGGGCAGCATGTGCAGTACTTGTTGGTTTGCTTCTCCAAATACATACAGGGGAAAATCAGAATTACAGAATCATACAGTGCTTTGGGTTGGAAGGGAACCTCAAAGATCACCTAGTTCCAACCCCCCTGCTGTGGGCAGGGACACCCTCACTAGAGCAGGTTGCCCAAAGCCCCATCCAAACTGACCTGAAATGCCTCCAGGGATGGGACTTCCACAATCTCTCTGGGCAAAATGTTCCAGTGCCTCACCACACTCATAGGAAAGAATTTCTTCCTAATGTCTAATCTAAACCTACCCTCCTTCAGCTTGAACCCATCACCGCTTGTCCTATCACTAAACTCCCTGGAGAACCATCTGTCTCACACTTTCCTGCATGACCCCTTTAAGTACTGGTACACCACAATTAGGCCACCCTGGAGCCTCCTCTTCTCCAGGCTGAACAGGCCCGACTCTCTCAGCCTGTATTCATAGTAGCCATGCTGCAGCCCCTTGATCATCTTTGTGGCCCTCCCCTGGACTCGCTCCAACAGCTCCATGTCTTTCCTGTGCTGGGAACCCCAGAGCTGGACACCGTACTCCAGGTGGGTGTAAAATTGAAAAAAATCTACCAGATAATTTTTTTCTAAATTGTTGTTCTCTTCTCATTCAAATCTCCGTCTTCACCCCCAAATTCTGAACATATTTTGGCCAAAAATTTTTCCCACACTGTATCTGGAAGTGCTGCTATATTACTTGACGGGATTTTTAGTTCAAGTGCCTCATTATTTTGACACAAACAGCTCTGTGGGCACATCGTATCTCCTAGAATGTATGTGCCTTGCCAGGAAGACATGATGATCTTGGGACACCTCTGACTCAAAGTTTTCCAACAGCTTTTTTGATTTTCAGTAGAAATTGGTGTTTTCCAGTGGAAGGCTGATATTTTTCACATACTTCTTTCGGTCAATAGTTCAGGGGTTTTGTCAAAATACATTTTCTGGCAGAAATTTTTCAGTCAGTTCCACATGGGAAACTGAAGCTGAGTCCTGTGGGAAGGAAAAAAGAGTCTTGGCTAAGGTTTTGCCATTTTGGTGTTATCCTAGACAGGAGGGGCTGGGAACAGTGGGTGCATATCAGGAGAAAGAGCTAGGGAAAAACCAACAATTTGCAGTTTAAAGCTATACAGCTGAGTATAATAATGCCAAAAAGTAACATCTGTAGTGAGAACAGTGTGTAACTCACCGAAAGCAGACAGCAGTAGTTCTGATCACAGGGCAGCGATAGACTCTGAAAACTTGCAGAGATTTTAGAAGTGATGTTAAACAAAAAAATGACAACAAGATGCAGGGGTTATGTTTCTGTATTCTGTTCCAGCTGCTTATTACAACTGTAATGCATGCTAAGAGAAATTCAGCTTGAACAAAAGAATTTTCTAATTAAAGAAAAAATTGTGCTGTAGGAAACATGCATTACCAGAGAACTTCAGCTGCATATAAACAAAACTGAACTGGTGAAGTAAATTATCTGTAGATATTATACATGCTGAGTTTATTTTCCTTTTTCAGATTATGACTTAATTGCTTTCCATGTGTTATTTTTTTCCCCCCGAGACTCTCTTTGAGTTGCCATCTGTTCCTATTTCAGCCAGAACAGAAACCCTGTGACATCAGGGTCCAGATAAAATTTTCACCTCTGTGCTCAGCTAGAGTTAGAAAAAAATGGACCCGTCATGCCACTGCTCAGGCATAATGGGGGATGTTGATTATATTTCAGGCACAAAGAATTTGACAAGCAATTTTTATGAACATTGCCCACAGAAAAGGACAACGTTCTAGCTCTTATTACAGAGTGCTGTTGGAAAAAAAGAGATGCTTTTAGCAGCATTTAGTGAAAAGGGTGCTACAACACTGGAACACAGCCGTATAGTTTAAAGACTTTTTTAGTCCAAAATTAAAGTAGCTTACTTTTAAGATAACAAGGTGAGTGAAAGAACAGCATACTACCGTATCACAAGATTATACACTCTTTTGTCACATTTGCTACCTTGTGTATTTTAGAAGCTGCCAGAAAACTCCTGAAAGGTGCCAGAAACTTACAGGTAGGCCCTGCACACTATCAGACAGAAAAGAGAGGGAAAGAAGTATCAATCCAAAGCCAAATTTACAGCAAGGTGGGCTTTCATGGCAGAAATAAGGTGTTAGAGGAGAAAGGTGTGTCAGATAGCCTCTGGTTTTCAGATTCAGTCCTGATTCCAGTCAGACTTCAGTCCTGATTACTTCTGAGATAAGGGTCTTCCTGGCTGGGGACATACCCTCAGAAAAGAAGAAATGCCAAGTTTCTATGGTCTTGTCAATCATACAATACGTTACGTTGGAAGGGACCTTTAAAGGTCATCTAGTCCAACCTCCCTGCAGTGAGCAGGGACATCTTCACTAGATCAGGTCACTCAGAGCCCCACCAAGTCTAGACCTTGAATGTCTCCAGGGATGGGGCCGCCACTACCTCTGGGCAAACTGTTCCAGTGATCCACCACCCTCACATTGAAGAATTTGTTCCTAATATCCAACCTATGTCTCCGCTTTTCCAGTTCAAATCCATTACCCCTTGTCCCATTGCTACATGCCCTTGGGAACAGTTCTTCAATCCGCTACCATAAAAATCCTTATAATACACAGTCACTCAGCTGAGAGACTCGGCACAGAATCATTATTCTGGGTTATGCCATCAGCATGATGGTAGCCACACTCAACTTCCTTTCTCCTTTTCAATTCTTTTTCTTGAGCAGGCCGGATTCATTCCTCTTCCCACAGTTAGCAGAGATGGGAACTTGGATGAAGGTTATATAGGATACTGTTTAAGAAGATAAGGCGTTAAAAATCTACCCTTTATAAAAATGGGTAAAAGGAACAAACATTTCAAATTCTGTTCTGTTCCTCTGCTGTGTCCCAGAAACAGTTCACTATGCAATACTGATAGCCAGGAATAATTTCCATGGATCACCAACTTCCTATGAGCTTTGCATCTTTTACAGAATCTGAAGTACCCTGGCTACTACATTCATTTATACTTGAGGAAATTATCTGTGAAATCAATCTTCTGTTAGGATTTGAGCATGTTCACATGAAAAAAAATGCAAACTTAGAACATGTAATTTTAAAAGACATCTCTGTTCATACTTCAGGTCACGGTCCCCTCCACTTCCAATCTTTACTGTCTTTACTAAATCTTTACTAAAACCATTTATTACTTCTTCTAACTATTTTCTATTTTTTCTTAAAAGAAACAGTCTGGGTATCTTATTCATACATTCACTTGTGGGTGCCCTCATGGCTGTATGTGCACTGCAGAAATATCCCCCCTTACTTCTTATGACAGCACAAACAAAAGATGGTAACTGTGTGCCTGGGGAGCTGCTCAGAGCCTGGTTAGTCTCCCTACAGGCTTCTACTGTGAGATCTCCAGCAGCTGATGAGGAACATGAAGCTGTGTTCCTACATCTCTAACTGAACCACAGTGCCTAGCAGCAGTCACTTGATGTTGTCCAGTTCCCAGGCAGCCTTTCAACTTCCTTCCACATTCTAATTCGTTACATTTGAAATATGTCCCGTTTGATTTCCTCATGCCAGAACTATCCTCCTTTGCTGCATCTATAGCTCAGGCACACCATGAAATTCCAACAGGGTAAAAATTTATTGTCTTGGGAGGACATTTAGTAACTAGCCATTTTTATAGTCTTAAAGTACAACAAAGATGACATTTAATAAATTTTACACAACTTTCAGTGCTGGTTATATTAAGTGGAATGAAACAAGCCTATGTTTGCCACAGGCTGAGCATCCAGCTGGGAGACTGCATGGCACAGCTGACACTTAATTCATTAGCTCAAACACAATTTGAACTCTTATTCTATTTAACAGTGTGATTTCCACACTGCAGCTGAGAGATGGACTACCAAGGGTTCTCTGAAGCCTAGAGCACTCCTGATATATGGGGTACCTTTCATCAACACTTCCTTTGTCACTCAATTGCTGACAAGTTCATCATGTCTTTGGGGAAAACCACACTGCAGTCCTTTGGGCGGCCTAGCCTGCCCAAAGCCAGCAAGGTGTGACACCCCACTGGGACAGGCAGACTGGTTGGTGCCTAGTCTGTGCCCTAACCTCATCCACACAGCAGGTTACATCATTCCTGATGGCAAAATACATGCAGAAGCGTTTCCTACTGCAAAAATCCGCTAGGTCACATTGAGCAATCCATCAAGCAAGGAATACAAAAAAGTAGTCATTACAGCCTCAAACTCTACCTCAGGGTGAATCTAATAGAGAGTTAAATCTAAATTAAAAATCAGTAAGTTTTGCTATCCAGCCTGAAGGACACTAATTTGTGAACAATAACACGGTATTTTTCTGAGTCTTTGAGGTTGGACTAGGTGATCTCCAGAGGTACCCTCCAACCCCTGTACCATTCTGTAATTCTGTGATTCTTCCTCTTACCCATGCTTTCTCTCCCCACGCTCTTCCTCCCTGTTTTTGTAGTGGAACTTTTAATGACGATGTATGCTGGGGGGGGGGGGGGAGGAAAGTGGTGCAGTTTCTCCAGGTGCAAGAGGCATACTTTGACTATAGGCATGAAAGGGTGCGACTCTTCGAATGTTTGACTTAATTTGGGATCCAAAAATAACTTGGCAAGTATCATGTTCTGAGACAGAACAAAAAGTTTGCCCGATTTCTCGTAAAATGACCTTTAGTTTGGAAAAGTAGGAAAAGCAACAGCTGTTTTATTCCTGGAAAATACTCTTGGAACATCTAATTCATATCTTTCTAATTAAACTTGTTCATAAAGCACAGTATCAAGGGGGCTGACATTGTACAAACAGGGCTTTTTTCATCTCATTAATATCAGAACAGCCTCTCATGAAAATGAAAATAAACATTATAAAAATGGTTTGTACTACCCAGCATTTGAAATTCCCTGTGAGACTTCTGATAGCTGGATGAGAAGTTCTGAAAGTTTGACTTGGTAAAATTAAAGGTAAAGTGAAGGTAAACTTTTACAGTTTGCAAAGCAGATCAAGTATGATGATTTAAAAATAATGTAACATTGAAAAGCAAAGACTTAAACACCAGATTTAAGAGGTTCCTTGCTGAAACTGTGCTTTCTATTAACAAGAAAAACACAAGCAAAAGGATCCACAGAGCAGACATGATCTCTAATCCTGGAGACAGAAAGCACCATCGCTGTTTTGGCTTCCTGCTCACTTACATTCTAAAACTAATTTCAAGCTAGTGAGCATGACAATGTTAAGACTGCAGAGCTCAAACTTTATTAGAGAATAACTAAACTCAAATATTTGATCAAATGACAAGTGGTATTGTTTCTATTGACAAGCATTGTTTGTATTACGGTGACCCACGGGAACCCTGGTCAACAGCCAGAAAAGCAGAGATACAAATGATGACAGCTGCCACAACATGTGCAGATAGATGGAAGAAAGCACAATTATCCCATTTTCCAGTGGATGAAAGCATGGCAGGAGCTTTACTCTCTTCAAGAACAGAGCAAGGGAAGGTCACAGCCCAACATCTTCCACTCCACAGAAGTTATTTTGCCTGAAGAAAGAGAAGTCTGTAGGGAAAAGCAACATCGGACCGGACTACACTGATCCACCTGCTGATGCTCTTCTATCTTCATTCTGTCCAGCCCAAAAGCAAGCAGAGCCATTGAGAGTAGACAGTGTACTTTAGGTCTGCAGTTGTGATAAAGGTGTGCTGGGGGAGAAGGCTTCTGCCTCCTTGCTCCAAGCTTACAAAGCCTCTGGCTGTGCACAACAGCTGGGACTTACAAATTTCAGCAGGCCAGCATGCCCAGGAAGGGTCTGCCACCAGTTACCAAGGCGACCTGGAAGGCAGGTCTGATGCCCTCACAGTCTCTTCTCACTTACCATTCACACTTCCAATCCGTTCCTAAAAGGTGACTTCCCCACAGAGAGGGACAGCCTCAGAGCAGCCCTGTGACACAACCTACAGAAGGAATTGCGGCTTCTACGCAACCCCTGCGGCCCGAAACCCACTGCCTCTGGTCCCCATGGATGGTGTGAGCAAACAGCTGCTGCGCTGGGTCTGCCTTGGAACAGGCTGCGAGCCATGCTCAAGCTGCAGCTTGCTCTGCGATCGCTGTGGAGGAATGAAGGGGGAGGGAGGTTACCAAAACCAAATACCTTACAAAACAGGAAAATTCAGTCCCCAGATGAAAGCAGCCGTGGCACATTAATATATCAATGTGTAGTACAGGACACAGCACTCTGGAAAAAGTTACTTTGCACCACATCCACTGGCTGTACTGAAAAAGAGGACTGAGTGTAAGAAACAGGATGTGGAAAGAGAAATGAAACCATAAGGAGAAGGTTCAAGCCGAGTCCCAGAAGTTGGAGGACAAGGTACAGTCTCTACAGGTGATGTTCAGCACACAGCAGTCTGGGAAACAGCACGATGGTAACTAGCAATCACAACAGAAGTGCTGCACTTCTGCTGGCCTGAGGCAAACGGGCATGCCACTCATTTGACTCTCCCTGTTACTTCTGTCTGCCTGAGAAGGGAGAACGAGGTGATTTTATAGCTGCATCTGGCACACCACCATAAATGTTTTTACAGATCTAGTACAAGTCCCAGCTTCCATGTATGCTAAGGCTCAAGGCTGATCAGATTCAGCATTGGGTTCAGTCAGTTTAAAAGCATCAAGCACTTAAGTTACCTCTGAACTTGATTTAAATCACCCCCTGAAGCTTAAATTCCAACTAAAACCTGTTTTTGTTGATACGAGAATTACAGTGCACACACTGATATATCATCAAAATTACCAGCACATGTGAAACACTACAGCTTCCAGGCTGAAAATTAACAGAGGTGCAGAGAGATGACTACATACTTTGAAATAAGAATAAAAGCCTGCAAGCCAAAGAAATATTCCTCAATCTACTCACAGTCAAGTTTCAGCTCAAAACTTGGGAGGACATATATTCAATAAGAATTGAATCAAATTCTGTACAAAGCCAACAAGCGACTGAACTACTTATGCTCAAACCAGCATAAAATCTCTGCTAATTCCAAACCCCTCTCCCCCCACTAGCCAGGAGCTAAATCTGATGAAATGCCAACTACCTTCTCTAAGGTACTGAATACTTGAAGGTCCTTCTGAAGCTGGTGGGAAATCATCAAGTTCAACACACTCCAGAGCACGGCCCTGTATAATGAGCACCTGAAAAGGCTGCAATAGAGCCTTCCACAGGGAAGCAGCAAGCAGCACAAAGAAACTGGGAGAGTTTCTGCCTGTTTGCTGTCTGCCCTAGCACGAGAGAGAGCTTCAAAAAAAGCTGGCAGGCAACAAAAGATCTTTTTTTCATCCAAGACATACTTAAGCTGTAGGAGCATTTGCCACAGAAAATTGCAAATCAGAAATGTTTCAGAGAGGTTCCAGAAATGGCTGGATAAATCCATGTAGGGAAGATTAGTCCCACATTTTTAAATAGAAAAATAGCACCTACAGCTCAAGAAACAGCATGTCAAGGAGATGTCCCTATTTTCCATCCCTGTTCTTACACTTCTCCCCAGGAATCTGATGATGACAGAGCATACTCAACAAAGCTAAGAGTCTGGCAAATCAACACCCTCCACCAACACAGAAATCACAATCTGCTGCTCAGGTGCTGCCTTTGTAGGAGCTTTTTCTGTAGAAAGAGGCTTTCTTGGTTGGGTGCTTAGTCTTCTTGGCTGCTTTTGCAGCCCTGGGGCTTTAGTTCCTACTGTGCCTTTCACACTCCAGCTTTCTGAAATTTCCTTTTAGCCACAGCGCAGCCCATGGTGCCCTTCTGCAACCCCACAGCAGGGCATGCACTCTCCTGTCCATCTCTTCAGACTAGAGAGAATGCCCTTCATGTCCCAGACAGACTCTGGGGCAGGCTGGACTTTGGGGCTCACTGTCCTGCCGTACCACTTCCTTTAGGAAATTCCCCTTTTCCAATCTGTTCTTGAGGACATACTTCTGTCTGCCTGCAGAAAGAAAAGTCTTAGTTGTGCAGCTCACCCATGGATATCAAAGGAATAGATTTCAGTCTAAGAATTATTAATTTAGGATTTTGATTTTTAAGTGTTTTGATATGCATGTGTTTGCTTGTGTTGTAGAATATTTCTGTTTAAAATTAGGGTTTGTCTATTGCTTTTATTTGAAACTGACAGAAAAAATTAGACTTTCCATCAAAATAATTACTTGTTTAACTGCAAATAGATTGCTTTTGCCATTTTGGAAATAAAACACTGTTTGTAATAAAAGTGTTTCATTTTGTCTTGCTTGAAAGCAGCAGTCAGCCTTTTAGGTTTGAATGTGGTATCCTGTAGCACAAAAGAGACAATATAGAGAATTGGTCCATTTATCTGTAAAAAAACCAGTGCAGTAAAACACTCTTTGGAACCAGGCAAGTGAGGAGAAGTATTCTGCTATAGCAAAAGGACTAATATTCTTTCTGCTAAAGCCCTGGTGTCACCTCTTCTTTTGCTCACAGGATGTTAATTTTTGTCTTCAAAATTGGTGTGTTTTTGAAATAATGCCTCTTTCAAGAATTTAGAAATTATGAAAATCTCTTTTCACTTAAAAAGAGGCAGAGATGTTCAGCATTTCTAAGAATACAGCAGTCTGTTTCTTCAGGATGTATAACACTTTTTATGCTAAACTGATACAGCAGTTTGTAGGAAAATACACAAAATAAGAAGAAAATACTTTTTGTACAGATCAGACAGAAGTTGTCAGTACATGAAACACCTTCCTGAATACGTGCTAGTAGTTTTGTAGAACAAAATGTTTTACTGAAACAGTAAAGGTTTGCTCAAGCCTAAAAGATAACAAGTATCTTCAGCTCCTGCTCAGCATGATTCTTGCTAGTCTGTGAGTACAAAAACTTTTTTTAAACTTGTTAACAATGGAAGGAATTAAAAGAGAATAAGACTAAATTGTTTACAGCCATGACAGAACTCCAGGGACTTAAGAGCTCTTAAAAAGAAGGTATATTTGATAAGCTTTTGTGTGGTCAGGGGAATTGTTTAGAAACAAATTTAGGAAGTCAGTCAGAACCAAACCATCAATAATTTAGAATTCATCCCTCTAAAAGGTGAACTTAGAAAAACAGCTTGTACAATAGAAAATTAATTCTGCTCTTGCTATAAGCCAGAGTTGCACAGCCAAATACCAGAATTTTATTGCAGAAATCTTTACAACTGAGGAATGAGGCTTTTTGGGAGAGACATTTTCAAAACCAGGATTTTTGTACAGGATGGTGCTATATCACGGCACTGAAGCATCAGTAATGGAAATGCAGTCATTGCAAAACAATGTTTTTTGCACTAGCCAAGCAAAAACTGTTATTGTTCCTCCCAAACAATTCAGGCAAGATTTCCTTGAGTTGGTATGTTTCTCTGTTAGTGCTGTCTTTTTTCCTTCTTCCCTCTGACAATGAAAACCAGCAAACAAACTGAACCAAACAGGGGCTCAATCTTAATGATTTATTTGCAGCAGGAATGGATCTGACAGCCTACATCACAACAAAGTATGTGTGGATTCCAAAGGAGAGGAGTAATCCCTTCTAGGCTCAGCTGTGAAACACATGCATTGTTCCCACCCTTTCTTTTACTTCTTCAAAATATGCTTGAGCTTACTTTATGCTCAGTACCTAACACATGATGGCACTTAAATATCCCCAGCAGGCATCTGTAAGAAAACTTTCAAAGCAGATTCCAACAGAGCTGAGCTGGAAACACAGAAGTGTTTCAGCAGAACTGGCTGTTAAATATCACTTTCAGTAGGCTTCTTTCCCCAGCACTGTTGGCTGTTTCCCAAAAGCTACACCATCTCCTCCTAAGTCCAGGATACACCCTCTTCTTTCCTTCCACAGACTGGGTCATCCTTCCAAAAACAGTTGTTCGGCAGCGTGGCTCTGATTCTGCCTGATTTTCTTCAAAAGGTGAAGACCTGCACATGTCTTGTTACAGCTTCAACAGGCCCAGCACTGACGAGATATCAACAGCCGCCCTTCCACTGAGACCCTCCATCCAGGCATTGTCTGGCTACCCTCTTCCTTTGGCTCCAGACTTGTTACTACTGTGGTGACACACAGCATTGGCACATTTTAGGACTACTCACAGAATTGCTGGGATTTGCCAGGTGGGTTTCAGAACTGAAAGGCTGAAAAGACCCTCAGAATCAAACAAAAAACTCCATTCCCTTTGTTGAAAGGAAAAGGTAGAAGATCAGAATGTGTATCAAATGTACCATTTCCCAGGTAAAAACATCCCCTTCCAGCTTACACTCATTCTGCTGCCTTTTATTCTACACTTACAGTCTCACAGCAGTGAATAACTTTTGGGTGATGTTTACATAGAAGCTAGCATACCACCTGTGACTCAGACACGCAGCACTACTGCCACGAGAAATATTAACCGTGGTAATATTAAAAATGAGTAATACCCAACAGGAGTAAAAGTTATTTTAATGCTTGGGCTCCCTATAGAGATGTGGCTTGAAAAACCATCTGACAAACAATGCCATGTACACCCATTTGCCACGATGGGGTGCGTTGTGTGTGTTTACAGACCTTCCTCCGAGTCTCCGCAGCACTAAACATCCGTGTTACAGCCAACGCTACAAGATGTCATGGGGCCCTGCTTTATTTCTTGAGGTACCCAGCAAACCCTCTGTGCTGTGGCCAAGACACTGTTCATCACAAAAGCACGCTTCCTCTGAATCTCTATGACTAGACACCAGTTAGTCTTTTCCTATTTTTTTTTTAATGCTTGACAGATTCCAGCATCTCTTAAACATACTCTACACAGAGAAGAATCAGAAGCATATACATCAGCCAATTTATAATGGAGACAATTGTCTCAAGTTTGTGCACTGAAGTTTCTTTGTACTTCTGCAGTCATACTGACCCACAATACTTCTGGTCCTGCAAGAACAGCAATGCATTAGTCTTCTTTCAAACTTCTTAATTCAGCATAGTTGCCTGATTTTGCAACATTTACTTGTTTTCAGACACGGTATTTTCATATGTGCAGGAAAGCTTCAAAATCCCTATGCTGGAAGTTAAATATGATTTTTTCCTGAGTAATGAACAGCAGGCATTTCTGCAAACAATGAAAGAATAGATTCTATTGCAGTCCCCTGCTGCTATGGACCAAGTTCTAATAGGAAAGCCCAAAAGAAACAGAAATCTGCAAGGAGAAGTGCGAAAAGCATAGAATTCGCATTTGGATTGAGTTCCATCAGGTCTTTATCCAGATTCATAGCAGTCCACTTAGGCTACAACACTCTCCTGCCAACATCTGGAATTCAGAAAACACATACATTTAGTAAATAGTGTATTTGGTCTCATGTGTAAATCATCATACACAAAACACTCAGTTGGGCTGTCTTTTATAACTCTGTGAAAAGAGACTGGAATCTCCAGAAGATGACAGAAACCATGGGCTACTGAAGGACTACAGGTTTAGGAGGAGTAGAATTTAGAATTCAGTTACATAGGTCTGAAAACTCTGTAACAAGGTATTCAGGGTAACATTGGGCAGGAAAAGGAACAGAAATTAGCAGAGGTAGGCAGCAGAAATCAAAACTGACACTGAACTGTTAACATTGACTAATTTATTCTGTATTTGTAACTAGTTTGAGCTGAGGTCCTTCAGCAAGGCCAGTGGAACAGAATAACCAAGCCCCATGCAGCACAGCTGTCCCATGGTCTCCATGAATATGGAGAGGCACAACTAGCAACATAAGGAGGGGATTTAAGCAGGCAGGACTTGACAGTAAAGATCAAAGGTTTTTCTCTGATCTTTGAGAAACTATTGAGCCTCATGAGCATAGCTTTCTCAAGCTTTCTGAGTTTGAGAGCATGATTTAAGAGACACTTGATTTATCGAGATCCAATGATGACTCAAGACAGAAAAACAATTTAGCTTGCTAAAAAAGTTATCTGAATTTTTTTTAATGTATTTCTTTTTAAAAAATAGGATTCAGCCAATAATTAGGAAGAAAAGTAATTTCTGACCCTTTGACCGCAGCTCAGTGCACCAGCACCGAGTCACTTGCCCCTATGTGGAGGGACACAATCACAAAGGTTTGAGAAAACCAATGTCTTTCTTTGAACTAGAAAGGACGAGCTTTCCTCCCCAGTGACAGCTAGACCAATCTGCCTGTGGACAGTTTAATTAAAGATCTGTAATCTCCTGGCATTGACTAGCCATGTTTCCCCTATCCCTTTTCTTCACTGATAAATCATTTGTTACCATCGCAATCAGAAGCATCTGCTCTCTGCCTCTGGGAAAAGCACTATTCTCATTTAACTGGCAACAAACAGAATGCAATACTGGAAGTGCCCTTTTTTTTAATTCTGATTTATGCAAGTCAGGCTGACTTGCATTTTGATGCAATGCGTCCAATAATGAGGAACAGTAGAGAGTGAAAATAAAATCAGTTGCTCATGTGTTGCATTACCAAGGTTCTAGCAATGACCTGAAACAGAACGTAATTAAAAAAAAAAAAAACCAACCAAAAAAAACCCACCAGGAACAGCATGAAGTCACTATTGTAGCATGACAGCAAGGGAAGCCAGTTCCAGCTGGCCACCAGTTCAAATCCTGACCAAATGCACTTAATGTAGTTACTGCGCAATAATGACCTTGTTTATGCTCTGATTCTTGTCTAAACTATGCTTTCTGGGCATTCAATGTAAATCTAGTCGAGTACAAAAATTCACATCAGTGGGAAATGGACTGTGGTGAATGGAACAGTGACTGGGAGGACTCCTGACAACACTCAGAGGGTCAGTGATCCCAAGCTGAAACACAAGACACAAGCACAAGTTTAAAAAGACAGAGAGGAATCAGATTGCTGGTTGTGAAAGGATGCTACCATCAGCCCACATTATTGCAGCAAGATGACTGCAATGCCTTCAGAAGAATCTCTCAAGTAATTCAGAAGATCTTATTCAGCAGAGACAGTGAGCACCTAGGGATTTTGTGCTACAAACAAACTGCTTACCAATGAAACTGTTACTTTTGTCACGTAGACTAACATTTGCTTTAGTCCTACATTAGAGGACAGGCCACATATTGGCTTGCTTTTTAGGGAGGCTTTTAATTGTTGCTTTTATCCCTTTATAGATTCCCACCCTGTCCCTGGTGTCTTGTCTCTGGCATTGTGTGTCTGGCAAAGCTAGTAAAATCTTACAGGCTGAAACAAACAAACATAAAAATTCCCTTCCCAATGCTGGGCAGATTAGACCCAATGACCCATAATTTAGTATTTTTCAAGGCCAAAATCAAATTTTGGGCCTGGTATTCATCTGACCTAATGTAAATATGTACATCTAAACTTGTGTCCTCTAAGATTATGATTTCTTTCATAACCACCGAAGAATAGGCAAGTTCATCTGATCTGAACCATCAATCTTGGGATGAGTTAAACTGCACCTCAGAAAGTGCCCTACAAGTGTTGTCTTCACTGGCCCTGTAGAAGGTCTTGACAAGCTGAGAACTGGACACCTATACATGAGACATTCATGTCTAGCCAGACAAATCTTTTAAGAGTCACCTGTGATACCATCAGACAATGCTGTATTCCACGTAACTGTTTGCTCCCTGCCATGTGGAGAACACCACATAGCTACATCCTCAGTGCTAAAAAACTGATTGCTGCCAGTCTGTATTGCTGTGTGAAGTTCAGGCACCTGGGGCATAAGATCTTCATCTAACTCATAAAAATCAGCATGTCTGCATAACACTGCAGCCCAACAAGCAGTACTGAGGATATTCTTTGCTGCAGAGAGGTATTTCTAACCACATAAAGAAAAAACAGGGATTCTGAAATATTTTTAATTTCTGAATTATGATCATTGGCAGTAAGTCCTCACCTGTCCAACTAATAAAACCTTTAAAACCATAAACCACTGCAAGCAAAATATAACAAGCATTTCACTTAGAAGCTTATGCCTAAATATTCTTACTAATTTACATACCTGAATGTCCAGCTGTAGAAATTTTTTCCCAGCTTTCTGAATTTTTTCTCTTTGTTATGATTTCATTCTTTTGATTTATTTCTTTCTGATGATTGAAGTTGTAGAGGCAAGATCAGTACAAAACCAAACCTGGACCAGTGGATCCACTGTGTGTTTCTCCTGCTTCTGTATAAATTTTTGCTGCTATTAATACCATTACCTGAAAATAGCACCTCCCTCCACAGTCTTTATTCCTACACCTCATGAAGCAGACCTGCCAGAGATTCAATTCCTCCATTCCCTTCCAATCCATCTGAATTACAGCTCTCATTAGCAAATTAAAGCAATAAGGAAATAAAAAAATAGCAAAGTGTTTTTTAAAAATGGCACTCCATAAGCACAAAAATATGTTACCTCTGAAATAATGTCATTTAACCAATATTATTTTTATAATTCTTATAGATGATGCTTATTATACATTTCTGCTAGGATCTCTGTATCACACACTGATGGGGAAAGCTAGTTTATGGCAGAGCATAACATATACTACATCCGTTCCTAAAGCAGAAGAAACAGGACCCCATAAAGCAAATAAAGTGAGGCAGCACTACCATTTCAAACCAGTGCCATTACATATGTGAAGGATGTGAAAACACAGCCAGAGTCTACATATGAATCTTTATATTCACTTGAGATTGCAGGCAGCCTGAAATAAGGCCTCTGAGACATGTCCTATTTTATTTTCAAATACTGTTATCTCAGATACCAAGAATAACACAATAGCCTTGTGAAGCCTGTCCTTCTTCAAAGTGCACACAAACAAAGAGGAATTCAGCCACAAACAACTCTGCCATGGCTTACCAAAGCAAGCAGAGTTTAAAGAGTACAGTTCTTGTCAACTGGGCCCAGGACAGCTGCATTGAAAAAAAAGGGGCAATCCTTAATTTCATGCAGGTGGAAAAGAAAAGCACATTCTTCCCCCAAAGTGTAATGCCAGTAATGCCGTTTTGTGTTGAGTGGCAGATAAAAATCATTCTGCTTTCACACAGCTGCTTTTGCAGCGCTATATAAAGGTATTCTGGAGCTCAGCACCATCTCCCCAAAGCCTTGCATGCAGGTCCTTATCATCTTGCAGAATCCCTTCTTAGACAGCCACAGCAGCAGCCAGAACTGCTTGTTGGTTTATGCCTTTGGAGTCTCTTCCTCACCCTTTGCCAACTCTCTGTACCTCATTTCCAGTAACTGCAAACTAGAGTTAGCAAGCAACAACTAAACTGGGATCACCCTGGTGCCTCACATACTGCTTGCTGTGTTTGGCTTCAATTTCTGGCAGCTCCTGGAGGTGCTAATCAGGCAAATGAGACTTTCGCTGGCTATTTAGGAATCCTCTACCAGCATTAAAATTGCAGTATCAGTAAAAGTACACAGACTTTGTGGCGAGATCTTCACTACGAGTTACACGTAATAGGACTTTTTATAATGTTACCTATATTCTTCCAGATAATTCCACTATCTCTGTTAGTCAGAGTAGTGGGACTTCACCTGAGAACAGAATTAGTTTTAATGCAAATAGCATCAGCTTTACTCAGTCAGTGTGAGAACTTCACAGGCTGGTTCTGCAGAATACTAGACTAGGAGAGTGTTAGAAACTCTGTTAAAATGACGTGTAGTTTGCTCAAACAACTGAATGGGAGCTACCCATCAGAATGCTGTTTGTGTGCTAATAACCATGCTTATATTCCAAATTCCAGTCTTCATGTGTAATCATTCCAAGAAAAGTGCAACTGATTGCAGCTATACCTAATATGGCATTGAGTTTCAGATTCTGGACCATGGCACTACACTATGGGCTATTTCTGAATAAAAATCTGTCTCATCAGCCAACAGAAGGAGCAGAGGCACATTCCACTTCAGTGTATGCAGTAACTCTGGTCTTTCCCCATACAATCAGCAATTTCTCAAGCCATGTGCGAGTATTTTACTAACATTCAAAAAATACCAATATACAATTCATAGGTAGAAAATTACCTAGCTGTTAAGGACAAAGCAAAAGCTGAATTTTTAGCTTGGCTCTCCCAAAGAGGGCTCTCTTCTATAAAAACAAGTACCATGTCTGATTCTCCTCCTTATGTCAGCCTCTCCTGCCTGGTTCTACTACTCTACTCTTCCATAGCAACTCTCCATATTCCAGACGGAGGGAAAAAGATTGCGTGATTAGACCACCATTTGTTTATATCCACGAGCATACACTTGAACTGAATAAAGGATCTATTGTTAAAGCAATCTTTGATAATTTAATTCTACCACTGCATCTGTTGTAGCATTCATATTTCATGTTGGGCACATCACTAACAGAAAACCTCATAAGCAATCCCTAATAACATATTACTTTTTTTTTAATATCTAACATGCAATGAAAGCTGAAAGGAGCTGAACATAAAAACCCTTGTGACTACGTTCCTAGGGAAAGAATAAATGAACTTTCTGATACATTACTGTAAATATCTCAAAGCAGTGAACATATCTGATTTGAATCTCTCTGTACTCAGAGTTATATGTAAAACAGGGTAATAACATCACCTTAGCCACTTTAGCTTTGTGATAAACATATGCATTTTTGTGAAAGCCACACTGACAAACACAGGAAAACTCAGGAAGAGCTACATAAATTTGTTCTCAAAATAATAAACATGTTCTCATTACACAAAACATGGGTCCACAGAGCAAGCAGTAAGAAGCAGCTGAAATGGAAACAACTATGTCGTTAGTAATGCTTACAAGGAACCAATACACAGACATTCACGACTGAGCTTTTTAAAGATCTCATACCACATGCACCCTTGATTCCGTACTTCCAGGTATAACAGCAATACTGAATCAGGCATTTCACAGCCTTTATGCTGTCACAGTAGATTTATTTAATAAAAACTGTTTAACAGCACAATCTGCAGTGGGTTCCTCCCACATGTAGCCCTGTTGCAGCAGTGACATACTGCGTTTACCACTTCAATGTATCACCCTACAGCACGGTTATCAATATCAATAATAAAGAGCACAGAGCAGTATGTATTGTGTCAGGTGTTGGCAACTAATTCTCAGTAATAGAATTAAGGGTTTATAGGGAAGAGAGGCCATACATATGGCTTCCCAGTGTCTGCTATTCACACACAAATGAAATCATCAAAATCTTATTTTTAAAAGCTAAAAAGGATGCTGGAGACTGAGCCTGTTTCCTAAAAATTGAGTCTCACTTTGAGTAAACATCCAGACATAACTAGGCATACAAGGTCTCCAACAAAATTCCAGATTCAGCCATCAATGCAGAGAGAGAATATTTTTATTGCTATTTTGTATCTGTTCTTCCCTTAATTAATTTTGCATGCAATCAGCAATCTATTCCTGGAGCCTGAGGAGAAGTTTTCTTTCTTAAGTTTTTCCAGCACAATTAACAGCTTTCAGTGAATCCTCTCCTGATGAAAAAAATTTAAGCAGCTCTCTTCTACCGTTCGGTAAGAGCTTCAAGCAAAGAAAAGCTGTCTCAAAGAAACAGATTTATCAATTGTTGTATTGTTCCAGAGGATGTCATTCCCCACACCTTTTGTTTATGCACACCTTCTCAGTGCTCAGACTATGTACTCTACCATCTAACCATACACCACATCCAAGACTTGGTCCAAGAAAGCTTTCTCCTCTAGCAGTAATGCTAATGATTGTGAAGCTCGAGCAAGACACTTCTGTGCACATCTACTACCTTGAAGAACGAAAACCCTTCTCAACCTCACTCCAGAAGAAAAATTAAGAGGAATAAACAGCAGAGATTGATAAAGTGTCGTTAGTGAAAGAAACAGACTGAGTATATTCAGCCTTCTGATGCAATTCTAAACTCAAACCAGCTTCCTCTGGTTGTCTGCTGACATCAGGGATGAGTCAGATGCAAATGAATCCTGGTTTAAGGACTGGGAAAATGGTTTCTATTAACATCCTTCAGCAACAGCCTAATCAAATTCTTAGTTGCACACAGTTGTGGAAAAAGCCTAGAGAAACTGTTTTCAATGAAAACTTGCCTTTAGCAAAGAAACCTATTTAAGCACTGCAGAAGTTGCAAACCCCGTTGAAAGTAAGAGTCAATCCTGATTTTTTAATGGTCTTTCTAAGAAATGGTTAAAGACCCTAGCCAGCAGAAAGGTGCTAATAGGTTTCAGTCAGGAGATCACTGTAACCAGCTACCGCACACATTTCCCCCCAAGATTTGTCAGGAGGGAAGTGACACATCTTTGGTCTATCCTGTTGTCTAGCTAGGTGAAATTTAAGGTGAGAGCTTGGTATCTCAATTTAAATAGATAAGAAATCTTACGCTGCATTACTGTTTTAGGCCACATGACTTAACTCATATCACTTTGAGCCAACTAAAAATCACCACTGCAGTTTCACTGTCATTTCAATAAATAGTTTCACAGCATGTTGCATGCATGGGTTTCAAAACCGTAACTCTGAAATTACTGCTGAAGTTTGAGCTCTTCAATTTTATTTCTTCATGCTTAAGCAGGCTGCCTCGCCAGAGGCACACTAGGGAATATCCTGTTTTCACGACTACACATGTGCTCATAAATCAAATACAATTTACACCCATGTATTTAACAAGGTATATTTTCCTGTAAACAGAGGAAGAATTTACTCAAATTAACAAAACAACTCAGAAAAATACTCAAGTCCATCTGCTTAGTGTGCTTGAACTTTAGGATTCATTTAGAAGCACTCCTCAGATGTAACTTTCCCAGCAATATAATCCACAATTCAAATGTAACACAGCTGAAATATAAGGGAAACGTGAAGCTAGTATCTATGCTGGTTTGCTTAAAAAGGTTCAGAGAGGGGAAAAAATACTCAAAAATAAGATTTGTTTCAATCATACACATAAATTACTGAGTAAGATACCAACTTCAACAATGTTATCTTTACCACAGCCATACAAAAATCAAGGTTTTGATTAAAAGTCTCCAGTTACTTGAAACTGTATAGTACAAAAGCACTGTTGTCTATATCAGAAAAGGCAAATATGTACGTGCATTCTATACCAGACTTAGCAGCATGGCATTAAATGGCATTAAGTCTGCACAACAGACCAGGCCCCTTTGCAGAGACAGAAACACTAGTTAGGATTGTAAGGTGTTTTTTTTTTCAAATGGGATTTTGACCTCTTGCTGACATTCATGCATGTCAAAAAAAATTTTAAAAAAAAATTTAAAAATCTTCCTTGGGCCTGGCACAGGAGGTAATTAACTCATAAGCACAGCAAAACCCACAAGACTATTCTGTCTCACACTGCTTCTCTTCAGCATGCACAGCACCACCTACTTTTGGTCAGGGACTTTCTGTCTTAGTGGTGCTTGGGTTTTGTTGGGTTGATTTTGTCAGGGGATCAAACAGCTATATGATTTCCATTAAGGGAGGGGGTGTCTTTACCCCCTCTCTCCCCAAAAAAAAAATGAACAGGAACTGAATGCTATCTTGTCTACTCTAAGTACAAAGAAAGGTAGGAGCAAAACCTTCCTGTTCCTCGCCCTGCTCTGATACCCAACCTCTGCATTTTACAGATCGCAGTGCTAAGCAACCTACAGTCAATACTAGAGAAACATTTCCCATTTGATGACGTATGTGCAGGTCCTGATTTTGTAGGTTTGGAAAAAAACCCCAAACCAACCTGAAGCTGAAGGCTGGAAGATTTTATTTTTTAATTTATTTTTTTCAACTTCTGGGATGTTAGTAACATCTTTACATTCAGAAAGCTTGGAGATCTTTCTTTGAAAAGCAGATGAAGAAAAGCAAACACAGGATTAAGTTTAAGACCCATGTGGTCTATCCCAGGGAAGAGTTGTACAACGAAGTCCTTCTCTCAGCTCAGCAGCTTTCAGTATTTCAGATGGAATCACACAGACAGTTTAGTCACCTATTTATGCAGATGTGTCACATACTTAAGCGTCTAATTCTAAATGGTAGAGAACCAAGGCTAAAGTAAGCCCTACATTTCCTGGCTGTGCCAGGGAGAAATTAAAACCTCTTGAGTTGACCCTTGAAATAGGTCACATACATACTGAGCAAAATATTCTCACAGGTAGGCGATAACACACAAAAGATTAACGTTATTTCCCAAAAG
Source organism: Porphyrio hochstetteri (assembly GCA_020800305.1). NCBI lineage: Eukaryota > Metazoa > Chordata > Aves > Gruiformes > Rallidae > Porphyrio > Porphyrio hochstetteri. The sequence goes on along the minus strand of CM036938.1, from coordinate 79,164,659 downwards.
CATTGCCAGGATCACAAATTAATTCTGCATCATCTTCTACAGAACCTAGGTCTGCAGCCAAGCTGCAGGTGAGATGTTGCTGTGTAGGAGATTTCAGGGTTAGGCAGATTCAGAAAGTAAGCAGACTGAATCCTTCTGTGGGGCTGTGATAGGAGTTCACATACCTTTCTTAACAATTAAATAGGAATCAGACAGGATCTTATCTTCAGATTATCTGGTCTCCCTCTTTTCCCTTCAGCTAAATGGAAATACACATTGCAGTAACTTTTACCAGAACATGATGGGTTTTTAAGTAGTCACAATTTTGAAAAGTAGGCAATGTCTCAAACCCACCAAACTATTAATATCCATTTCACTGTGCATTGTAGACACATCTGAGTAAAATCAATTACTTCTGTCTGTCCCTCATGAGGTACTATCATTGCAGGGAACTGAGTATTATTCAAAACTCTGCATTAGCCTCAAGTACACCACACAACAGCAACAGCTGTTGTACAGTGTAAGAGCTTATCAAAGACAGGGTGACCATACACCACCAAACACAGGTATTTCTCAGAGGCTTACTTCCACAGGAGAGAAGATGAACAGTTGGGTTTGGAGGACCAAAGAAAGGGAAATGCAGTCGCTGATAACTGCAGGCAGTGTCTGTGGTCCTGCAAGCAAATTCTGCAAGGAGCATAGACTTTAAAACTCAGATCTAACAGGTATTAAAAAAAAAAGAAAAGAAAAGAAAAAAGCTGTAATGAATTTCAAGTGAGCTTCAGCTGGACAATCCGCTCTTCTCATACACACCAGTGCATGCAAGTTCAGCACACACAACAAGAGGAAAAAATAAAAATCAAACAACAAACTATGAGATGTAATCTGTAGAAATTCTTGAGAGATTAGGGTTTCTCCAGATTGATTTTTACTTTTTCATTTACCACAAGAAAAGTAACAGAAAGGAGCTTCTTTGAAGATCCTGTGCAGGAAGGCCAGCTGTGTCAGTCACGCACATCCCTCCACTGTCTCTAAAAAGAGCAGCTATGATTTCAAAAGCACTCCCATGTACCTCCAGGTATGATAAACCCTACAGCCCAGAGCCACACTGAAAAAAGGCCATTTCAATTTTATTTATTACTTTCATCCCCCAGAGCTGCCAAACAGGCAAGTAACACAGAGGGAGAGCTCTGGAGTTTCAGTTTTAGACAGAAATGCTTATTCAAGTCAGGCTGGTGCAGAACTAAAGCTCCACACCACTGTTATACCAAAAGTGGGACCAGTACCATGTGTGCAGTACAGCAACATGCACACAGTGCAGAGGTATTTGATTTATTCCTTGTCTATGCAGAGGTGGGTGATAGCTTTCTGGAATTACCACCTAGCACCCATCTCTGCACAGAGATGGAATAAATCAAATACCTCTGCTCTGTGTGTATATATAGGCATACTGCACACCAGGTAATGACCCCACTTTTGGGATAACACCACCTTAAAATTCACTTAAGCAAGTTAAATTGCATTTAAGCAACCAGTCATTAGATGATAGCTTAGCAACAGTAGGTAACAACAATAACTCTTGATACCTGGTTATTTAAAGTACTTTTACATGTCAGGAAGGTCCTTCTCATGTAAGACATGACAGGGGGCCTGTATGAGACAGCTGTGGGGTAAAACACCACAGCTGATGCTGAATTCACCTCATCCAGGACAGAATGGATCTCTTTAGGCTGCTGTCAGGAGGCTGCTCTCAGTTTGCTGGAGCTAGACCTTTCTGGTACCTGACCTAGTCTAATCCTTGCTTGCACACCTTCATGTTCCACCACTTTACAAAGCAGAGATGTAAGCAAAGACAGAGGGTTACCCAGGCAAGCCTAGAGAAAGACAAGTTGCAATAGCATCCCTTCGCTACTCATCTCGGTTTACCCCATACTTAAAAAAAGGCCACTGAACCCTCTTGTCCATCTGAGTTGCACCTTCTACTGCATGTTTAAAGGTAGTTCACTCTCTCTCTCTATATATATATATGTAAGTTACATTATAACATACAAGCAGGAATAAAAATAGTTCCTAAAAAATAAAAGCATTTCTAAACAGAACAGGAAGTCGTATTTCTAGCCATTTGATACCCATTTCTTCTATCTATGGGTATCTCCACACAATACATACCAAACAACTTGGTGGGAAACATTCCTGGAAAGATCAACAATACAAAAGGCTACATGGTGCCTACTTCTAATAATTTAATTTAAGGCACAACAGGTTCATGCAACATTTTATAGGAGAATAGAGGGGAGTGAGAGATAACAGTGTTCCAAAATTAACTCTCATTTCTGTTGTTAGCTATTGATGACTCTTACTGCCACAGATCATTAACAAGTTCTTAAAGCAAATGAAAAGCAGTCAGAAATAAAATGAGAAAAAACAACCTCAGGGTTATACTTGAAATGATAAAAATTCACATATTTTTAACCAGCTGGTTTTCCCTCTGAGCTACAAGCTTTTATAATATGAAATAATTACTCTGCATAGTAAGTGCTACTACTCTCTTGCTTACACACAATTTTTAATTCTAAGAAAACCTAAGTGGTGCATCACCTGCAGCTAAGACTTTCAGGAGATGTTGAGAATCAGGATACTGGTCTCTCCCCAGTTTCAAACTGTGTACTGACCAGTTGTACAGAGCTGAAAACTCCATCACCTGTACAATAATGGACTTATGCACACTCAGTGAAGTCAAATATTTGTTGAGATAATTTGCTTTGGTTGTGATGGAGAGAAGAAAGGAAAATGACCAGGATTATGAAAAAGGCAAAAAGACATAATTTTGCCCAGAAAAAATGCTAAGTTATGGAGTGGGAGCCTAGACAAAATATCTCATTAAAGTAGTCAATGGGCAAGGATTCATAGTAACCTTTTAAAAGCCTCTGGGTAGGACATAAGCCTGAAGTAAGAGCAAACCAGCAGACGGAAAAACATTTGCTTTCGTAACTTCATTCCTTTCTAAATGTGCAGACTTAAGCCCTGCTTAAGTGAGGGGATAACACCAGAATTCCCTCCACCTAACTTTAGGCACTCAAATGAAAAACCTACTGAAGTTATTAATGAAAGATAAACATGACCTGGGCTAAGTAAGGCCTTTACAAAGCTATGAACCACTAATAAGCAGAGCTAAGAGCTCAGTTGCTGAAGAACCCTTTTAGAGGTTTTCAGAAGAGCGACTCTGACCTTCAGCAGACTGAACCACCCTTCTAAGCAACCATGGTCCCACCTCAAGATCCTTGGGTGTCTAAAATAAACCCATACAAATCCAGTTCTAATAGCACTGGTTTGAAGCAATATAAAGCCATCAGACAGTTACCCATCCTACATAAATAGTCCAGGGGAAAGCACAGTTAACATCTGTGACTTGCTTTCTTTCAAAACAAAGACAGGACATCAGCCCTCATCAAAAGGCCATATGGCGGTGCCAACCTATGTTTCGTGTCTTTCTGAGAACTGGTTTCTCAGAAACAGAGGAGCACAAATGTTTGGCCTTCTAATTCATAGCAAAGAATTATTTTATGAGACATTTCAGTAAATGAAGGCTGCATATCAAATAACATTTCTAAAAAGTATAGGAGCAAGTTGCTATGTATTTTTCAGCAATAATTAACTGACCATCAACTTTGCAAATACCTCTTTTTTCTTTCATGTGAGAATTGCTTTATCTCTCGTTCCAATATGCAACAGCCTGACAAAACACAACTGCAAACAGCTTTCCAGATCATTGTCCTTGGACTCAAATACAAGCTGTATTAATGTTCTTTTCCCTAGTGTTAAATGTTTTTGATAGCTAAGAGAAAGGCTCCATAGTGTAAGAGCTAGTTGCTAGATGAGGGCATCCCACTGTGGGCTGTATTTGGCACTTCTTTCCTATAATGTGAAAGCATGACACCCATTAGTATAATTGGGATTTACAAGCCTGCACAATGAAGCAAAACTTATAAAAGACCCAAGAGAGTGAACATAAGCTATCATCAACAGGGGTGAATTTGATGCATAAGCCATAATGCTGCTACTAGAGCATCTCTGGCTTTCATGAAAAACAAAATTCTTAGCATTGTTTAGCATTTATGTAGTTCATCTATTTTGTGCTTTTACCTCACACTAGAGTTTTGGAAAATAAAACTGAAAAGCCAAAATACACAAAGTCATCCCAAAACATTACACCGCCACACATTAATTAAAAAATAACATCTCTGAACGGGAAAAAATAATGGAATAAAACTGACAGGGAGATAGATGTGCAGGTGTTAATTTCTTTAGCTTTCCAGTTAGCTATTTTAAAGGATCAACCCTATGCAGATAATGGAGTTTCTATGAACTCACAAAAGGTTATTTTAAAAAGAGTTAATTTCTTTTTAATGTTGCTAAAACCACAATCAAGCTGGCAAATCTAAGATAACAGTCCAGCATCTGTCCACTCTAAGATAGCTTCTCTCATATCCACACTGAGTTCAAGTACAACAGTTTTTCTGCCCCAAAACTTGCCCACAAGCCTCTGTGTTATTTTACTGTCCTTGCAACCTCCTCCTAAGTGTGGTGGTTCAGCACCAGGCAGCAGCTCAGCACCCTGTGGCCAGTGGCTCACTTCTCTGACCCTCTGGTGGGATGAGGCAAAGAATCAGAAGAAATAATGAAACTTGTGTGATGGAGAGGAAAATAACAACAGTACTTACAACAGAATGTGTGAAGTGGGTGACACATATAGCAAATCTGCTCACTACCCCAAAACCCAATGACCAGATTATCCCTACGTAGTGACCCCACATTCCCATTCAGTACCCTTTATATACTGAGTTTGATGTCATATGGTATGGAATACATTTTTCGCTAGTTTGAGACAGCTATCCTGGCTCTGTCCCCTCACAGAATCACAGAATCGTAGGGGTTGGAAGGGACCTCGAGAGATCATCGGGTCCAGCCCCCCTGCCAAAGCAGCTCCCTAGCACATATTGCACAGATAGGCGTCCAGACGAGTCTTGAATCTCTCCAGAGAAGGAGACTCCACCAACTCCCTGGGCAGCCTATTCCAGTGCTCTGTCACCCTCACTGTGTAAAAGTTCTTCCCCATGTTGGTGCGGAACTTCCTGTGCTCCAATTTGCAGCCATTGCCCCTTGTCCTATCTCCACAGACCACTGAAAAGGGGTTGGCCAATTCCCCCTGCATCCCATACTTAAGATATTTATAAACATTAATTAGGTCCCCCCTCAGTCTTCTTTTCTCCAGGCTGAACAGCCCCAGCTCACTCAGCCTTTCCTCATACAGGAGATGTTCCAGGCCCTTAATCATCTTCGTAGCCCTTCTCTGGACTCTCTCCAGGAGGTCCCTGTCTTTTTTATACCAGGGAGCCCAGAACTGGACACAATACTCCAGGTGGGGCCTGACCAGGGCAGAGTAGAGGGGGAGGATCACCTCCTTCGACCTGCTGGCCACACTCTTCCTGATGCATCCCAGGATCCCATTGGCCCTCTTAGACACCAGGGCACACTGCTGGCTCATAGCCAACCTGTCATCAACCAGGACCCCCAGGTCCTTCTCCACAGAGCTCTTCTCCAACAGGTCATCCCCCGGCCTGTACTGATACAGATGGTTATTCCTCCCCAGGTGCAAGACTTTACACTTGCTTTTGTTAAATTTCATTAGGTTTCTCCCTGCCCAGCTTTCCAGCCTGTCCAGGTCTCGCTGGATGGCAGCGCAGTGCTCCTGCGTGTCAGCCACCCCTCCCAGCTTTGTATCATCGGCACTTGCTGAGGGTGGATGCTATTCCCTCATCAAGGTCGTTGATGAAGATATTAAACAGGACTGGACCCAACACCGAGCCCTGGGGAACACCGCTAGTCACAGGCCTCCATTCAGATTCTGCTCCACTGATCACGACCCTCTGAGCCCGGTCCGACAGCCAGTTCTCAACCCACCTCACTGTCCACTCATCTATCCCATGATCTCTCAGCTTTTCTATCAGGATGTCATGGGAGACAGTATGGAAAGCCTTGCTGCAGTCAAGGTAGATGACATCCACTGCTCTCCCTCCATCCACCCAGCCGGTGATGAGATCATAGAAGGCTATGAGATTGGTCGAGCATGATCTCCCCTTGGTGAATCCATGCTGACTACTCCTCATGACCTTCTTCTCTTCCAGTTGCTTGGTGATGGCATCCAGAACAAGCTGTTCCATCACCTTTCCAGGGACCGAAGTGAGGCTGACTGGCCTATAATTGTTAGGGTCCTCCTTCTTGCCCTTTTTGAAGACTGGAGTGATACGGACTATCCTCCAATCCTCAGGCACTTCTCCTGTTCTCCAAGAGCTGCCGAAGATGATAGCAAGTGGCTCTCAGCTTCTTCTGAAAATTAACTCAGTCCCAGCTGAAAACCAGGATATTATCCAACCCTTATTCTATACTGTCTATGTCATGCCCAGATCCTACACTATCCAGTTAATCACCACTCTTCCTGTCTTTGAGATATAGATACATATATATATATATATATATATGAGATTTATACACACACACACACACTCACATGGGAGGCCCTTAGTCTGTGGGCCAACCCTCAGAAATGTCTGTTGAGTTCATGCAGCCTGTGACTTTGGGCTCTGTCTGTCACAACAGCCTCCCAGGGCAGAAAGGTCACTGTGTGCTGCTGGACTGTTGGTTTCTGCATCCAGAGCTCAGTGCTGGTGTATCCAGCATGGTGAATGTCCATGGTCTGCAGGGTGAAAATGTCCCTTTTGAGGAAGTTGCTGGGCACCAGTTGCTGAAGTGAGTTCTAGCTCCACCAGTGCTGCACTCTGGTTCCATCACAGGTCATCCTTCATTAATTGGGGTGATTCTTACTGTAATACCATAGATGTGGCATAAGCAGTTGTAGTAGTGATGACATACAGTGGCAGGGTTATTTAGCAATTAACATCATACAATTTAATTACTGGCTGCTCTCACCCAAAACCAAATTTCTGCATCAGACTTCCCCATCCTTCTGCATCACCCAGCAAGTGCACACAGGTCCTTGAGCAGAAGCAGTCCCATAGATGGGTTTGCCATTGCCTGGGGCAAGGATAACTCAGACTGTCTTCCCCTACATATTCTTCATGTGCACTACAAGAAGCTTGTCTCCTTCCACAGTACATGGAAGTTTTGATTGGGCAGGGCCAGGTTGACTGGCAGACCCCTGGAGCTAACTAACCAGGTGGCCTTTGCTGAATGTGTACCCCAGTGTTTGAAGGTCCCACCACCCATTGCTCTCAGTGGAGTCTTTAGCAGCCCATTGTATCGTTGATTTTCCCAGAGGCTGGTGCATGACAGGGGATGTGAAGCACCCACTCAGTGCCATCTCTTTGGCCCAGGTGTCCACGAGGTGTTTCAGAAATGAGTCCTGTTGTCTGACTCAGTTCTTTCTGGGGTACCATGTCACCATAGGACCTGCTTCTCAAGGCCCAGGATGGTGCTTGGGCAGTGACATGGGGCACAGAATATGTTTCCAGCCACCTGGTAGTTGCTTCCACCATGACAAGCACATAGTATTTAGCTCGGTGGGTTTGTGGGGTGTGATGTAATCAGTCTGCCAGGCCTTCCGTATTTCTACTACAACCACTGTCCTTCATGCCAGAGAGCCTTGCTTGATTACAGCACACGAATTTCACATTCATGGATCACCTGTGAGAGTATCTGTGGTCAAGTCCACCTCTCAGTAACGAGCCCATCTGTTTCTTGCACCTCCTCCTTCTTGGCCTGAGGTGTCATGGACCCAATGAGCTATGAATAATTCACCCATGTGCTGCCAGCCCTGATCTACCTGGGGCCCTTCAGCCTGAGCAGCCTGATCCACATGCTGATTGTTCTGACGTTCCTCAGTGGACCAGATCTTGGGTACGTGGGAGGCTACACTTCACAGCCAGCCTCTCCAGCTGGGCAGCAGTGTCTTGCCACTGGAGCAGCCCAGGTCCTTTGCCACTACGCTGCCAGCTGCTCAGCTGCCATTGCTGCAGCCACCCCACAGGGCACTGGCCACCATCTGTGTGGCTCAGGACAGGGGTCAGACATCAGCCCCTTTTCTCATTCAGCAACATCTAGAGCCAGCTGGATGGCTTTCACTCTGCAGCTGGCTCCATCTCCAAGTTTGGCGCTTGTGTGGGGCTCCATACAGCAGCCTTTCACCTCTGATGCTTTCCCACAGTGTGACAATGACCCATCAGTGAACAGGGACTTGGCTTCTCAGCTTCTGGCAGTTGATGGTATGACAGAGCCTCTTCAGCATGTGTCACCTCCTCCTCCTCTGGCCACATTCTGAAGTCTTCACCTTCTGGGCAGTCCACTTCCAGAATTCCTGTGTGATTGGGATTTCCATTTCCAGCCCATTGTGTTATCAGTGTGACCCACTTACTCTGTGTGTGGAGGGGACCCCCCTTGGAACACCCACCCCAGCACCGGCAGTTGGGGTGCCAGGAGGAGCTGGGCTTCAGTATCAGTCCCTTCTGAAGCAACTCGGAACCTCTTCATGTGCTGCCAGTATCTCTTTTTCACTTGGAGTGTAGCAGCACTTTGATCCTTGGTACCCTCAACTCCAAAACCCCAGGGGTCGACCTGGTGGTTTCTGCCAGAGACCCCAGGTAGGGCCATTCTCCCTGGCTGCAGTGTAATGCAGGTTTGTCACCTCTGGTCCTGCCCAGACTGGTCCAAGCGCTCCTGTGTGGCCTGATGCCTGCTTGATTTCTTCAAAGGCTTCTTGTTACTAAGGGCCCCACTGGAAGTCATTCTTCTTCCAGGTCACCTGACAGAGAGGGCTTGCAACAGACTGTAGTTTGGAATATGCATCTTCCAAAACCCCACACCACCTCAGAAAGCTTCTGTTTCCTGTTCTGCTAGTCAGTGCAGACATGGCTGCTGTTTTGTTGATCGCATCCATTGGCATCTGATGACATCCATCTTGCCATTTTATTCCTAAAATCTGGATCTCCTGGGCAGGTCCCTTGACTTTACTTCAGTTTGTGGCAAAAGCAGCTTTCAGAAGGATCTGGATCATTTTCTTCCCCTTCTCAGAAACCTGCTGCTGTGCTGCCCCATACAATGATGTCATCAGTCTACTGGAGGTGCTCTGGAGCTTTGCAGTCTGGATCAGTCCATGGCAAATGGTGGGGCTCTTTCCACTCCTGGGGAGTCCATTCCAGGTGTATGGGACACCCCTACAAGTGAAGGCCAACTGTGGCTTGCACTCTGCTGTCAAAGGGATGGAGAAGAATGTTTGTGGCATCCGTTGTGGCAGGATGCTTGGCTGCCTTTGACTCCAGTTCATGCTGAAGTTCCAGCACCTCTGGCACGACAGCACTCACTGTTTCCACCTCCCATTAGACTTTGGCACTGGCCATACAAGACTGTTAAAGGCTGAACAGGTTCTGCTGACCACTCCCTGACTCTCCTGCTGCTGAATCAGCTTCTGGATGGGGATCAGGGAGTCTCGGTGTGGTATAGCTGCTGGTGCACCCTGTGTAGCGATCGGCATCTGTTCTCTGACCCTCAGCAACCCCACAACAGAAGGGTCCTCTGAGAGACTGGGCAAAGACAGTTGTTCAGTTTCCTCCATCTCCAAGGCAGCTGTGCCAAAAGCCCATCAGTACCCTTTTGGGTCCTTGAAATACCCTCTTCTGAGGTTATCTATGCCCAGGCTGCACAGAGGTTCTGAGCCAGTCACAATGGGGTGCTTGTGCCACTCATTCCCAGTTAGACTCACTTTAGCCTCCAGTACATTGAGCTGTTTGGACCCCCCTGTCACTCCAGAATCACAGATGGGTTCTGCCCCTTAATGGCTTGATGGCATTTGGGTGCACTGGTGTCCACTGGAGCCTTGTAATGTTGTGGGTCTGACATGCCAGGCCATACAGATCCATGGGCAGGGACACCTCTCACTAGGCCAGGCTGCTCAAGGCCCCATCCAACCTGGCCTTGAACACTGCCAGGAAGGGGGCAGCCACAGCTTCTCTGAGCAGCCTGTGCCAGGGCCTCACCACCCTCATCATGAAGAATTTCTTCCTAATATCCAATCTAAATCTACCCCCTTCCAATTTAAAACCATTCCCCCTCATCCTATCACTCCATGCCTTTCTAAAAAGTCCCTCCTCTGCTTCCTTGTAGCTCCCCCTTCATGTACTAGAAGGCTGCTGTAAGGTCTCCCCAGAGCCTTCTCTTCTCCAGGCTGAACAACCCCAACTCTCTCAGCCTGTCTTCATAGGAGAGATGCTCCAGCCCTCCCAGTCACCTTCGTAGCCCTCCTCTGAACCCGTTACAACAGTTCCATGTCCTTCTTATGCTGGGGACTCCAGAACTGGACTCAGTACTCCAGGTGGGGTCTCACCAGAGCGGAGTAGAGAGGCAGAATCACCTCACTTGCTGCCACGCTCCTTTTGATGCAGCCCAGGATGCGATTGGCCTTCTGGGCTGCGAGCACCCATTGTCAGCTCATGTCGAGCTTCTCATCCACATCAGCCCCAAGCCCTTCTCTGTAGGGCTGCTCTCTGTCACTTCATCTCCCAGCCTGTACTGGTGATGAGGATGCCCTGACCCAGGTGCAGGACCTTGCACCTGTCCTTGTTGAACCTCACGACATTCCCATGGGCCCACTTCTCCATCCTGTCCTTCCAGAGTGCCACCTGAACCACTCAGCTTGGTGTCATCTGCAAGCTTGCTGAGGGTGCATTCAACCTCATCATCAATGTCACCAATGAAGATATTAAACAATACTGGTCCCAGTATGAACCCCTAAGGGACACCTCCTGTCACATCTCTACATCTGGACTTCAAGCCATTGGTGACTACTCTCTGGATGCTACCATCCAATCAATTCCTTATCCACTGAAAAAGTCCACTCATCAAATCCACTGCTTTTCCTCTCTCCACTGACAAGACCACCCCATCATAAAAATCCAGTAGGTTAGTCAGGCAGGATTTGCCCCTGGTGAAGCCATGCTGATTGTCACGAACCTCCCCGTCTCCGATGTTCCTTGGCATAGCTTCTAGGAGAAGCTGTTCCATGATCTTCCCTGGCAGAGATGAGGCTGACAATAGCAATAGGAGCACACGGTCTTGAACATCCTAAGGATATTTAAAATTCTCAAAAGCTGTTAACTAACCTGATGAAAAAAGAGGGGGTGAAAGAGCAGGAGAAATTCCCTCCCCAGTCTTTCCCACAGGTTCTGTACTGTTATTAATCAGTTCAAAGCAAAGAGATGTTGTCTGAGGCACAGACATGATTGTCCCTGCTTACTGCAGGGGGGTTAGACTAGATGACCTCTAAGGGTACCTTCCAACCTCACACATTCTGTGATTCTGTGACTGCAGTGTCACATCCAGATACCAGCGTTACCTCATGACCAGTGATGACATTACAGCATAAGTCAGTATTACACAGTACAGCCAAATGGGAATCTAGACCCCTCTCTCAGAGGAGATAAACAGCGCTGCAGGGTTCACATAGCACATCCAAGTGAACACACACATCACCACTGTGACCACTGTCACCAGAGACTATATAATATATAAATAAACACATATAACCAATGTGCTTTAACACACTCTGGTCAGATCTGTTGTTACAACCCTTTGTGCCCCACGATGGGCACCAAAAAGGCCTGTGGTGGTTCAGCCCCAGCCAGCAGCTGAGCACCACAGGGACACTTGCTCACTGAGTGGGTGGAAGAAAAAGGAAAAACTCTTGGGCTGGGATAAGGACAGTTCACTGGGACAGCAATGGGAGAGGGAAATTACAACGGTACTTAGAATATACTAAATGGGTGATACACGATGTAATATGCTCACCACTTAAAAATCTAGTGTCCAGCCCACCCCTGAGCAGTGATCCCTCCTCCCTGGTCAGCGCCCTTTATATACTGAGCATGGTGTCATATGGTATGGAATATCCCTTTGGGTAGTAGTTTGGGTCACCTGTCCTGATTATGTCCTCTCCCAGCTTGGTGTGAAAATCCAGCCAAAACCCAAAACATTAAGAAACTGTAAATACCACTCATCTATTTACATTCATGAACAAGTGATGTTACGCGACTCAAAAGCAAGGACCTGGATTTACAAATTTCCCCTAGAAGTATCATTAAGTAAAATGAACAGATGCCCGGGTCAGCAGCACAAAGAATTAAAGAATTCAGTTGACGTAGGTATCTATATTGTCTACATCCTTCCAAACCCTCACATAGCAAAATAAAAATATAACTATAGGAAATGAAACTACAAATATAACTTTTGTTTTGTTATTAAATGAAGATGATCAAACAGCTGACACATAGAAGACAGCTGGAGGGTGAACAAAACCAAATCAAAAAAACACAACAACAAAAAATCCAAAGAAAACCCCTGAATTATTTATCAATGTAGTTTTGTTTTGTGTATGGAAAGACATTCCCACAATGTAGTCGTACTATTTCTACGTCAAAAATAGCTAAGGAACATGTTAGAGAGCAAGTTTTGGTAAGTTGTATCCAAGAGTTGGAAAAGGAAGGTCAGGAACCATGTGGGAACTTCACAGTGTTGTTCATTAAATTTTGGAACAAGAGTAATTTTCCCAAGAACTGACAAACGTCAGTGCTGGTATAGTATCCACTGTGGGCACACAGCACAACACAGGATATCACAGTCATGTCAGCTTGACATGATTCAGGGTGGGCCACAGGGGAGAGAAGGAGGAAAAACTGATATTAACCAGACTAGTAAAGAATTAACAGCAGGAAATACGACCAAAGCCAACTTTATAAACAACAGATGCTATCTAATGAGATTACAATTTTTACATTTTCTAATCACATTTCCTTATGAGATTACAAGTTTGACCAGTAAAAGATACAGTATGTTTATGACACATTTAGGCTTTGTAAGGCATTTATCTTGGCACATTTTGACAAAGAATGATTTAAAAGAGAGTCAATGCTATATACATTCCACTGACTCACTAACTGAGAGAGCTGTAGATACAATTATAAATGATGAACCATTATCAAGTGGGTACATTTCTACCGAAACCCTTTGGAGGTATCAAATTTTGCCCCTCTGGGCCCGAAAATTCTTACAGACATTTGAAAGATGACAGGAAAATGCTGCTGGTGCTGTCTGTAGAGAATACAATTGCAGGAATCAGGAGGACAGGTGACAGACATGCAAGCACCAAGAGCAATTTGTAAACTGAGCTCCAGGAAACAGCACAAATTTATTTATGTTCAAACAAGAGCCGCCTAACAGAGAAACTAGGCCTTAGAAAACAAGGCTGTAATCTGCAAAGCAGCAGCTCTGGGCCTCTTGGTGTCACCCTGGAGTGACTGAACATTGCCTCTTAACACATCTCTGCAGTCAAAAGGGTTAACACAATCCTGAAAAACACACATCGGTAACTCAGAATCTCTCAAGGCACTGCCATGTATTGCTGCAGGAACTGGCTAAGGTCTCTGAGAACTCTTTTGCCTGAGACATTTACTCTCTTTTCATTAATATCTAGGCTTCGCTCACCACAGAAAAGCTTTCCTAGAAAGCAAGTTCCAGGTAGTATTGCTTTCTTATTTCAAAGCTGCCAAAACAAATCACAAGAAAAAGCATATGCTTCAAGATTACATGTTACTACCTGCCATCATAAAGAAGCAGTACCACATTTGTGTTTTTCTCCACGGTCTTTTGTCCTCAGCTGCCTGCCCAATTAGACTTTTACTTATCAAAGCTATACTTACTGCAACCTTGTTATTCTTCTACCTGCCAATGCTGATTTGCTCACATCAGCAGGCTAGCTTATGTTTCCTCAGAAACAAAGAAAAATACTTCTTTCTCTGTGTCACTGTGACAGCCGTTGCTTACCCTTCTGTCCAATCCTTCTATTTTGGCAAATTCAATGCAGCATTTCTATTTATTTATTTATTTGAAAAGGCACACACCAGATCCTAAAAAAAAAAAAAAATCAAATCAATGATCTACACTGTTAAACCTGCCCCCATTATCAGCCTTTCAATTACTATTTATTCATGTGTGCTTCTGAAGTGACATGCACATAGTATTTTTAGGAGAGTAAGAGGAAGGCACATGTGGCAGCTCAGGAGAACATCCTCTAAGTTTCAAATCAGGCTCAAATCAGCCCAGTCCTAAGGACATGAACTTGCATCAGACACTATCCCACACCACATTCTTGTCTCTATACTGGATTTGACAGATGGACAACTCAGTGGACAAAGAGCTGCCCAGACAGTAGTACTCAAAGAGTTGCAGTCAGAGGCTCAATGTCCATATTAAGACCAATGTTGAGAGGTGCTACTCAGGGGTTGGTTCTGGGACCAGTGCTGTTTAGCATCTTTGTAAAGAGACAAGGACAGTGGGACCAAGTGCACCATCAGTAAGTCTGTCAACTACACCAAGCTGTGTGATGTGGTCCACATGCTGTAGGGAAGGGATGACATCCAGATGAACCTTGACAGGCCTGAGAGGTGGGCCCATGCAAACTGCATGAAGTTCAACAAGGCCAAGTGCAAGGTCCTGCACATGGCTCAGCACAATCCCAAGCAAAATGACAGGCTGGGCAGAGAATGGATTGAGAGCAGCCCTGAGGAGAAGGACTTGGGGTGTTGGTGGGTATAAAGTTCAACAGGAGTCAACACTGCATGCTTCCAGCCCAGAAAGCCAACCATATCCTGGGCTGCATCAGAAACAGCGTGACCAGCAGGTCAAGGGAGGGGATTCTGGCCCTCTACTCCGATCTCATGAGATTCCACCTGGAGTACTGTGCCCAGCTCTGGGGTCCCAGTACAAGACAGACATGGAGCTGCTGCAGCGAGTCCAGAGGAGGGACACAAAGACGGTCAGAGGGCTGGAGCACCTCCCCTGTAGACAGGCTGAGAGAGTTGGGGTTGTTGCAGCCTTCCAGTACCTGAAGAGGTCCTACAGGAAAGGTGGAGAGGGACTGTTTGTAAGGGCAGGTAGTGGTAGGATAAGGGGTAATAGCTTTAAAACAGAAGATGGTAGATTTAGACTAGTTATAAGGAAGAAATTCTTTGCTGTGAGAGTGGTGAGGCCCTGGCACAGGCTGCCCAGAGAAGCTGTGGCTGCACCCTCCCTGGCAGTGTTCAAGGCCAGGTTGGATAGGGCTTTGGGTAACCTGGGCTAGTGGAGGGTGTCCCTGCCCATGGCAGGGGGGCTGGGACTAGATGATGTTTGCAATCCCTCCCAATCCAAAACATTCTATTAGTACTATGGTTCTACAAATTTGCTATTTTTCCCAGTCAGCTCAAAAGCGTTACACTCTTGCAGGAACAGTTTGCACATAAAACAAACTGCCTGAAAGTTAAGTTTGATTAGATTCCCAGCAACATACAGCCAAGGATCTAAAGTGGCTTTAAGCCCATGAAAATATTCAACAACACACTCTGGTGTTTACCCTTTTCTTGGCTGTGCAACAAAAGCGAGTTTGGCCCTTAGCTGGGACTGACTTCTGCAAATATTCTAGTAAGCTTTTATGGCTCAGAAAATTTTATATTGCTTATGACAAAAATCCCTGCTCTTCTTGTACACCAAAACCCCCTGGAGACTATACACCAAACTGCTGCTGTGCTACTGCCTAACTAGCCCTTGTAAAGAGTAAATTCATGTGCAAAACTGAATATTATGGAAAACGAAATAGTTTGGATTTAAACACCACCTATAATTTTATTTCACAATTGGATTGGGCAGACACTGACTGAGTTGACTGGGCAGAGGAGCCACCTGGCCAGTTCATGGAAGCCAGGAATCCTACCAGAGACTGACAAGACTCACCACTGGCTTCTGTCCACAGCAGCAGCCAAAAAAATACCGCAAGGTCCCTAGCAGCTGTGAGCACCCACTGTACCTGCTCCCTTTGCTGCCCAGCTGTAACTATCACTCCTCCATTTCCAGCCCTGGCTCCACACCTCTTCTCAGCTCTCGTGGGACCAGTTCTACCCATTTTACAGATGGAAAAATATCTGGCACAGTTATCAAGTCAGAAACAAAACACTATAATATTATCTGGGACTACTGTCACCACAGATCTTTAATAACATGTAATATACCATGAAGAACTGTGCTACACGTCAGCCATTAAGTTTACACTGCTGCAGAAGACAGAGAGAGCATGTTTCATTCTTTGATATTACAGTAATACAGAAAACCAGAGATGGTCTTTGTCTCAGCCTCTGTACAAGACAGATCTGGAAGCACTACCAGAGTATTTTCTCTCGTATTGTCCAACACTTAGATAGAGCCAAACAATTAGAATTTCTTGTCAACAGCATCAAGGTCACCTCTCTTCTTATGGCAGTCTTTGGAGCACAAATTATCCTTTCAGAGATAAAAAAAGCAGAGACTACAGAGTAAGCACCATGTCTGCTGTCTGACTAAAACCATTGCAAGTCGACACAGAAAAGAATCCAAGCCAGAAAGTAAACAGTTTGCTGCCTCACATACTTTCCCAGTAACTTCTTAAAGTGAAAGGTGACCCCAAAAGCCTTTCCAATTCTGGCAAACTCTTCAGAAAATAGCTCTCTAAACAGTTAATCTGGCTTCACTCTCTGCAACTCCAGTGCACTGCGATCAGGTATCAAACCAATGGAAGAGACGTGATCTTACTACAACAGCAGAAAGCTGTGAATCTGAATCCTCCATGAAACCAAGACCACAAAGGGACACAATAGTACTAGAAACTGTAGTACTGTTAAGCCTTCTGGACAAAGGGTTAGAGACCTTCAGGTACCCTGGGCAGCACCCATAGTCACTCCCAGGTTACTCCACTGTATCTGCAAAGCAAGGATACGGCCCTGGGAGACACCAACAAAGATGGTAGGCAGTAATTGAAGCCTCTCTATACATCAGAAGCTGTAGTCAGAGCAACCCGTCTCCCCTGTCACCCTTTCATGTACATGACCTCTGCTTTCAATCAGCCCTCTCCTACAAGCAAACATTTCTGATCTGTACAAAGACACCACTACACTTCAGTGAAGAGAAGAAAGGATGCCAACAAGCGTTGGGAGGGAAGGGCTGGCCTGGCCTACCTCCACACCAATCACCCTCCCTGTTTTTGGATTGGAGAGGTCATGCAAGCAGCTGGCCTCAGCCGCAAGCTGAGGTCAGAAGAAGTAATAAAAATCAGAGCAGCAACAAAGAGGGCTGAGCTGCAGCATGCAGAACAGTGCATGGCAGATGACAGTCACATCTACAAACTGGCATTACAGTACCAAATTGCACTCACAAAGCAACACTGTGTAAGTACGTCATCCACGAGGGGACAAAAGGGGTCTTAAGGCAAAGTCATGTGCTGACAGAGATGTTCATTTGCTTTAGACATAATATACTCTAAGTTATGGCTAACAGACACAAAATACTGTAGCAAGAACAGTAGAATGAAAGCAAAGGGACAATTTTTAAAGCACCTTTTTCTTGTTTTGTATTTGCAAAAACAATTAGGGTGAAATTATGCTCTTTAGTGCATCCTGCCCGAGTGATCCAGCAACCCTCACGATGCTGTTCAGGAATCATTCTCCTGAATTAATATTGGCCAATAACATGCAATTGCAAGGAGGAGGGGAAAACCTCTGAAGCTTGTCCCATTCAGTATCTCCAGAATGCTGATGCTCACAGACAGTGCTTTTATCAGGCTGTGCTTGGTCAAACGTGGAAGAGTATCCCATACAATCACTGCTCCCTAGGGTTCACCATCTACAACAGGCAGGAATGAAAAGCATTTGCATAGGTAGGTTCATCTCAAAATAGATTGAAGAGGTTATAAAAACCTTCCAATACCGTCTGGAAGCCATGCTTGCCTCCTCCCTTTCACTGCAACAAATACCAAAGTGTTTGCTGTTGTAAGCGCGCTGCACCCTTCACATCACCTCACCCTTCACAGAGATGCTCTCTCCTGCTTCTCTGAGCTGAACACCCCAGTAAACTATCCTGACTTGTTCTGATAGGAAGGAGTTGGGCAGATTTCTCATGAGAACAGGGTGATATTTGATCAGGTCCAGAGCATAAAATCCTTGTGCCAACCCCGTTTTCAAGATCCATTTCATTTTCTCTTGCTGTATACCAGTGGCGATCAGTAGAGAAACACGACACTAGAGAACAGAAGTGTACCAGGTGGGAAGGCAGACAGGACATCCTGAAACAAACTGTTTGCACTGACACTTTATGCCCAGAATGACACTTTCTGCCACAATCAGCAGCAAAGAGGTTAATACCATGCCAGACTCCACAGCTGCAACGCTGTGGCATCCACATCCTGACACCTGTGACTGATAGTACCAGAGAATTACACTACAACAGCCCTAAAAAGCAGGGCACAATTTGGGTATTCTGCTGTTCTTTTACAAGGTCTTCAGCAGTTTCTAAAGTTCTGCTGCAATCTCCCTAAATATCTGTGTTCCCAAATAAAGCCACTGGCACATGGATGGTCCTGATGCATACCGCTGTGAAGTGCTCCCTGACACAAACCCTACAGCAGTACTGCTGTACTGTCATTTAGACATATACACACCATGCTGCCTCAGCTTCTGTATATAACACATCCCAGACAACTGAACTTTATGGCTGCCAAAATCTCGTCTCTGCAATCAGTTCCACAAACAACACCCCTCGTTTTTCTCATTTTTCTTTTTTTTTTTCTTTTTTCTTTTTTTGTTCTTAAAGTTCTGTCTCTCCTTTACACAAGCTTGTTCATGTAGCTCATGTCAAGTATCTCACTTGGTTCATAAGATGTTCGGGTAGTTGGGGAGTGGGTTTTTAGGGAGGGGCTATACTTGGAAAAGGTGATGTTTTTCATTATTTGTATCAACTGAATGATCTGGACTCATATCAAATTGAGGCCCATTATGCCCTGAAGAACTACCTTCACTTTAGCCTTTAAATCTTTAGAAGAAAGGTAAAGTTGAAGTGAATGAAGATGAAGGAGATGTTTATCGATCTGATTTCAAAGTAGCACTAAAAGGAAATGTCTTTACTACTTGAAATACAGGTAGGTCCACATATGCCTAAATCATCTCCCAGTTAACTGATCTCCCAGCTCCAACTTCAAAGCTTATGTACTTTTTCGTAGTTTTCTAGGTTTCCCAAGAGTGTTAGCCTCCTTGATCCAAGAAGAGTCTGTGAATCCCCACAAACCACAAGGATCTGAGCATTCAGCAAGTCTGTGGATGACACCAAGCTCAGTGGTGTGGTCGACACCCTAGAAGGAAAGGAAGCCATCCAGAGGGATCTTGACAGGCTGGAGAGATGGGCCCGGGTGAACCTAATGAGGTTCAACACTGCCAAGTGTCAGGTGTTGCACTTGGGCCAGAAGAATCCCAGACATAGATACAGACTGGGAGAAGAGCTTCTTGAGAGTAGCCCTGCTGAGAAGGACTTGGGGATTCTGGTGGATGAGAAACTTAACATGAGCCAGCAGTGTGCTCTTGCAGCTCGCAAGGCCAATGGTATCCTGGGCTCCATTAGAAGAGGGGTGGCCAGCAGGGACAGGGAGGTGATTGTCCCTCTCTACTCTGCCCTCGTGAGGCCCCATCTGGAGCACTGTGTCCAGATCTGGGGCCCCCAATACAAGAAGGATGTGGAACTGTTGGAGAGGGTTCAGAGGAGGGCCACGAAGATGATTAGAGGGCTGGAGCACCTGCCCTACGAAGAGAGGCTGAAGGAGCTGGGCTTGTTCAGTCTGGAGAAGAGAAGGCTGCGGGGGGACCTCATTGCAGCCTTCCAGTACCTGAAAGGAGCTTATAAGCAGGAGGGGATCCAACTTTTTAAGAGGATAGACAATGACAGGACAAGGGGGAATGGATTAAAACTAAAGGAGGGAAGGTTTAGATTAGATATTAAGGGTAAGTTTTTTACAGAAAGAGTGGTAAGGTGCTGGAACAGGCTGCCCAGAGAGGTGGTGGATGCCCCGTCCCTGGAAGTGTTCAAGGCCAGGTTGGATGGGGCCCTGGGCAACCTAGCGTAGATCCAGGCCTCAGGTTGGTGGCCCTGCCTGTGGCAGGGGGGTTGGAGCTCTGTGATCCTTGGGGTCCCTTCCAACTCATACCATTCTATGGTTCTATGATTCAGAACAGTACTCAGGCAGCCAGGAACAGTACACGAAGGGAATCTCTGAATGAACACATCTAGTTGCCAGTTCTCATTGCATAAACTGAATCTCACATAAAACAAGCAGGACCGTCTCAGACCAACATCTCTTACCCCTCATCGTATTTCCCAGAATTACCAAATGCAGACACCTAGATAACAGTAAAAGAAGACATAATACTTCCCACTTTCCTTGTCAAAGGGAAGGGCTGTCCTTGCCTTTTTCACACTGACTGATGAGAAATGCCTGCTCTATTCTAAGTGAACATTTAGCCACATTTCCCCATTTTCTAAACTCCACTCAGTCCTAGGACCCTTTTTTCTCCTCCAATACTGGTAACATCCTGTTAGTAATGAATGATTTAAAAAAAACCCAAATAAACAAACACAGTAAATCAGAAGGCAAATATATGCAAGTCTTGGTCTTACACTTCAAAAAGATGAGCTTTTAGAAATAGAAATTCCTATTATTTGCTAAATTTATGATTTCACACTTCTATGACACTTGAATTTTCCCCCTGGAACTTCAAGTCTAACAGTAGCAGTTTAGTGGTACATCCCAGTCCTTCTCTGTACTGATTGTATTTTTCAGCTTTGGTGTCTTAAGCAAAGTTCTTCACGTGTTCCCTATTCCTGTCCCATGAGTAACAACAAAAATTTTAAATAAAAGCAGTCTGAGAACAGAGACTTAAGGGACTACGTAAAGAGTTTCTCCCAATAATTCCCCCTCACTTGAGATTTTTTTCTAATTTATGAACCCTGCATCTGAGTAGTCTTTGATGTGGTATTTACAGTTTTATTGGCTTTTTTCTCTAGTACACCAGAATTAAAGTTGTGACTGTTTTGTCCAGGACCTGTGATACATCTGTCTCACCACTGCTACTAGCCCTGCAAGTAGGTTTCATGCACAACACCAAGTTTCTGCCAGCCATTCTGTGCTGGGGTCTGATGCACACCCTGCCACCATCAGAAAAGCTCCCAGTTACAACCCCCTTGACCCAAGGGATTGTATACAGATCCCTCTTTACCACTGCTGGATTAGACAAATCAGACAACTATCCTGCAGTCAGATATTACACCCAGGAGAGCAACAAGCCAAGTGCAGCTCCCTTTCTAGTCAATGGGTAGGAAGGATTGCAGTGCCTAAAGCAGAAGTGAGCATGGCTTGTCCTGATAGCAGACAGAAGAAAGCCAGGTACCTGCAACCTGTAACCACAAGTGGTCTGAAATGCACTGTTATCATTACACTTGATCTGTGCCAAATACTGGAGAGTAAAAGCTACAAAAAGATGCATACCTACTCCTCTCACCACATACATATCGTTAAGTCTGCTTAGCTGGATACAACTGGGTGGGTAGAAAGGATGAAAGATAGCTCCTAAATGCCTAACTTGATTCCTCTCAGTCATTAACACACTGGTGCTTCACAGACTGTAGATGTACATAAATTAGAGACCCAAATTAATTCTACAGTGCACAAATGACAGTGAGGAGTACTACTGAACTCTCTGTGGTACTACTACCAATCTAACACAGATAAACAGCTCAATCTATTACCATGGTCAGTTAAACACCTGAATAGACCTTGTCTTTTAAATTTTAAAAAAAAACCAACCTAAAACCCACAAAAGCAAAAGAAACATAAACTCTAGTCTGGGGTTGGGTTGTGGGTGCTTTTTGTTTCTTTTGGGGAGATTTTCTGGTTTGTTTTTGCTTTTAAATTAGATCAGTCTGATCTCCTGACTTGGACAGAAATGGGACCCAAGTGACTTGCTCAGCCACAAAAATAGCCTGGATGAAGGCTAAGAGTCAGGAATGCCAATGGCAGACTGACAATTCACAAATTCCTACAGAAAAATCCACCCACTTGGAGAGGCTATTATGCCTCATGTGTTATTCTAATTTGGACTGGTAACTCCCCCAAGACTTACCCATTTACAGGCTTTGTACATCACTGCATCTCTGTGTTCCACATCCTGGGACTTTGCACTGTAGCATCAGGGTGAAGAATAACTTTCCAGGCAATTGTTACATTGTTCTTTGTAGTTCAAAGAACAGAAATTCTTTGCAATGGGGAAACACAGAACACTTGCTAAAGGATAAAAATACAGTGCAGTTTGGCTAGCTTCAGACTCTGTAAAAAAGCTTGACATAAACAAACTTGGCCCATTTATGTGTTAAAATACCTAAAGGTCTTCACAGAACACGTTTCTTTGTGTCATTATAATCAACTAGAAAAAGTACTGTACAAAGCAACATTCACATACATAACATGCCATCTTGCTGGAAGAAGACATGTTGTAATTACCAAAAAAAAAAGGTCTAAAAGGATCACACACCTTTCCTGGAGATCATATTCCTTTCCAGTGACCAGCAAAGCAGTTCAGAGAACTGCTACAAAACAAATGATGGCCCAAAACGCAGGCGAGCAAGCAGTAGAGCTCAGAGGAGGCAGCCAACCGTCCCGCTCGCCGGGCAGAGGAAATAGAGGAGCCCAGCCTATGGCCAGGAGAGGGTCACTAACACTTGGGTAGGTACTGCATAATGGTGTCTACCCGGCACAGGGCCATAACCCCAACCCCTTCCACTGTGGAGGTAGCCACTCAGCTTAACCAACCGCAGAAGCATGCTGTGGTGCAGGTCTTGGGATGCAGGGACTGTCACAACCTGCTTGCGGCAGCAGACAGCTCTGAACATGGCTGTGTACTGTGTGAGATCATAAGGGATCTCCTCAGCCGTGCAGCATACCTGCAAGAAGAGGTAGATGTGCTCAAGGATAAACTAGACAGGCTCATGAGCACCAGTGAGGCTGATGTGGAGATAGATCGGATGAGCCAGGTTCTGTCCTCCCAGCCACAGAAATGTATACAGAATACCCAGTATAACAGAATCACAGAATAATAAGGTTGGAAAAGACCTTTAAGATCACTGAGTCCAACCATCGAGTCCAGTAGACAGTGTCCAGGACCAGAGTGACCCTATACCCTCCCCCACACAGGACAGTGTAAATGGTAAGAACGAATGGAAGCAGGTACGTGGCAAGGGCAGTAGGAGAGTACCTTTCCAAGCCTGTCCTTCCTCCACAAGTGCCTCTGAGCAATAGATATGAGATCCTATTACAAGGGGACCAGCCGGATAATGAGATGGCAAATCCTATGAGGAGCAGCTGAGGGAGCTGGGGCTGTTTAGCTTGGAGAAGAGAAGGTTGAGGGGAGACCTTATCACCGCCTACAACTGCCTGAAGGGAGGTTATAGAGAGGTAGGTGATGGTCTCTTCAGCCAGGTGACAGGTGATAGGACAAGGGGGAATGGCATGAAGCTGTGCCAGGGCAGGTTTAGATTGGATGTTAGGAAAAAATATTTTACTGAAAGAGTTGTCAGGGCCTGGAACAGGCTGCCCAGGGAGGGGGTCGAGTCACCTCCCCTGGATGTGTTCAAAAAAAGGGTAGATGAGGTACTTAGGGATATAGTTTAGTTTAGGATGAGAATGGTTGGACTCGATGATCTTAAAGGTCTTTTCCAACCTTGTTATTCTGTTGTTATTCTGTGAAAACCTCACCTGGGCAAACCAGCACAGCTGATGATCTGGCACTACATATTTAGTCCCTTTCCACACAGAGTAACTTCTTTTCATGGAAGACAGTGATTGTTACAGTAACGAGGATTTTGCGGTTGGTTGTAGCTCCTTTACACTCTCCAGTTTCATTTCCCCCTCAGATCCGGACTGCCTCCCATGGGAACAGTAATGGTCATTTAGCTTTGTAACTATCCTTGGCATCTCTCTCTGAATTCCTACTATTCTCAGACTTCTGAGCTCTTCTCCAAAGGCAAGTGAAATCCACTTCCTCATTTGAAAGAGAATACTTAACTGAATAAAAAAGTGGCATGTCATCCCTGCAGTTAAGTTCCCAATAAAAACATGCACTTCTCTTAGGTAAGGGGAAACCTGTAGTACTCCGATTTATCTGGGGTTTTTTCTGGTTTTGGGGACTTATTTTGACCTTGTCAAAATGTCGGTACCTTCCTCTATGTTTTCTGATGCAAAAAAAAGGTTAAATGCACCTGCCATTTTTGGACAAGGCTCTGACACCAGGCTGTAATTTAACAAGATTATATAAAGATACATCAAAAGCTGTAAGTACTGAGCCACTCTGAACCGACACGATGTAAAAAATTGTTAATGGAAGAAATATGGTTTATCCCTTTGGTTATGAGTTATGAGGGGAAAAAGACCACAGCTGTTGTAAAATGTGTAGGCAATGCTGTTCAAATGCTTTGCTGTCAACTACAGACATGGACAAGACTGTTTAATGAAAATTAAGATCTAATGAAGCCCTTTGAGGAAAAAGGGCAATAAAGGACATTCAGATTTCATATGGAAAACAAAGCCAGAAAGAACTAACTTTTAAAAGAAGCCCTCAAATCTCATGGTAGCAATAGCAGCCAATTCTTGTTTTATATATGATGCACATCACAACTTTCAAGAGAAGGGGATCTATATTGAAAATACTGTGGGTTGGTGAAAAACTGTTACATACCCTATGCTGTAAGAATACAAGAATGGCCAGACTGGATTAAACTAAAGATCCCTTCAGCCTAGCTGCCTTCCTCTGGCAGCAAAGAGTAAGTTCTTATGGAAAGGCTGCAAGAACAGTACAAGGATGAAAGGGCATAATCCCTGACCTCCAAATGTTCTGGCAATCTTCTGGTTAGTGTCTTCTCACGTAAACAGCTACTTTCTCATTACTTTTTTAGAGCTTTTCTCTTATCAGTTGCTCATTTGATCCATTTACTATTCTACCATCCAAAATACCGCGCTGCCTGCATATTTACCCACCTTCCAAGGTCAAGTTGAATGGAATATTATGTCTCACAGTTAGTAATTCAGCTTTTTTATATTAATTAATTTCAAATAGCACCTTTTGTCAGTGATTTGGGTTTTCTCCATTAAATAATGTTACTTCTTTGCCATGGACTTACCTCCTTCAACCACTTCTTTTCTTCTCAGTCGCTTACTTGTTAACAGAATCTCAGAAAGGCTTCCTAATTCCGAAGTGTTTGAGAAGTTCTCCATTTGTGCACCTTTAAAAATCTCTTCTTCAAGAAATTTTGTGCTTATAAACCAAGTTTCCCAGTTACCAGCCTGTATGTTAATGTTTATCCCTATCCCAAAATTATTGAATTTACAAGAATTAAACTTCTTGTTTCCTTTTACTTGCTGTTACTTCCTACTATTTATTCCCATGAGCTTTTTGTGTTTAATATTCTTTTTAAAAAGAATGAAGACAGTAATAATGAATTATCACTTGTGTTCATCTTCCACAAAGACGTCATTAAATAAGTCCCATACAACTTAAGTATATAAAGAAACTCCTCCAGATGTTTCTTTTTAAGCCTTCACCATTTTTAAGCAGTTTTCCTTCCAGAAGTAAAAAACACCCATAGCAGATGCATATATGACATACAGGATTAGAAATCACAGCTGCAACACCAGCACTAGTTAATAGTGTTATTCTTTGTAATTATTATAATAGACCTTAGAAGCCTGTAACAGATCTTAGAGGCCCAGTCTTAGATCTTATATTCAGCACAATGCTAACATAACATCAAGATATTTTTCACCCTAGCAGAGGGACCCTTGGCAGTCCCAGTGTGAAAAAGAAGTAACAATACAACATTGAGAAATACAACATTGTTTCTTTTAAATAATGAAATACAATGGATCATTAAAATAAGCAGTTTCCCCTTCCTATTTGCTTTGTACATCTTAATGTAGCAGGAAGACTGGGGAGAGCAAGTAGTATTTAATACCTCCTTGTACTAATATTTTAAATATGTAAGTACTTTTCCTGGTCAGAATGGGACCACAGGTGAAAGAAGTATTCACTGACAGCTATTGCAATAATAGCAGATTTGGCTAAAAGAGCTTTGCTGGAGGGAAGTCCAAATACAATACAAGATGACAAGGGTATTTATACTTCAGGAGCTGGTACATTATGCCATGCTGCATAGCATGCACAGGGAAAAAAAATGATACATTGGTGATACTGCAAGGAGCAGTTTTATTCCATTCACATTTCCCTGCTCTTTCTAAGATACTTAAGAACATAACATTGATTAAGATGTCAAGCTACTAAGTCAACTTTAACTGACAAGGTAAAACAGGGGCCACACACCAGACATCCACTCCAGGCATCTGTGGGCAGGATTCACTACAGCAATTCATGAATCGCATTTGGAAGTCTTTTCTTCCAAGACATTAAATTTTCCCTTTCCTGAAGAAACAGCAGTTTGGAAACCTATACACTCACTCCAGAGAGAACTCCAAATGCTTTTTGTTTCCTGTGCCCTCTGTGAGGCAGGCTGCTGGGGTGAACTGGTTTTATTTTATATAGTTTTTTTAGTTTCATACTGGTAACACCTGAACTGTCAGTCTCCAATTGCAGCCCAGAGCAAGGGGCACACCTCACCTGATCCCTGTGTGATGCTTCCCACACCTGGGAAGCAGCAGCAGTGCTCAGCACCAGTGTGAAGATGAGGGAGCATTATGTTTCCTTGCTATTCCACGTGGCTGCCCAGATCCAAACACTGAACAGGCATCATGCAGCCTTCTCATACATCACTGCACCACAAGAACAAGGCACACAGTACCTGCAGACACTTGCTCAACCCTCTGGCCTTCACACATTCCTCACCTGCTTTCTCCAGCCCTCAACTTAACACTACAAAACTTACAGCCCAGGAACATATTCATGCCCTCAACAGGAAGAGCTCCCTGAAATGATACACAGAGACATGAAGGACAATCACAGCCTATATTCCCCAAATTCAAGCTTTCTTCATTTACCTGCTGTCAAGTGGGCAGAACTGTGAAGGGTAAGAGTGGTCATAGCACAGAGATTACTGTAAAGTGAACAGCACCAAGCTGAATTTTCTCCTAAAAGCACTCAAGTCTGCAACTTCCCTGTAAGTGACCACTATTTACACCTCAAGACGCAGCCCCTCAAGTCCCTGACAGAACTGACAGCACAATAAAAATGTTGCCTTTTAAAACCAGCTACTAGACCATGGGGCAAATCATGGTATACATGACCTAGAAAAACTGGTGATTTTTGACTTCTTAGAATATGTTATTATCAGAGACCAACAGTTCTAGAAAATATTACAGGCATAATTTTCTTTCACTTAAAGGCCCAGAGAAAATGACAACAGAAAAGCAAAGATTTAGGAAACTATGTGACAAGCATGTTTATTTTCAATTTAAGATGCTATTTCTAATTATATTATATATATATATTTCTAGTTATAAATATTCCAGATAACAATATTCCTCTGCCAATATTCCAAGTACAAATTTGATCCAGTGCAAACTGCAAAAACTATTTGTACTTAATAGATTGTGCAAACAATTATGCAACATTCAAAACATCAAAGATACTAGAAATATGTGCAAGGTTGCACTACAATACCATGTCTGTCATTCAAGAGTAGTGGAAATTCAGAGCCAAAGAAGATTCTACTAATTCAGCTGCCTCCGTGCCCACTATCGAAGTAACAGACAGGGACTAATTAAACAAAATATTTGAGATGGGACAATTGTTTGAAATTTATTGTTAAACTACTGGCATTCAGAAATACAAAGCTGATTATTTTTTCTGACAATTTTTTCCTCTGAAAACCTGCAGATTGAGATCAACTATAACAATGTAATGAATAAACTGGAATCTTTTTTTCCCAACACTTTATGAAAAGTAACATAAACTGTTTGCTAGCTTTCATTTAGGAAGTTACTGGAAATTACATATTAAGAGGGAAAAGAGGTTTGGATCTAACTTAAGTTCTGCTTGAAATTATACTTTGCGAGCATGTAGGGAAAACAAGAAGGAAAAAACACACTGAAAAAACCCTCAGAGTTTTGTTCAGCAAAAAAACTTTCCAAGTTAATCACAGTTGATCTGAAGTTAGTAAAACTATTATTCATCACATATTTTTTTGGCAGAGACAATTTTCTCAGGTGGTACACACAAACTTAAGTGTAATGGACCTCACTAAGTGTGGAATACTTACTACGCTGTCATTTCAGCTCCCTAAGTATCCATCAAGGGGATCTATACAAATACAAATTATTTATATTTCTCTTGCTAACACAGAAGCATGTTAATTCTTATCAGAGGAATTTCTGCAAAAGGAAAACAAACTACTTAGCAACTGGTTTTTTGCCAAAAATAAAACATACTTTGTCTCCCAATACCTAATCTACTATGTGCTTCACCTGATCTATTAATGAAGACAGGGGACTTGACTAGATTTTGATTTATCTTTTTAATAAAGTCAAACTTTGAGAAAATTTGGAGTGATAGAAAATGAAGATACATTCCACAGGTAACAAAAATGAAGAAAAGCTTTTGCATGAACTATTAAGTTCCATTTCAGAACTATGGCCATGTTACCAACGTTACAAGACAAAGATTTTTCCTTCATGGCATCATTCCTTCTGTTTAGTTTGGACTAAAAATTAGTTAGGGTCTGTTATACAGGATACAGCATAGCCATAAGAAGTTATTCAGGAAAGTAAGGACAAAGGACAACTGATGAATTTCAGAAAGGTCTCCTGAGGCTGAGCAGCTGAACAACAAAGACAATGCAATTTACAAAAAATTAATGAAAAGTGATAAAGCATGGCATGGGAAAGGCAGCAGTGGAATGATCCTGACCTTTGTGCATCAAGTGATGGCTCTTAACCTACCTGCCACTGTGCATAAATAGGAACCTGAGTTGACATTTGCATGGGGGGAAAAAAATGAAGTCTTGGAACAAGCCCATCTCAACAGCTGTCCAAAAAAGTTATGTCAAATGTTTGGAGTTACTAAGGCATAAAAAATAATGAAGAATACACTATGCTACTGAGTAAATAATCTGAAACACTACGATCAGTGTTTGACTGTTCATTGTCTCTAACACAATAGCTTCAGGAAACATCAAAAGAAGCTGACAGAAAGGAAAACAAAGGAAGATACATCTTGAACTCTTTCTGCTATAATTCATAGTAAAGATTCATGTGTCTAGTACTAAGTGATGCAGGGGAGACATAGAAAGTACATGAAAGACTAAGCTATCAATAGATTTTCAACAAAAAAAATACCACATCAAGAAATTTTATCTGAGTTGAAAACAGAAACAAGGATGAAAACAGAGACATCCTACT
The DNA here is from genome assembly GCA_020800305.1 of Porphyrio hochstetteri. Classification (NCBI taxonomy): domain Eukaryota; kingdom Metazoa; phylum Chordata; class Aves; order Gruiformes; family Rallidae; genus Porphyrio; species Porphyrio hochstetteri. Next base: position 79,135,342 of record CM036938.1, on the reverse strand, counting down.
GCTCTGTTCTCACTCTTTCCCTAGATATTTACATAGCCATCATTGGACAGAGGATACTGGAAAAAACACACATTCTCCCTATCCACAGTTCCCACTGTTGGGATCTTGATGAGATGTGGCCCATGACTGTTCTAGATATGGAAACAGACAGTTAACATTGCATCCAAATAAATACATATTAAAGACTGGACTGAGCATTTAGAATCATCCTTTTTTTAAAAAAGTATTTAAAAATGGGAAAAGAGTAGAATATGAAGAAAATTTAAAATCAAAAGGAGTGTCTGTATGAGCCTTTAGTGTGTGTTACAGTTACAGTGGACTTTAGATCTAGTCTTGGGATTTCCATGCATCAACAAGCCTAAGCAGTTTTACTAAGGAGCTGCTGTTTGCCATGAGAGCTAGGGCACATAATGGATGTGTTTAAACATAGGTAGTGATTAGCCAAGACAACTACCTTTTTTTTGTTACTACTTATTTACTTATTTATTTTTAAAGTTTGCCATTTCAGATGAGTCTTCCTCCAGAGCACACCCTGGAGCCAGTGTTTACATAAAGAACACAAATATCCTAGCCTAAATTACTAAATACCTGAATTCTGTAGTAATTTACAAATCCATTATTGTTAAGTGCCAGTTTCTAGAGAAATCCAATATATTTGGCCTTGGCTTGGTAATTTCCAATACACACAACAACAAAGACGACTTCTCAGCCCACAGCATGGGTCATAAACCAGAAGCTTTAGCTGCAGTGTAACTGTCCTGCAATGAAAGTGCTACATACCTGTATACAGGTTTGCTACACGTCTGTATCTAATACATGTGCATATATGACCAGCCCCTGTGCTGATGCTGCTTCTCCCTGACAAAGAACTGACAAGACAGGTCTCAATTTTAAGGATGGTTTTCAGCTGGTTCCAGAAGCCAGGATCACATCCTATCTACCTTACCTATCCTCTAACAGTAAGCAGCAGACACAGACTATTTGGGTCTGATGTTTACATCACCCATTGCTGTTTACCACCTAACAACCTGCCAGTGTTTATCTACTCAGAACAGGGGCAAGAAAGACTTTTGGTACTTTTTTTTTTTTTTTTGAACAGCTAGAAGATAAGGCATGCAATTGGCAAGATCTGTCCCTATTAATGTCAGATTATATGCATCACTGGCTGGGTATGTAGAAAAGCTTCAGTTCTCCTCCTCTCTTTGGCTCATCAGTAGTGATTAGATACAAAGCATGTGCTGTGACGGGCAGCAGGTACAGCACTTTGCTAATATGGCAACCTGTGCAAACAATTCTGTTTACTTCCTTCCTTTAAGCAACATGAAAATGGATTAAAGAAAAGGTTCTGTGAACAGCTCAACTATTAAAACCTTCTTTCCCAACAGATTTGCTTCTCACATGTTCCCCATTGGGGTTGGACCCGATGATCTCTCAAGGTCCCTTCCAACCCCTACGATTCTGTGATTCTGTGAGCTATAAGACATTTTCTCCACTAACTCCTGAATCTCCTCACCTTCAGCTGGGCCAGGGGTAGCACTGCACCCTGCTCCCTAACAACCTGTGTTGTGTTGAGCCCCTGGTCAACCTGCATGTGTTCATTATTCACTGATCAAATGTTCCCACCTTTACCTGAAAGATCTGTGGAGACTTAATGGCTTTGGTATCTCCCTTTCCCTTTTAGTTTGCAGTGAATTTGGCCAACAACTTCCAAAAACTTCACATTATTACAGAATCAAGGCAAAATAGATAATCACACTCCCACAATTTTGCCTCAGTAAACAAGATGTTTCTTTTATTACAAAAACATACTCATGGAATCATGAACAAATGCCTTCAATTAAAAAAAAAAAAACTACAAAAAACCCACACCACACAAAAGATTCATTAAAGACTCCTGAAACTGGAAATGTGAATGACAGCTGTGTATCCTATCAATATTTCTAAGTAATGAGAAAATAAGTAGGTATAAATTTAAACAGAAGAATAAGATTTCTTCAAACTGTATTTAATAAGTCTGTCTTTTGCTCAACAAAAAGAGTTATCTTAAAGGACCAAGACATTCCAATCCCGGGTTCATACTAATTATTTTAACCTACCCCATCAATTACAGTCCTACTGAAACCTCACCACTACCTTAGAAAAACTGCAGCCATACCCAGCTTCTGGGTTAACTTCATATTGGTTAAAGGTGACAAGGCCAAGACCAGGAGCCACAGACAGCGGGATTCTCATGTACTGAGATCACTGATGAGATTCGTTTGACCTGCCAATTAGAGTACTTCTGCAGACAAAGGACTGGGGGGGAGGGAGCTGACAGATGGATAGTTGAAGTTCAAACACAAAGAGAAGGGATGGATGTTAGAGTACTGCAGTTAGTCAATACTAGTCAAACTTAGAATGCTGAATCTGTTGGTGAAAATTAATCAAAACAACAGGACAACCAAAAAAACTCAACACCACACACCCTATCTTTGGATCATCTTTAAAAAAGAAGAAAAAAAAAAAGACACCCTCCCAAAACACACAGCCATAACACTAATCAAGCAAGGAGAGTATCAGGTATTTATCATTATATGGAGAAAAATGGCGAACAAAATATGATATAGAACAGCTGCAGAGGGAACACATTTATTTTCTGTGTCAATTTTTCCAATTCCAGCATTTTCTATACTACTTCCTAAGGTAAGAAGGGTATAGCAGATACACAGAGTACTCTAGCAAGTCTTTATTTCTCTACATGTGCAGAACAAGCCAAATCATAACATTCAGACTTTGGGAGCTCCGTTATATCCCACCATGGCACAATTCCCCTCCCCAAGGAAGAGGCTGGCACCTTGCTTTCATGCCTGGCATTTTCCAAAAACTCAGCCTAGGTTTTGGTTCCAGCAGATTATCACTAGCTAACAAACCAAAAGATGCTGCTGTGGAGATGTCACTGACATCTAAGTAAGATGACAGAACTGCCAGACAAGGGTGTCCACCATCATTTCAAACACAAGTAGGAGCCACCAAGTACTGTAAGAAGAATGACAAAGTAAGAGACTCTCTTAGAGGAAGCAAGGAGAAATGCAAGAAGGGGAGGAGACCCCTGGAGAACTTCAGTATTTTTATCTCAGTTCACTTCTTCCCAGAATGGAACTGATTTATTTGAGGTAGCACAAAAGGAATACGCTCCATCTCTTAAATAACAGCCACCAAAAATGCGTGTGTGTCCAAATGTGTTCTGGGGCCATACACTTCCATGTCAAGGATCAGTGCTGAATCTGCTTTAAGGTGCTTGTAAGTGCAACTGAAGAAAAGGTTATATCTCCCCTTTCCGTAAGTGTGTTTCTGCACTGTCACATACCTACCCACTGAGCATAATCAAAAACCACTTGCATTTGAAGAGAAACAATTTTGTTGGTCACAAGTATGCCATGAGAAAATAGAAAGATGGTCACTTTTCTGGGCTATAGAACTGAACTGTATAGAACAGCAGCTTTGCAGAGCTCTGGTAGCTACCTTAAGCAACAGACTAGCAAACAAATTATTAATAACCAGACAGATACAAAAGCAGATAAAAATCCCTACTATATGTTTAGCAATGCATTCTATTTTTCCATTACTTCAGAACAAAATGTTATATAACTGTTTTTAAGTAAATGTTCCTTTAACCCTAAACCTTGTCTATGGGAAACACCAAGTATTCTGACATCCTGATGCAGGCTTTCTAATACCCATAGGAGAATAAAGTCTGAACAGCAGGATTAGACCACTTTCATAGCACACACTAACACCGCAGTACTGTCACTGCACCTGCACAGAACTGTTCAACCTGGGACAGATCCTAAGATGAGAACATATGGGTCAGCATGGAAAAGGCATGTCACACTAACTAGCAAAGCTTCTCAGCATGTAGCAGGAGAAGAGAGAACACAATGATTTAACCAAAACTGATGCAAGTCTGCAACAGATAAAATGCAATGGCTGGATTTTACACTGCATGGAGTGGACAAGACTAAGAATATAGGGTACACTGCATAAGCTGTGCTCATTCTGTGCAATGGTGAGTGATCACAATGGTGATGTCCTGCAATAAGAAGGACAGTTACATTTGAGCAGAATTCATCCACTGTTCTGCTTTTTGGTGAAAACCTTGGCACATGCATCAGGGCAGACACAGATCTGCCCAGAGAGGACCCACTTGGAGCATCTCCTGTCAGCGGCCATATAAAGAGAAATGGCCATACAACCACCAGTCAAATGTTCAGAGAAGGTTGCCCTGGCTGTGGCTGGGTGCTGATGGAAGAAGAGAGATGGGCAAAATCTTTTAAAAACCCTGGGTACCGGCAACAGACGTGGCCCAGTTTTCTACAGATCAGCAGGGTATGGAGCAGCCACCAGCTTTGCTGTATATGTCTGTCCCTGCTAAAAACCAGCAGTGTTCTGCAGTAGCTGGATTTTGGAAAGGGCAACAAATAAGCAAACTGCTTCACCACTGTACTGCATTGCTGTTGCCTGGGCAGCAGATGATGACAGCACTTCTTGTAAATACTGATGCCTATCAGGACAGAGGCTACCCTCTGACCAGCTGGAGACAGCCCAAGCACAATCTGTCTACAGAGCTCATGAGGCCCAGGACCCTACCAGGTACATGTGTATAGATCATTCTCAATTTCCATACTAATGTTCTTCCATTCTTCTGTCATTTCCATGCTAATGCTTGTGTAGCCTTTGAAGATAAGAGTACTACCAGAAGCAACTGTCGATTGACAGCTCTACACTGTAAACAAGTGTCAAGGAAACAAAGCCTTAATGATGCTCTGTCATCTAAAAATACTATAAACAATGTCTGTGTTACTGATGAATAAAAGAGGGCCTTGTTCCTAATGAAGAGGATAGACTATCAGAGAATAACTCACTTCCCAGCTCTATAGGACTCAGTGCATAAACCAAAGCTATTCATTCAACTTCACTGAGCTTTGCTCCCTCCCAGCCCTACTAAAGGGGACAGGCTGACAGTACTGCTGCAACACAGGGGATCTCAAGACTAACAGACAATTGAGAATTAAGGCATTAGTTTTTGGAAATCTGCAGAAGAACACTGTGGAAACATTAAGCATTACTAGAAGCATGCCCTAAATACCCTGTCAAGGCAAATCCAAATATTATTTCCACTGAGACAAAAATGGAATTATTTTCTCCCTTTACTTCCTCTTGGAAACTTTCCAGTACCTAGGAGATTCCATGTCTGCGTTCTTCCCAAGTGCCACAGTTTGACCTGTTCTAGTGTTCCAGTAGTGATTTCCTCTCTGCTGTTTCTTCCTCCAACCGTGACCCAAAACAAACAGTAAGATCTGCCCCACTCTTCCCATGTCAACACAGTTTCACACATTAAGTCTACAAGACCCAGAAATGCAAAGGACTAAAGTAGAAAACTGACCCAGAGAACCAGAGACAGAGCTTACAGTATCATGTTTTCCAATCTGTTCAGAAGGCCATGACCTAATCAGTGTGAAAGAAAAACAAGGATATCACAAGGTGTTAAAATTTGGAAATTACAGCTTAGTTCCTCCAGATCTCTGCTAGTTTGTCCTCTTTATCCTCCTTCCCAATTTTGCCCAAATCTTTTTATGAATCTAGCCATGGGGTTCCAAATATATTTCTGAAAATAGACACATATTTACATTTTAAAAAATTAACAATGTCATACTATAATTGTTCCCCCCCCCTCTTCTTACATTTCAAATCTGTTACATTGTTATTCCCCTTGCAGGCCATTTGGGGAACATACAAATACATAGGAAAATGAAATATGTAAGATGTCAGCATATTGTGTTTCCGAAACAACTAAGGAAATGCTGCAATTCCTAAGTGTGAGGACATTCCAGTTGAAAAAGCAACATATTATCAACCTGGAGAAGCAATAATGGCAAAAGCTATTTCCTGCATTTAGAAAGTGTCACTTTTCTTTTTCAATCATTTGTCATTATAATTCAGTCAAACAGATGCCCCTCAGAAAATGGTTTCTTCTCAGCTCAGTCCAACTGATTTATGCAGAAGAAATGTGATTCTGAAGAGTGTCACAACTAAAAATTAATACTGAGTTGCATCTTTGCTACCTGAATGATGCCCATGCAATGCCAACAGGGGCAGGAATATATTTCAAAGTAAAAAACACAGGGGAGATGAAAACCCAATTCTAGGTTTTCCATACTTCCAGTGCTGTGTATGAGTGATCTTTATGACAGAACACAAATCACCACCACAGATCTTTGTTTTGCTCTTATACATTGCTATTATACTGGAAATTCAGGAACTTTCCAATATGAAGCAGATAGATTTCATAAGACAAAGACATTCCAGAAAAAGGACTAAAAATAGGACTCCTCTTCCACAGGAATCTTTAGGATTTTGTTTTGCCCCACTTTGTGCCAATTTTTTTTCTTTTCCTTTTTGTTTGGGTTGGTTTTTGTTGTTTGGTGGATTTTTTTAGGGGGGTGGGCAGTGTTGCAAAAGATGGCATATCCCTTAAGCAATTCACTTGGACAAAAATCACAAGATAACATTTCAACCATTTCCCACTAAAAATGTCAACAAAAGGGATATTCCAGTAAAACATATTAATCTAATTAAATCAGTATTTTTCCAGTATTGTAAAACTTTTGACCAGCTCCTATCATTAAGAAAGCAAAACTGAGCAGTTCAGAAATCACACACTTCCCTGTCACTCATGTTAAATCAGTGCCTCATTTAGCTTGTTAAAGGCCATCTCAACAACAACAAGAAAACCCATGGTATCTTTATCATTTTATAACATACCTGAACTGTCAAGCCAAAACAGCATCAGGAAAGGAACATCACTGGTAGTCCTGTTCCTGGTATTTGAAGGCCAAGATTCTGGTTCTTATCAGCATTTGTGTTAAGAGGTTTGAGCACATCAGCACTCTGCCAGCTCACAGTGGTGGAGCTGAGGAGCTTGGTTTTTTTGGGACTCATTTGCCAAAGCAGACACAAAGAGTGTGGCCCTGACCCAGGCTGTCACAGGTGAGGACCCAGGCAGCAGCTAATGCCAAGAGAGCATATTCTGGAAAGCTGGCGGCTTTCCACTGCATTGTGTTGTTATCTTCTGCTTCTTCCTGTCTCAGCCCCAAAGTTCCTTATCGACTCACACTATGCAATTCATTACTTGATATAATTCTTTTTATCAAGTAATTAGACTTAATTTCCTACAGTAAACAAGCTTAGAATTCCTCCTCATAGGATAGGGTTTTAGTATGTCAAACAGCTTCCTGTAATTCCATGGTTCTCCTTCCCACAAGAATAAACAGAATAATTCTTTCCAATGGAGGGACACAACACAACCCAGAAAGAAAAAAAAAATACAGAAGAAAAAAAAGCAGAAATAGACATGGTACTCAAGAGCAAAAAAAAAAAAGGGACATCCACATTGGAAATAATACACCATCAGCTCACAAAGCAGCAGACCACTACAGTTTCCAAAACATCAGTTTTTCACCCTGAAAATCAGACTGCATTTCTCAATGCTGGTAAAACTATTCATGCATAAATGTTTTCAAATGACACTGGATCTTTTGAAAAATATTTAGGGGAAAAGCAAACTAAACCACCTTTTCCCAGTTGGTGGCACTCCGAGGAATAAGGAGACTCAGATAAAACTCTTACTGCAACATCTTCAGAGTAGTGACTTCTGGACTTTAAAAATCATCACACTAAACCCATCATGGTTCCCCCCTCCCCCAGAGGTCACTTTCAACCCAAATTAACTTATGATTACATATTTTCAAATTTTTATTTTAGGGTAGGAGGGAAAAATCAAAATATGGTATTATTTTCTGATAGAAGTCAAAAAGTAAGAAACCCCAAGCCTGTATTATAGCAAACATTGTTTCAAAAACATCAAAATCAAAGTAAACCTCAAAAAGTTTGTAACCCAAATGAAAAGATCCATTTGAAGGATATTACAAGGCTGAGTTTAAAAAGTAATTTGATGTTTGTTGGGATTTCTTCATTCCTTGTGGCAGACTAAATACTTCAGAAGGCATAAGGAAGACCTAGCACCTCATTTTTAAGTTCTAATCCTAATGAAAAACTACCAAAGACATTCTAGTAAATCACAAGGCAAACCAACCAAAGGAACTACCTGCATCACCATATCTCCTTTTCCTTCTTGACCATGTATGACTATAGTGTGTTTCAGAGAAATTTTATAAGTTGTTCCTACTGGAAGAACTACCCAGAAAATCCCTGATCTTCATCATGCCTGTGGGACTGCAGCTTCTGACCTCAAGCAATGGTCTGTTTCTCCAGGCAATATGCCAAAAGCATTATCAGCGGTTGTGTAAGATTGCAAAGTTTCCCGTTTCATGCACATCAGAGATGTCTTCATGCTGCTTTTAAAACATTGCCAGGATACTCCTGTAATTCAATGACTTTTCAAAGTTTCTTCAAGTTTCATACTGCTCAACAGCAAGAAACAGACAGACTAGCAGGGAAAGGATGTGTTTTACAGACCTCACCTGGCTGTTGTGCTCAGGCTCAAGAATCAAACACCAGTCTTGAGACTCTTGCAGACTGAGATGCACTGGCCAAAAGGCATCAGTGCACTGATCTGTGCACTCTCAAATACTACCACTTGTCACTTAAGGCTCATGCTGCACATGCTCCATTGCTTCTGCCTGTACATTCCACAAACTCCATGTGTTTCACCTCTCACAGACCACATGTGTCATTTACACAGCTCTGTACAGCACCCCCTTCACATTCGGGCAGTTTCTATTCTTACCCTCCCTGCTAAGGCAAATTCAGCCTTTTCCTCTAGAACTATGGCAGTGCTAAAAACCAAAACAAACAACAAAAACCTGAACCTAAACCAAACAAAAAAGGTTTAGAGATCCTTGTCTCAGTCTGAAATACAGGGTGTTGAGAAATGAGACTCAGAAGTGCTTTTCTGAATGAGGGATGCCTAGAAGTGGTTCATGTTTGAATTTAAAGCTCTGGTGCAGGTTGCAGCTATCCTACCATTCATTTCTGAAGTTGTAATGCAGTTCTGAAGCAAATCTCCCAGTTTTCCCACCTACCATCAGTTGGTTTGATTTGCTGGTCATTTTCACTGCAGTTGAGTTAAAATCCACATGCGTTGGCACAATCCCAAGCACAACTACAGGTTGGGTGGAGAGTAGATTGAGAGCAGCCCTGAGGAAGAAGTACTTGGGGTGTTGGTGGATATAGAGCTCAACGTGAGTCAGCAATTCACACCTGCAGCCCAGAAAGCCACCTGTGTCATGGGCTGCATCAAAAATAGCATGACCAGCAGGTCAAGGAACCTGCCCCTCTGCTCTCGTCTGGTAAGACCCCACCTGCAGTCCTGTGTCCAGCTCTGGGGTCCCCAAGACAAGACTGACATGGAGCTGTTGGAGTAAGTCAAGACAAGGCCACAAAGATGGTCAGAGGGCTGGAGCACCTCCCCTTACAAGAACAAGCTTAGAGAGTTGGGATTGTTCAGACTGGAAAAGAGACTCCATGGGGGTCTTATAGTAGCCTTCCTGTAACTTAAAGGGGCCTCCAGGAAAGCTGGAGAAGAACTGGTTACAAGGGGAGGTCATGATAGGACAAGTGGGACTGGGTTTAAATTAAATGAAGGTGTATATTAGGAAGAAATTCTCCCCTGTGAGGGCGGTGAGGCCATGGCACAGGCTGCCTAGAGCAGCTGTGGCTGCCCCATCCCTGGCAGGGTTCAAGGCCAGGTTGGATGGGGCTTTGGGCAGCCTGATCTGGTGGAGGATGTCCCTGCCCACGGCAGGATGGTGAGACTAGATGATCTTTGAGGTCCCTTCCAACCCAAACCATTCTACAAGTCTGTGATTCATTTCAGAGGAAACTAAAATAGAAGCTCGTATCCAGACGCATAGCAAAGGCACTCCAACTGCTAATGGGATCAAAGCAGTAACCAGGTATTTGGGTGGCTTCAAGCCATATGAGTGGTATGTTCAGTACAATTCATACATTCAGAGACAGTCAGATCGGACCACCAGAAAAAAGCCAACCCCAAAATAAAACAAAACCCACCCAAAAAAAAAAATCAAAACCCTCCCAAAAAACCAAAAAAAAACCCTCCAGTGAAAAGTAAACCCCAAGAGACTCAGCATCAACGTTTGACCTTCAGATTCTCACTTCCAAAAATCCAAAAGACATCTATAGTACTAAACTGATTCTTTCTGAGCATTATATCACCAAGGTGTCAGATTGACTCATCCAGTTTCTTACCAAACATATTCATATACCAAAGCTCTGGCTCAGTTCTAATGATACCAAAACTAGCCCAGAACCACAGTAAAAATCCCATTACTTACCAGTCCATTGCAAGTGCTGATTGCTGCTGTCCCACTCCCAGAACCTGGCTGCAACACTGTGCCAATGAAGTGGCAAGGAACTCCTGAGTGAGTTGCAATCTTCGCACTAGTGTGGTTGCCACGTCTTCTTTCTACTATGTAGTTATGGGAAAGAAATCCCATGTGGACAGTCAAGTTAAAAAACAGATCCTTTTCCTCATGGTTAATTTTGTAGTATACCACGTTCTTTTTGCTGAGATCTCTCTTCTTCCTTGGGTCTGAGATGTGATGGTGTAAATTAAAAGAAAGAAAATGCCCACTTGCATCTACTCTTGCTGGATCAACCACATGGTACTCTGGCAAGGTCTTGATAAATTGCTCTGAGAGGAAGGGGAAAAAAGAAAAAAAAAAGAAGCAAAACTAGGGTGAATGCTAGCCTCTTCAGATCTCACATGTTTTAAAGGGAAACTCATAAGTGACAACAACTCACCACAACATGCTACTGAAGCAAAGGCTGGAAGTGCACAAAGAGTGCAATACAATCCTTATTTCGGCTCTCTACTCTCCCACTGTAACACTCAATTTAAAAGTGTAACATTCTTCTTTTCAAATATTTTGTCACCATTCATTCAAGCACTGACTGTCACACACACATGCCTTCCCAATCCCACAAAAGCTGGGAACCCTCTCTTGTCCTAGGTTCCCAGCTCAGGAGGCTCTTGACTAAGATCATCTCCACACATTCAGAAAGCTGACGACCTGAAGTCAGAGACAGAGCCTTGTATGTCTGCTTGGGTGAAGACAACATTACTGACTGGCATGACAGACTGCAGCAATAGCACCTCTGTAGCATCAGCTACAGAGGAGGTAGAGGAGGGAATTTCAAAGAAATAGTTGAAGGGGAATGAAGTAGCCCTACGCTTTTGTATAAGGCGTTCCAACCAGGAACAGATTGGACACCTTATCAGTTGCCAGGATAAAAGCATTACTGGCATTCTTATCTCCTGCTGTGATACAGAACAAACAGCACCTGTTCCCAAATTTATATTTTTTAAAATTAGTGTAGAACTCAAAGGCCCCAAGCAAATAACATAAATCCAGTTAAAACACAGCCCCTAAGAACTTGTACCCTGAGGGCCACATCTTCCACTGGCATACTTGACTTCAGTCCAAAAAATCACAGTCTGAACATATTTCATCAGAAAGAAGTTTTGATGATTTATGTCATTCCAGTTCCTCTCTCCCTGGGGAGAGAAAGTCACTCTCATTCCCAAAGTCCCAGTCACTTATACATTAGGCTGTTATACCTTAATCATTAATTAAGCTGATTAACAAAGCAAGTAGCCTGCTCTAGGTACTTCCAGAGCAATTTACTCCTCACAAGACTGTCTCTCCTTCTAGAGACACTTCTCTCTCCACTACCTGCACCTTCAAAGCCACAACAGATAAATCATGCCCAGAGAGACAGCTGTCCAGATGCATCCCCTCCAGGAAGGAACATATCTCCTTTGTCTTCATTAGCTGCAGTATGAGATGTGGCTGCTTGTGCTTCTTCAGGCCATGGACCTTTGAGATGTGTATATTAAATAACTCAATTAAAAATACAGAACAAAACCAAAAAACAACCACACAAAACCCCCACTTCCCAGCACATGTACAAAACTGTATGAGAAATTTGGCCTTGCCTCAGTAGCATCTTTATTTCATACACAACCAATTTCTTTGTACACAAGCCATCCCAGCAGCCTACAGGAATTCTGTGCCTTTGCAGGACAAGCCACAGCAGAGGGCTTTTAGATCACCACAGTGGCAGGTCACAGTCACAGAATGGCGGGAGTTGGAAGGGACTTGTGGAGATCATCTGGTCCCACCCCCTGTTAAAGCAGGATCAGCTGGAGCAGGTTGCACAGGACAGCATCCAGGCAGGTTTTGAATCTCTCCAGAGGAGACTCCACAGCCTCTCTGGGCAGCCTGTCCCAGTGCTCTGTCACCATCACACTAAAGAAGTTCCTCTTCATGAAATCAGACAGCAGTCTGTGAGTACACCTTCAACTGTGGTGTCCAAATTGTACTGTAGTTTGTCTACTCCCACTGTTGAAGTCAGTGAGGTAACAAGCATTGCCTGTCTTCTGCCAGCACAATTCAGGGTGTGCAGCTGATAAGTAGTTGATAGCAAATATAATCAAAACACTGCTTGTAGCATGGGGCCTGAAGAAAATAACTGATTAATAGAAGAGGAAATTAAGATCACAAAAACCAGCAGCATTTTCAAAATGGACACACTGTAAGTGTACAGATCACAGAATCACAGAATCACAGAATCACAAGGTTGGAAAAGACCTTTAAGATCATCAAGTCCAACCACTCACATCCTAAACTAAACCATATCCCTAAGTACTTCATCTACCCTTTTTTTGAACACATCCAGGGAAGGTGACTCAACCCCCTCCCTGGGCAGCCTGTTCCAGGCCCCGACAACTCTTTCAGTAAAAAATTTTTTCCTAACATCCAATCTTACTGACACACAGGAATGCAGATTTAAAGGAGGGGATACTCAGGATTCTGGAGTCAAATTCCCCACTGCTATGTAGAACCAAACACTGATGTGCTTTTCTGGATTATCAAACTTAATTTTAAAAGAAATTTAAACTTCTTTCTAATTTGAAACCACTCCAGAATACCTGTGGTCTGACAGAACTCTTCCAGTAATTTCCAGCGAACTGTGCTCATTGTCCCCTTTAATACACATTTGTGTTGCTCGTTTATTCTGATCTTAAACTCACAGGATTTTTGCCTCCCCTATACAAAAACTGTATAATTGTCACTTTTTTGTCGGTCTTGACAACACAGAGACTAACACCTACCACAAGTTCTGAGAGACACCTCCTGTCCTTGTCCAACTAAACAGAGGGGACTGAGAGACTGAAAACTCAGTCCATGCCCTCATGCCTGCATTTTATACAGACTGTAAATAGCACAAAAGGTGCCAACTGCCTGACAATTTAGCAGCTGAAGCTACAGCAAGATGCTCCCTTCCTCATGCTCCAGAGGGAAGAAAAAAATTGGCAAGGGGAAGAGGGGAGAAACACCAAAAAGTATGGCTTATCTGCAGAAGTTGATTTGTAAGTCTTCTGAGAAGTCCCAGATCCCATATTGTGCTAGCAATGACAGGCTGACAGAGAATGCTGGAAGACCAGGCGCCCATTTCTCTGTTTTTCAGCACAACTCATTAAATGATCAAATTAAATGCCTAAAGGAAAATTTACTCATCTGCTGTCACTGTGCAATCTGCCTCTGTTCAATGTCTTGAGCTTAATTTGTTGTGGCTTACCTGTTAATCTCCATGCAAGACCAAAGACTTGCAGTTCTAGACTTCAAACTACTCAAGGAAGGGTTTTTTGTTTCATCACTACACTAATTAGTGTGTAGAGTTTAAGGCAAATTAGACAACAACATCACTAAAAGGGAAAATACTGCCTTAGCATCTGGCAGCAGCAGGATTAACGAAGCAGAGAAGTCTAACTTCTTCCACCCACTTAAATACTCATTTCTGAATGCTAGGCACTGGAAAGGGGAACTACCTGTAATAATATAGTGTAATATAAATACAGAAATGAGTAATTAAAAAGTTTCTGAAAGACCAGTGGGAGTAAGATTACAATGTAACAAAGTTTAACAAGGCTAAAGATATTTCTGCAAGCAATCATTATCAGTTTTACCTAGACTGTTGGGTAGAGGTTATCAAAGACAATCTTACTAATAACATAACAATTTACTAAGATCCACATTAAGCCTAAAGAACCACTTGACCCTTCTATCTGGAGAAGAGTCTGAAACAAAGATAGGAGGTACAATTTTGGTGATAAGGATAATGCTCAACAAGAAGGCAGAGGCAACAGTGTAACTTAATACATGTAACCCACGCTGAAGAAGAATAAGGGTTGTGTTCTTCAACACTAACAGCCTGATTTTCCTAAGGTAAAATTGATTTCTATTAAAAAACACAGATTCTCATCAAACTAAATGCCAGTAAACATTAAATTAAGGGAATCTATGTCTGTGCTGGGACCAGTGCTCTTTAGTATCTTCATTAATGATCTCGACATTGGACTGAGTGCACCTGCAGCATGTTTGCTGATGACACCAAGCTGAGTGGTGAGGTTAATGTGCCAGAGGGACGAGATGCCACCCAGAGGGACCTGGACAGGCTGGAGAAGTGGGCCTATGTGAACCTCATGAGGTTCAACAAAGCCAAGTGCAGAGTCCTGCTCCTGGGTGGGGACAACCCCCATTATCCATACAGGTTAGGAGATGATGTGCTTGAAAACAGCCTGGAGGAAAAGGACTTGGGAGTACTCAGGGATGAGAAGCTGGACATGAGCCACCAATGTGCATCTGCAGCCCAGAAGGCCAACCCCATCCTGGGCTGCATCCACAGAAGTGTGGCCAGCAGATTGAGAGGTGATTCTGCCCCTCTATTCTGCTCTGGTGAGACCACCTTGGGTACTGTGTTGAGCTTCAGACAAGAAGGACGTGGATGTGCTAGGGTGTGTCCAGAGGAGGGCCATAAAAGTGACCAAAGGGCTGGAGCACCTCTCCTGTGAAGACAGGCTGAAGGAGTTGGGCTTGTTCAGCCTGCAGAAGAGAAGGCTCCAGGGGGGTGTTATAGCAGCCTTCCAATACCTGAAAGGTGTCTGTAAGAAAGCAGGAGAAGAACTGTTCACAAGGGCATATAGCAGTAGGATAAGGGGTAACAGTTCAAAACTAGAAAAGGGAAGATTTAGGTTGGATATTAGGAAAACAGTCCTCAATGTGAGGGTGGAACAGGTTGCCCAGCAAGGTTATGCAGGCCCCATCCCTGGAGATATTCAAGGTCTAGACTTGGTGGGGCTCTGAGCAACCTGATCTAGTGAAGATGTCCCTGCTCACTGCAGGGGGCTGGACTAGATGACCAATAAAGGTCCCTTCCAACCTAACACATTCTATGATAAGCCTTGGGGATGGCATGCCACAGTGTTCTCCTTGGCCACCTAGAATATTCTCCACTCCAGGGAGACCCTGTCTATTGAGTTGCCATGCTCTGGATTTACAGGCCAGGAAAGGGAAGTCTTCTTTGGGTGGCTTATGTAGTTCCAGAGAATGCTCTGTCTTTTCCACAACTGCAGCCCAAGCACATCAGCTTTCATCTGCGATGTAAACAATACAAAAGCATCACACTGAGCAGGGTATGTTCAAGTCAGCCCTCTGCCTTGCAATTACAGTGTTTACACAGGCCCTTCTGGGCACACGGTACAAGCAAGGTTCAAGCCCTTCACACTTTTTTGAAGAGTCCAAGAATTGCTTAACTTGTTGAAGAAACCTTCCCTGCAGATCCTCCTAATTCAGCATCATTAAAACCATCTGATAATATTCAAACCCCCTGCTGTCTTGTTGTGCTTTTCTGTGGATTCAAACTCACCACACATGGCAAAGAACTGCCTTCACTAAGAAAGACTGTACATAAAGCGAAAAAAGTAGGATAAAAACAAACACTGTCACACAACAGGAAATGCACGATTTCTTTTAGACAGACAACATGTTATCTGACAAAATTCATTTAAAATATGACACATCACCATTTTCATTCCCACCCTTGTAGTTCATCTACATCTGCCCCTCAGACCATCTGGCCTCCTTCCAAATGATTCCTTGAGATAGGAAATAGCATTGTTCATCTCCATAGGAAGCATTGTGCCTAGCCAAATATTGTACCTAGGAAACACCACGGGCTGCAAAGCCCCACTGCAGAGGCCAGGTCTCCAGCATTCAGCAAGGGCATCCCTAAGTGTCCCATCTGCCACTCTCACCATGGATGTGGAGGGAGCACAACACTTAACAGTCACTTGTTTATAAACGAATTTTAGTCCTTTGCACTTAGTGCTTCATTCAATCTTTCTTTACAAAAAGCTGAATTTTGGACTGTTTCTTTGCACAAAGCTGTTTGTAAACTGTTGGTAAAGCTTAAGTTTTCATGCCTAGAAAGTTAATTCTACATTTATTTCCAAATGCCTGTCAATTAAACAGTTACTACATCCTAGCATAGTCATCCCCATTCTGTCCCATGTAGTGGCAGAAATGCAGTAATTGTTTGCATTCCTTTTAAATTAATCCAGCAATGACTAACTTCAGGATAACTTCTCAGGCAGCTTAATGAACCACTTTTCCTTTCCATGATCTCAGAGAGGCACAGGAGATTTCCTTCTCTATGTTCAAGCTCTCCCACTGACAGCACCACAGCTGCGGACTGCATCAGGAAGGTTTTCCAGAACCCAAAACTCTCTTCCTACACTTTTGGGTCTTCTACCACCAGACAGTCTTCCAGCCAAGCTTTAATTTTTGTCTTGTGGGAGCTGCTTCTCTGATTTTTCTTACAAAAGGCAAAGGATGAAATTCATGAGTTACACTCCCCCAGCAAGGCGTGCGGCTGGCATCAACTGGTGGGATAATCGACCGGAATGAGCAGCCCCAATGGATTCCTCTTACAGATGAAGCCACACTCTTAATTTGCTGTCCTCACCGAGTATGAGTAACACACAGTAGGTTTTACATCCTGATAACACAACCCTTCTGTATACTGGGCTGTGACAGCGCAGAAGTTATCGTTTGGCTAATAATTAATTAATTAATTCAATAATCCAGGCAGCAAACTTTTTTAATTTCGTGGTACAGAACGACCCCGGTATTTAGAGCCATGCCTCTCAACGAGGAGGATGAGGGGGGAGCACGATTTGACAATACTCTCATCTACACCGTTCAATCCAACGACTCCCCAAGAGCAGCCGCGAGGCGCGGCCGGAGCCGTGTGCTCTCCCTGAGGAACTTTAAAGCCAAGCCTCTGGCAGCCCGTCCCAGCAGCGCTGAGCTCGTAGCCCGCAGGGCTCCGGGCGGTAACGCTAACGCCAAGGCGGGGGGCCGAAACAGCGAGATTCGCCGCCTCGCCTGCCCGGCCACCGCCAAGGAGCTGCGACTGGACCGGCCGGACGCACGCCCGCGGCGAGGCTGCTCGGCGGGGAGGCAGCGGGAGCCCGCTCTCCCTCACGCCGCGCCCGGGGCACTCTCCGCACCCTAACCCGCCCGCCGATACTGACCTTGCGTTCCGTCGGGGAAGAGCGAGCCGCCGGCCGGCGGGGCCCTGCCCAGGCTGGGCGCTTGGGCGTGAAGGACAAGGAGCCAGAAGGAGAGGTGTGCCGCCCGGCTCCGCGGGACACATGGCATGGTGCGGGCGGGG
This sequence comes from Porphyrio hochstetteri, assembly GCA_020800305.1. Lineage (NCBI taxonomy): Eukaryota > Metazoa > Chordata > Aves > Gruiformes > Rallidae > Porphyrio > Porphyrio hochstetteri. Next base: position 79,117,744 of record CM036938.1, on the reverse strand, counting down.
AGCTCCGAGCGGGGCGCCGCGACCGCCGACGCCTAGCCGGGCCGCGGCATGGCCGGGCGGCGGGGCAGCGGCGGAGCGGCCTCCCGGCGCCGCTCGGACACAGGCGCCGCTCCCCAGAAGAGCTGCGCGGGGCCGTCCCGGTGTCTGGTTTCTGCCGGCGGAGAAAGGAGGGCTGTGGGGAGGGGAGCCGCTCCCGGGAGCCCCCGCCTCGGAGCCGCTGGGGTTAAGGCGGCGGAGCGAACCGGACCGGGCCGGCGGGGAGGAGAGGAGAGGCCGCGGGCGGGGGCTGCCGCCCCCCCACTCCGCCCTCCACAGCGGCAAAGGTGGGGCGTTAGCCCAAGCAGCCCTCGGGGAGGGCCGTCCCGCACAAGGCAGCTTCGCCTCCCCGACCCGGCCCCACACCGCGAGTCTTCCCTGAACGACCGTGGAAGGAGCCCGCCGCGGCCTCGCAGCCCCACACACGCCCTGGCAGCGGTGGTTCCCCCCCACCCCGCCCCGGCTTGTGGCAAAAGTGCTCCAAGCACGCGGGCATTTAATGCGTTTTCCGCCGCTTCCCGCCGCAGCGGCGAGGGACGTGGGGGCACCCCCAGCCTGAGGTGCCCGAAGGGCGGGCGGGAGGTTTGTCAGGCCCCGGCCAGGGCCTCTGCCCAGCGCCTGGCCTCCAGCTTATCTCTTCCGCGGGCCGAGGCCGTTCCGGTGTCCTGCCACGTTGGGGTTAGCTCTGAGTGTCCTGCTGTTGTCGAGAGGGTTTGTAACAGACCTGGCACCTGTGGTTTTAAGTGCGTGCCCCGTACTTTCTGCCCAGGACCCCCTCACTCAGCCTCTGCAGAGGTTCCTGCCTGGCACAGCTCCTGTACCACCCTGTCCTTGAGACCTGGGCCAAGTGCCTTGATAGCCCTCTGGTTCAAACTGACTCCACCATGTGTTTCTTGGATGGTTTCCTGGTAATCTGTGCTTAGTTACACGCTGCTGCCTCTGCTCAGACTTTCCCAAAAGTGAATTCAGCGGCCTTGAGTGAGAGAGCTCTGAAACCCGAACTCCAGAGAATGAATGAATGAAAATGCAAGGGAGAGTTAGAGGATTTCTAAATCAGATAGAAATGTGGCTTCCCCCAGACTTGAGACAAGATGAACATGTTTATAGAAGAGTGATATTTGTTTATGAGTCCTAATATGATTTCTTCTAGCTAATGGAATGACACAGACTGTGCAAAAGAGGATGAATTTATGTAATATTTGATATCCAATGAATCTGGCCAAGAGATCTGTTCATTGCAAAGTATTTATTTTAATAAAGCCATCTATATGTTCTGCCTATGAGTAATGTTACCTCGCCTGTTACATCAGGAAGTCTCCTGGTGTGCTTGCCTTTTTGATTCTTTTAATAGTCTAGTCACATAGTGGGCATTAGACTGTTTTGTGACGTTGGATATTGTAGCCTGCTTAGCTTTTTATCAGTACTTCCCTGAAAATTAATTTAAAGCTAAGTGTGACCTGAAGTTGACATGTCTATAGTACTTAACATTTTAAAAACACTTGACAATTGTTGCATCAAATGAGCTACACGAATTGCCATGAATATTTTAAAACAATTAAATTGGAGAATAAGGAAGTATCTACAGTAAATGGAATAAATAGGAAAAGGGCTGTAAAATGAGCAGGAGCATTGGAAACAAGGGGTAAAAGTTCAAGGGATGGGCATATGTTTGCAAAGTGCTGGTTTGACAGACGTCTCCAGGGCAGTCAGAAAAAGAGCCCTTCAGTGAGAGGATGTAACTATTTGCTTCAATTTCCAGTCACGTTATTGGGTAGGTGTTCACTCTGCGTGATGTGAAGGCAACTAGTGTTTCATGCGGGATCCCATTTCATTTCTTCCTCAACAGGAACAGCTAATTTCTGTTGCCTGTAATTCTCTCCAAACATAAGATGTTCTTCTTCTGCCCTTTCCTGAGACTACAGTTTCTCATTCGAAACTCTCAACCTGTTACTCCTGCCTGTTTCCTTTCCTGTTATCTCTTCTCCAGACAGCATCGCTTGAGAGAAAGAAAAAAAATCAGGAAATGATGGAGAAATAAAAGTTTTAGGAGCTCAAGAGGGTTTATGGGAATGTGTTCTGTTTTGGTTTGGTTTTTTTTTTTTTTAAATGACCAAAAATTGTAGAAGCAAAAGTCATACCGAATAGTGAAAGAGAACTGTGGGAATCTGATCCAAAACATCTATAACTCCCTGGCTTCGTGCCAGTGTGCACATGGATAGCAGAAATGATTCACTGGGTGTAGTGTCAGAAAATACCCCAGGGGACAGTAGGGTTCCTGCCTAAGGGATGCTGTGGCTGAGGCTGCCAGAGTCACACACAGTTACAATGCGAAGCAGCAGCACAAGCAGAAAGCAATTTCCTGCTGTGAGGACATACTTCAGTGAATGGGATTTATGGCACTGTGTCTTCCCTAGTACTGGTCTGATTTAGGAGAGCATTTGCAGACTATTAAAATAAGATGCCTATGTATTAAACTATTTGATTACTCACAAAGAAAATAAAAAGTAAAAATTTAATGATAAGGAATTACCTAGTGACTTCCTGTTCTGAAAGAGATAACCTGGGGTTTTGGAGACTTGTGAATGTCAGGGCTGGTTTGTTGTTGGTTGGATTTTATGGAGAGCACAACCCCAATTAGAAAATTAACATAATAACACATCAGTTGCGTTCTTGTGACAGCAAAGGTATTGCAGTTCAGTAACTGCAGCTCAACAAAAAAAAAGCCTGTGCAGTTATTGACAAGAAGTCAGGAAAATACAAGATAGGTGATCAAGAGACAGTCAAGTCTGGATTGGTAGTCCAGGCACAATCAATACCTATGTTCTTTTAAATTTAAGTGGACCTCCACATGAAATGTGTCTGTAGAAATTTTTATGCATGTGTAAATGCGTACAGAGAGGCAGAAAAGCAGAAGTTAAAGTGAGGAACTGCAACATAAACTGTATGATTTTACACAGAGGAGTTGCTGTAAAGTGAAGCCCAGCTGAAGACAGTGAGGAAATTTTGCTTCAAAGTAAATGAGATTCTCTTCTGCCCAAAGTTTAAAGATCTAAAAGGCATCCAATGCATGTTTGCCTGTCTGCTCCTCCAGTCAGTAAGGAGACAAGCTACCTCTGGAGGATAACACATCTCTCTCTGTCATGTACAAGGTGAAACACTGTCTGGACCTGGCTATCTATTAACTATACAGACAGCTTAACAATTGCCTTGGACTAGAAGTGTCAAGATGAATCACATATGATATGGTGGGTTGTGTTGATGGTACTGAGTATTAACAGAGACATGAACTGAAAGACCCTATGAATCCAAGAGACTCTGTGGAGTTTGCTGGGTAACTGTTGTGCATCCACTGTGGTTTTCTTTCTGAAACAAAATCAGAAGGAAGTTCGTGAGTACTTTTTAAAAAGTCTTATTCCCTCTTTCTCATTTACAGATGCAGTCTCTTAACATAGCTCGCTACTGGTAATTGAATCAGAGAGACTGTGGGGTGTCTCAACTTCCATTTCAGTTATAGTCTTTAAAGACTTTTGGAATTTCATAACTCCTGCAAATAAATATTTGCTGATGTGCCACTTATGGTATGTCTATGAGCAGATTCAAGTAACAGAATGAAGCAAACTCAAAAGAGGTCGGTGGTTTACTACATTAATTTTTTTAGGATGGTCACATTCAGATTCCTGACTTGCACAGCTATTTATAATTGGTGAGATAATTCACAAAATTTTGTGCCTGGCTTCTATGAATTTAGAAGTTCATTTGGTCTTACTAATAATCAGCTTTAAAGCGTGTTTCTGGAGCAAAAGGTCACTTTGAAATTAACTTTTAATGAAAATTAGTGCCAGGAAAACATGTGCTCACTGATGTACGTAGAAAGCAAATGAGAAGAGGACATGAACATAAAGTAATTTTTTTTTAAATGAAAATTTGTCTGTATTCAAATAATACTTTCTGGAGAATATGTCTGGGCTCCATTAAGTGTATCAATGATGTTTTCTTCTGGGTATGATGACTATATTATCTAACTGTGATTTTGTAATGAAAACAACTTTTATAGATTTCCTTCTATGCTTTTAAGAAAAGAATTGCCATGAAAATCTTCCCATGGTGGATACACATGAAGTGACACCAAGCGTTCACTCTCAGGATGGAGAAAGTAGAGTTGTAGAATCCAGTTCGAAATGTAACTCTGAACAGTTACTGTCTGAGTTCAGTCAGAATCATGAGATTGTGGCCCTGAGCTGATAAAAAGTCACAGGGAGATCACATGTGTCCAGAAATTATAACGAAGAAAATTAAAATATATGAAATGATCCTTTTCTCCTATTCACCTTTTGTTCTCCTATTTTTTTTTTTGACAAGAAGAAAATACCATAAAATAATTATTCATAAAACAGGATTCTATGGCAAGAATGTAACATTTAAGAATAATCTAAAGCCCATTTAAGTAACATATTAATAACTCCTTTTAAATTAAATCTGTTCAAGAGCTTTACTATTACTACTTGTTGTTTCAGTATGTTGAATAGAAAAAGATAAAATCCCTTTGTCGTTTCTGTGAAACACATGTTTCTGTATTTAAAATAGTGATACATTCAATATTTCAAAAATCATTTTAAGCTATGAAAACAACTTTCCTGTTGAAAAGAGAATCCAATTTCCCTTGCCAAAACATTTCAGAGCAGTGTGCAGCTGGTTCAGTCACTATTTTAATCACAATCCATCCTTCATTTGTTTACGAGTTCAGTAAAGGAAGTGAAAAAATGGTAGGGATCTTTCTGGTTAAAGTGTAGGAAAATTTTAATTTTCAGCAAATGTTTGTCTGGCATGTTTACCTGACACATTTTTGAAGGCTGTTTGAGAAGAGCTGGCAGGGACACCATTGTCTCTGAGACAATATAGTTGAAATCAATGGGCAATTTCTGTTGGTGGTCTGAATTGATGAAAGCTTTCTAGGTTTACTGTATGGATTGATGCTGCCTGAAAGCAAGATAGCAACCTTAGCCCATGGGTTATTTTAGCATAGCACTACATAAACCTGAAAAAGCCAAAACTCTACAGAATCTGTTTCAGATTTCCAAAGTAAACATATCAGCCATTATTTTCCCATTATCACCAGAATACTTCCCAAAAACCTATGCTCATCAAGTTTATTACAGTTTCCAAAAATATTTGGGTCACTAACACCAATTTCACTGGTATTTTGATTAAGAGAAGACTCCAGAAAGTCACATACTAGCAACAAACCTTTGGCAGCATTTGGTGGGGTAAATAAGGAACAAATGGAAGACAATATTTTCTTGAGTACTAATCCTTGGGTAATGTATTTAATTAATTTTGCAACATTTTTAAAAATAGCTGATTACTTTTTTAACATTTTTCCAGCAATGGAAAAATTCTGATGGTGTGATGAATAAATTACTCAGCGAATATTTCTTTTATTATTCATCTAGGTGTAGAAAGTTCCCTTGCCTGCCTCCAAAACTTCCCAGAGGTGAAGAATGGAGAAAGAAAAAGACAAACCACCCAAGACTGAAGAAATTTGTCTGGTGGTCAGAGTATGAGCAAAAAACATGGAAGCATGTCTCACATTTGCAGCCCTGAGTTGAAAACTCACTACCAGTGTTCCTGTGAGATACCACAGTTCACACTCTGTTGCTTTCTCTGGGTGGCTAACAAAAAAAAAAAAAGGGTTATATCTTCAGATGTGATTCCCCTCCCTCTCTCCCTTCTGAATCTTTATGACTGTTCAGCTTCCGCAGTATATCAACAAGATATGCCAAGCAAGGAAAGAAATAGAAGATATTATTTCATGCAAGAGACAGTCTCTGCAATCTTTCCTGTGAAATATTTCACAGGAGGTAGCAGTGTGATCAGAACAGGGCAAAACTCAATCTGGAAAAAAATCTACTTTTGCACTGTCCGTTCCACTAACGATTTACCAAGAGAACGTGTCATAGTCTGTGCCTGGCTCAATTCAAGATGTTTTTTTTTCCTTGTGAGCTAATAGTGGAAGAACTAAATAGAGGGCAAATGTTGAACAAGAACTCGCTTATTTCAAGTATTTTATTAAACTTCATTATGGATAAGTGCTGAAGCTCGTGCTAAAGCATCTAGTGCTGCTGAGGGCTGAGGGACACTCCATGTGCTGTTTGCAGAACTTGTGCAGCCATGTGGCTCTGATTAAAATTCAGCTTTTTCACTTTGCTTGTTTATACAGTTATTGCAGTGCTGTTGTTGGAGTATCCTTAGCTTTTTCTCCTGCCTATACTGTTTTACATTGGACTGTGCAACACTGACAGGGCTGATGTAGTTGTTAGGTTTCATGGCAAGAATGGATTCATTTGGCTGTGAGAATGTGAGAACCTGTAACCATTCATTGTACTAAGGATGCAGCGTAATGCCCCAATACTGAGCATGCTGCCTGAATGCCACCACAGTCAGTGATTAGGGGGTATGAAAGCCTAAAAAAAAATAAATCCAGGATTTGGATAAAATGGGGAAGAAATGTCAGATCTCCATTTTTCAAGGTCTTCTGCAGCCTGCCTTTTGAAGGCCCATTGTTTAATATTTTTGATGTTTGTTTCGTTCTGGTACCAATGTGTTTAGCATAGCAAGTGATCTGGAGGCTAAGCTTTCGCAGAGCATTGTGTTACTACTTCCAGTAAGTTGTGCCCTCAGTATATGTAATGTGAATGATATATAAAACTTCCTAATTACTGTTGTTCCCCTTTAGCACCCCCATGATCTGGCTGACACTTTCACAGGGTCGCTGTAGGTACAGACCAGAGTGGACTACTGGCAGAACGTGGCAAACACGGCAATGTCTTTGCGGGAATCTCAATGAGGTACATCAGTTTAAAGACTATGAGGGGATAAGTTACTAGTTCATTCTTTCCTTAATCTCCCGCAGATGGGTGATTTACAGAGCTTTATTTAGGTATATTTAGAATCCCTTTCAGAATGTGCACTTACTTTGATTTATGTAAAAGCAGCACGGGAGAAGGAAAATAGAAAAGGCTCCCATTGCCACCGGGTGGTTTCTGTTTTCTGCTGCGGACTGGGTGGTGGCACAGCGAGTTTCAGGCAGGGCACAGGGCTGGGACGGTGCCGGCCGCGACTGCCGAGCGCCCCGGGCCGGTGCCGGCCGCCGCCGCGTCCCGGCGCTCCGAGGCCCCCTGCGGGCGGGCGGCTGCCGGGAGCCCGCGGCCGCCCCTCTGCCTCCCGGGCAAGCGGCTTCTGCCCGCTGCGGGTCTTGCCGGCTTTTGCGTTTGCCCGAGCGTTGCGTGCTACCGGCAGCCGGACTTTAAAGCTTCGTCGTCCTAAAATTAGTGACAGACACCGCCTTCTGATGCCCCGGAAGCAGGGAAGGTGCTTGTCCGTGCCTGTCCCGAATGTGGGCACTTTGGGGACGGAGAAGCACAGCACGTCCAGGCTTGGTGCCGGGCTTTCCCAGCCGGGGAAGCGCAGGTTGTTTCGGGCTCGCCCTCAGCACTTCCCAAGCGCCGGAGAGAAGGCAGGGTGGCTTCGTCTGGAGCCGACCCTCTGGGCCGACTTTTTGTGAGAGGGCATCGCCTGGGGTCGGGCTCTCGCCAAGCGCAGCCCGCGGAGCCCCGCCGCACGGCTGTGTCACACGCACGGCTCCCCGCCGGGCTGGCGGCGCAGGACGGAGGCGAGGGGCAGGGAGGAACCCAGCGTGAGTGAGTACCACGGGGCGGGAAGAACCGGCGGGGGGCTGGGGGGGCGCGGCCGCCCGCGCTCAGCACCCGGGAGAGCTCCGGCGCCGCGCCGCGCATGCCCCGGCTCCGCCGGCGCGGATATAACCGCGGCGCGGCGCAGGATCGGCGCCAGCCGTGCGGACCTGCCGAGCGGGAGAGACGTCGCGGACGCTCCGGTAGCATTCCCGCCCGAGAGTCTGCCCGCTGCTGCTGGCTCGGGGGTCTGGGGAGAGCTCCCGCGGACCCGTCGCCCGTAGCATGGGATGGGCGAGCCCTGCGAGCGCGGTGCCTGCTCGCCAGCCGCCAGCATGAAGGAAGGAGCCGACTGGGAGTCCTGGGACGCGCCTCTGGCTTTCCTGGAGGGCGCCCAGATGGGCAACAGGAGCAACGTGTCCTTCTTGCAGCTCTTCAAGAACATCAACCTCGAGCGAGCTGATGGGATGCAGGGGGACAGCTCCGATGTGGTGCGGATTGTCATCTCCTTGGTGTACTCTGTTGTGTGTGCCATGGGGCTGGTGGGCAACCTGCTTGTCCTCTACCTAATGAAAAGCAAACAAGGGTGGAGAAAGTCCTCGATCAATCTCTTTGTGACCAGCCTGGCAGTGACTGACTTCCAGTTTGTGCTGACCTTGCCATTCTGGGCAGTGGAGAATGCCCTGGACTTCAACTGGCTCTTTGGCAAGGCAATGTGTAAGATTGTCTCCTATGTGACAGCCATGAATATGTATGCCAGTGTCTTCTTTCTCACTGCCATGAGTGTGGCTCGATACCGCTCTGTGGCTTCTGCCTTGAAGAATCAGCGGCGAGGTGACCCACTGAGTGGCTGCTGCTCTGCCAAGTGGCTTTGTGCTCTCATCTGGCTGTCAGCTATCCTGGCTTCCCTGCCTCATGCCATTTTTTCCACCACCGCCACCGTCTTCGATGATGTGCTCTGCCTCGTCAAGTTCCCTGAGGGCCGAGGCAGCAATGCCCAGTTCTGGCTGGGTCTGTACCACATCCAGAAGGTTCTGCTGGGCTTTGTGGTGCCACTGGCTATAATCAGCCTCTGTTACTTGCTCCTGGTACGCTTCATCAGTGACAAACATGTTGGCAGCACTTGCAGTGGCACCAGCATCAAGCGCCGCTCCAAAGTGACTAAGTCAGTGTCTATAGTGGTGCTGTCTTTCTTCTTGTGCTGGCTGCCTAACCAAGCACTCACAACGTGGGGCATCCTCATCAAACTCAACGTGGTGCACTTCAGTACGGAGTACTTCCTCTCCCAAGTGTACCTCTTCCCCATCAGTGTGTGCCTGGCACACTCCAACAGCTGCCTCAATCCCGTCTTCTACTGCCTCATGCGCAGGGAGTTCCGCAAGGCACTGAAGAACCTCCTCTGGAGGATAACCTCACCTTCCCTCACCACCATGCGTCCTTTCACTGACACCACCAAGCCTGAGCAGGAGGAGCAGGCCCTGCACGCCTTGGTGCCGGTCCACCCCGTCACTGCTTCTTCTCCTCCTGCAACCATCCAGCCGGAGGTGGCCTACTACCCCCCTGGGGTAGTGATGTACAGCAGCCGCTACGACCTGCTGCCTGCTAGCTCCACGGAGCAGCACTGCTGAAATGGGCAGGGGGCTTTTGGTGGGGGGGGGGAGAGGGTAGGGGGACAGACTATGACTGTGGGGGTCTGTGCAAGATGTGGCTCTGGGACAATGAATACCTGGTAGGGAGATGGGGAGGGGGGATGGGTAGAGGAGGACTTATATGTGAGAGATGCTCTTCTGAAGTTTCCTAATCTCAGATGCTTGTTGGTGTCTTGAAAATGTCCCCCGCACTGGAGAGCAGGAGTAGGAGGAAGCAGCGGTGCTGCACTGGGGATTGTGGTGTCTCTAGGACATGCTT